>SMDT01000592.1:0-155633 GCA_005392925.1 Aquilaria sinensis | reverse complement strand
ATTCGCAGGTATCATCATAGTTGGCCTTGTTTGATCAGAGATTTGATGTACATTTTCAGCTAGAAGCAGTCCTCGATGTCGTGCCCACGGTCTCGATGAAACTGACAAAACTTCTTCATGTTCTTCTTATTCTCCGAGGTCATGGCCTTCGGACGTTGGATAGTAGTCTCTTGCCTCTCCATGGCCATCAGTATGTTTGTCCTTGTGGTGTTCAAGGGAGTGAACGATACCTGCCTTTTCCCTCTTTACTTCCAACGTCTATCCCCACCCTCGGTTGGATACCGAGGTTGGTAAGCTTGACCCTCGGGATGATTGTGGTCAGACTTCAGCCTCACATCCACAGTTCTTCGGCCGTCATGTACTGTTCTGACCTTCAGTTGAATTCATCGAGGGTATCAGGGGGATCTTTGGAGAAATTGTAGAAGAGTTGTGAATCTCTCAGAAGTCCCTTGATTATGCCAAGGATGCAGATTTTGGGGTGAAAGTCGGGCACACTCATTGCTTCTCGGTTGAACCTCTCAACATAGTCTCGAATGGTCTCCTCATTCTTTTGGGCTATGTCAAACATTTGGATGGGCCTCTTCGCTGTTGGCCTACTTCTAATGAATTGCTGGGTGAATGTGGCAGATAACTCCTGGAAACACATTTTGTCCCTAGAGCCAGAGAGTTATACCATGCAGTTGTGGGCCCTGAAAGGGTGACTTCAAAGCATTTGCAGACGGTGGCATCATCAGCCCCATGCAACACCATACTACACCTATACTTTGTCAAGTGAGCTTGGGGGTCACTACGTCCATCATATGTTTCCAAGCGTGGTACTTAGAAGTCATTCAGCATAAGTGCCTCTACCATTACACGGATGAAGGGTGACTCTTCTCCGGTGAATGTCTTCGACAACCTCGACCAAAAAGGCTTCCAGGAAACCTGTCTTTCTAGTTTTTCCAGCCTCTCGAGGATCTTCTCCATGAGGGTGGTAGCACTGTCTTCCACTCACTGTTTGGTGGTTGTCGGCAACAGAGAGCAACGTCTCCTTTCCGGATAGTAGCTTCATCGGCATAGGGACTGGGACCTCCTGTACAGGGATGGACTGTTAGTGTTGTGCCCAAAAGCCAATCACAAGATGATTGTATTTTTTGCACATTGAGTCATGATATTTTATTAAGGCATTAATCCAGCAATTATGTTTGCTATTTTGTTTCTGTGTAACGTAATAAACATAAATGTAACCCTAGAATAATGATATTCTCAAACATCCCTGGTCTAGTATTATTATGGAGCGGGTTGCAACAATATATAATGACTAGCATATGTGGAGACTAATATGAGATATGTAGTCTACATATGGGTACAAGTTGGAGAATTTGTGTACTGGACCGGCCCACCATAAGAGCACTACATGGATCGTTATATGAGTGTCATAAGTGATTCTCATAGTGATCATGGTATATGTAGTCCTTTGACCTAAGGTCATAAAGGTTCCCTACGTGTGAGTCACATACTTTGAGACTTTCCTTTATTGCTCGTAACTGAGTGAACTTGAAGGAGGTCATTGGGTATGTCACATATCATGCGGAGGGATTTGTATGATCAAGATGGGATTTTTCCTTACTATATAACGGGAGTGATATCTTCAGGCCGCTTGATAGAGTGAGACTTAGAAAATGCATAGCCATGCTCGGGTGAGTTGATATACGATATCAATGTCATCAGTTTAAATTGGTCTACTCGGTAATCAATAAACCAAAGATTGAGCTATGTGAGAGTGACACATTCCATGTCTCATGCTTAGTCTTGGTATCTTAAACAAAGGGACAATGGCATATATCGGTAATGATCATAAAGGTTTGGTCGAATCACCGACAATCTTGTCACTTGGGTAGCAATGATGTGTTGCTAGACACCGCTCATTTCTTATGATCATAAAAGTGATTTATGATCTTTGCCAAGGTTGTAAGATCCAATTGGGTTGCACACATAAAGCTATTTGGATCATTAGAGTGCATGGGCTAATTATTTGGGTTATGGTTTCACAATAATTTTGTATTAATAATGGGCCCGAGAGTTGAGCCATTATTAAGCCCGAAATTAAAGCCTAATTGGATTAGGGTTTTGAAACCCATTAGGCCTGGAAGTTGAGTCTGACTATAAATATAACTTTTAGTGAGAAAATGGAAGTTGTTGCCCTAGCCTCCCAAAAGGAGAGCCGCATTCTTCTCTTTCAATTCCTTGGAGGATGCAAGCTAGCACTCTGAGTGCAAGAGAAATTCATCTGCAGGACGCAGTGGAAGAATGGTGATCCCGAGAGGCTCATATGGATACCATAGACAGCTTGAACATGTCAACTGTTCAGGTTTTGTGAGTCGACTATACAGTTGGGTGAGAGATCTGAACTGAAAATTAGTTATGAAAATTTTCGAACACCCGGGTTACCCTGTTTCACTTGGATCCTGGAGGGTTTCGGTTAAATTCCGCTGCACTTGTTTGTCTCTTGAAACCCAACATGGACTTCACCGATGGGAATTCCTGGGTTTTTTTGACACCATGTCTCCCGCGCAACGTCTTCTGGAGGGTACGTTCTCCATTGAAGATTCATTGTGAGAGCCCCCACTTCCGGAGCTTCGACGGGGTAACTTTGCGCTCCTCTCTTGCTGGGTGCTAGGAGAAGGCGCCCTTCCCTCGGGAGGTGGTTGTGACCACCTTTGGTTAAGCTGTTAGGTCATTTCAGCCACAACAGAGCACTGAAAGTCACACAGAAAGCTCATCGTGACCGTTAAAGGACGTTCATCCTTAGGCAAAGAAGTCTCTACCGCAAATGGTTCAATTGTTGTTGGAGCTTCAGGCATGGACTGGGACTTTAAGAGTCACTTGTCCTTAGAATGCTGGGTCTCAACAATGGTGACCTGAGAGGGAGTTCCCACAGACGGTGCCAAATGATGCCTGGCAGCATCCTTGTTGTATGACATGCAAGGTGGGCCTCCAGGACTCTAGCTATCGACATGATGGATCCGTCAAAGTTGCTTACCCTTGGACTAGAGTCTGAGTTCGAGGAGTTTGACAGTTGCATTTGACCCATTGTTGATTGGATAGGTCAAACTTCTTTGTGTCCATTGTATCATTTTCCTATTAGATGGAACTTCATGACTAAAAAACTCCTTTGGGAGCTGGGGGGTCATCAAGGAGCATGTTACTGATGAGAACATGCCAAAGCTAATAGTGGATGGAAAGAAGGCTTGGCTAATTTTGCTCCCTCGGGGTGAACTCTCCTCTTATGCCCTTGTAAAGAGTAAGCTACTTTCCAACTTATGTCCTTTTGGATGTTTGGTACTTACACTGATATTTTCCTTATTGCAAAAGTGGGTGACAAATCTGTGGCCTTTTACTAGAGTTTGTTCCTCTATCAAGCTGAGAATGAGGAGCCAAAGAAGAAAGCTCCAAAGAGATAGAAGGGACAGACTACACAATGTTCGGTGGCTCCACAGCCAAAGAAAGTAGAGGAGAACTCTTTTCCTCCTCCCCCCAAGTCATGACCGAAGCTGTGGGCCACTTTACTGGAGCTGTTAATCGTTTGTCAAAAGTGGTAATCCTATGAGTTCCTCTTAATCCCGATGCCGCTGCGAAGACCTTGGGCACTTCCTTGGGTGTAGTTTTGGCTGAAGAAGTGGAAGAGAGGTGAAGGTGGAAAGGTAAGGTAGTCCTTGCCGAGGTCCCCGATGTCAGTGACTCCGATGGGGAAGACATCGAAGTCTTACAAGGTTCATCTCTTAGTCATTCATCTATGAATTTAAAATTTTTTGGCATTTTAGATTTTGTAGATGAGTGGTTAAAAGACAATGTGGTTAGGGAACTTTGGCATGATTTTGCAGAGGATCGGGCCCAGATAGGGTGAATGATGGACCATGCTCCGAAGTGAGCTATTCGGGATTTGAATACCCTAAAGATAAATTGAGGGAACCTTTCTGGATTTTCACCAAAGGCATGGACTTCTTTTTGGAGGATGGTCAAAAGATGGTTCCCTAGATTGCAAAAGGGCATTATCACAAACACAACCTCCCTATCTCTGATAGACAATTATCCGAATAAGGTGATTCTTGCTGCTCGAATTTTCAAGCCCACTACTCAGGTAATCTTTCTTTCTTTAGTGCTTTGAAAAATTAGGACTCCAAGTCATTGTATCTCATGTAAAGGTCACTCACCTTGTAGCTACTCACGTACGAAGGCTATCTTTGGGCATGCGCATCAAAGCAATCCTTTATCCGAGGTTAATCAGAGGAGAACTTGGCCAAGGCGAAAGAGATGTTCGTGAGTTGATGCCTCAAGTATGGTGAATTCAACAAGATTGCCAAGGAGGAATGTTAGTGTTGTGCCCAAAAGGCCAATCATGAGATGATTGTATTTTTTGCACATTGAGTCATGATATTTTATTAAGGCATTAATCCAGCAATTATGTTTGTTGTTCTTTCTCTACGTAACGTAATAAACATAATTGTAACCCTAGAATAATGATATTCTCAAACATCCCTAGTCTAGTATTATTGTGGAGGAGGTTGTAATAATACATAATGACTAGCATATGTGGAGACTAATATAAGATATGTAGTCTACATATGGGTACAAGTTGGAGAACTTGTGTACTGGACCGACCCACCATGACAACACTACAGGGATCACTATATGAGTATCATAAGTGATTCTCATAGTGATCATGGTATATGTAGTCCTTCGACCTAAGATCATCAAGGTTCCCTACATGTGCGTCACATACTTTGATACTTTCCTTTGTTGCTCGTAACTGAGTGAACTTGAAGGAGGTCATTGCATATGTCACATATCATGCGGAGGGATTTGTATGATCAAGATGGGATTTGTCCCTCCTATGTAATGGGAGTGATATCTTCGGGTCCCTTGATAGAGTGAGACTTAGAAAATGCATGGCCATGCTCGGATGAGTTGATATACGATATCAATTTCATTAATGTAAGTTGGTTTACTCGGTAATCAAGAAATCAAAGATTGGGTTATACGAGAATGACACATTCCATGTCTCGTGCTTAGTCTTGATATCTTGGACAAATGGACAATAGCATATATCGGTGATGATCATAAAGGTTTAGCCGAATCACCGACAATCTTGTCATTTGGGTGGCAATGATGTGTTGCTAGACACCGCTCATTGCTTATGATCATAAATGTGATTTATGATCTTTGCCAACATGGTAAGAGCCTATTGGGTCCCACAAATAGAGCTATTTGGATCATTAGAGTGCATGGGCTAATAGTTTGGGTTTTGGTTTCACAATAATTTCGTATTAATAATGGGCCCAATAGTTGAGCCATTATTAAGCCCGAAATTAAACCCTAATTGGATTAGGGCTTTGAAACCCATTAGGCCTGGAAGTTGAGTCTCACTATAAATACAACTTTTAGTGAGAAATTCGCAGGTCTCCTTACCCTAGCCTCCCAAAAGGATAGCCGCACTCTTCTCTTGAAATTCCTTGGAGGACGCAAGCTAGCACTGCGAGTGCAAGAAAAATGCATTTATCGGGATATGATGGAAGTGTGGTGATCCCGAGAGGCTCGTGTGGATACCATAGAGAGCTTGAACATGTCAATTGTTCAGGTTTTGTGATTCAACAATACAGTTGAGTGGGAGATCTCAACCGAAAATTAGGTATGAAAATTTTTGACCACCCGGTTTACCCCATTTCACTTGGATCCTGGAGGGTTTCAGTTAAATTCCGCTATATTGTTTGGCTCCCAAAACCCAATAGTGGTATTAGTGCTACTGGTGAAACCCTAAATCGGGATTGAATGTTGAATCGCATGATGTTATGTGTTCGATTGCTTTCAGCCATGATTAATTAGATTAATTCATGATGCATGAAACCAGAACTCGTAATGAACATATGACATATATGAAGAAATGACACTAATTGGTTAATGATATTTACCCGAAATTGATAGGTATGAGATACCTATATGCATTAGGATTCTTGCAATAGTTGCAAAAACCAAAGCTTTGTTCGGATTCGGCCTGTTCGGGCTGAAAGTAAGGTATTTTTGGTGGCTCGAATAGAGCATTCTCGTGTGCCTACTTGCTCGAAATAGAAGATCTCGGGCAAAGCAATTTTAAGACAATTTTTTGCGTCAGGGGGGGGGGGGGCAACCCCCTGCAAGGGCTGCTCCCCTTGGCCCCGTCTGTTGACCGGTCAGAGGAACCATCGCCCGCTGATCGGCCAGCGGGACCGCCATATGCGAAGCGCCACATAAATAAAACTGGTTAATCAACTCACGAAAATTGGCATGCATTTGTTGAATGAGATTTGGCATGTTATGTTGATTGATGGTTGAAGCATGGTGCATGGTTATAGCCCTTGATTGGTTGTACTTGTAAATACGGCCTGCGAGTCGTGCCTTCTCTTGTTACTCTCATTGTACATTCTTTTCTCACCTTACTCCCCTCGAATGTAACTCGAGGTTTCTATTATTAATGTAATGGTACATTATGGGATCATCCAAAGTGGTATGTCCAAGGAGGTGACAACAAAAGAGCAACCAAGAAAGGAAGAGAAGGAGCTTGTGAAGACCTTTTTCTTTTCTTAGGCTTTTATGATATTCTCATTGGCTTGAGAATATCGCATAGTTTGGGCTATAACCATGTCACGTTTATTTTCTTGTAAGCATGAGATGCATGTTTTATATTTGTATGTGATGCATGTATAAGACAACCGGAGATAACAAATTGGTGAGATCAAAAGAAAAATCCCTCAAACAAATATTAAGTCATTAAATGTGATGCCTTCCAAATGTTGGCACTCGTCAAGACTTTGATCAACATTAGGTGGGTTTGCCAAAGCAAAGCACCTATGTTCATCTTGGTAAGGCGCGATGGGATAATAGTGATATCCAAACTGCTAACTTTGGGTCTGACTTAACTAAGTCATCCTAATAGGATTAGGGACTTAGAGGCATAGAGTTGGGCTTAAGTTCATGAGATGAGCTTGGACAAGTGTTGTTCACCCAACTATCCAAGAGTTGCATAAGATGCAATTGGCAAGGAGTTGCCTACCTAAATAACTGTAACTTGAGAGAAAAGCCAAAGCTGACTCAGGTTGTGGTCAAATATGGATCTTGGCCCACTAGAATACCTTAGCGCCGAGGTGTTCCAAAATAATATCGAGGGTTATTATTTTGAGGAAAATAGTGGGAGTATCGTTTAATAAAAGTCCTTATTAAATGAATTAAAATACATGACTCTTACACTGTATATTTACTGTTGTAGATAACCATGGCACAAAACACATCGACACTTTTGTTGCGATCGATCCTTGAGAAGGAAAAACTGAATGGGACCAACTTTCTCAAATGGTAACAAAACTTGAGGATAGTCCTCAAGGAAGAAAGAAAGGCTTATGTCCTAGAGCAGCCCATTCTGAATGAGCCTGCTGCCACTGCTCCAAGAGCTGAAAGGGATGCTCACAAGAGGCATTCTAATGATGCTTTGGATGTTGCATGCCTCATGCTTATTACCATGGAATCTGAGCTTCAGAAGCAACATGAGAACATGGGGGCGTTCGATATGATCGAACATCTCAAAATGCTTTTCCAAGAGCAAGTTAGGCATGAGAGGTTTGAGACCTCTAAGGCATTGTTTCAGTGCAAAATCTCTGAGGGAAGTCCCGTGGGTCCTCATGTGCTCAAGATGATTGGGTACATTGAGAATCTTGAGAATTTGGGATTTGCTCTTCAGAAAGAGTTGGCTATTGATGTAGTCTTGCAATCATTGCCTGAAAGCTACAGTCAGTTCGTCATGAACTATAACATGAATGACCTTGACAAGTCCCTTCCTGAATTGCTCAACATGTTGAGAACTGCTGAGCAAAACCTTAAGAAGGCTAAGCCCATTTTGATGGTTCAAAAGGGCAAGGGAAAGGGAAAAGCCAACAAGAATAAGGATAAAGCTAATGGAAAGTCCAATGCTAGTTCTTCTTCAGCTGCACTGAAACCAAAGGGTGGTGTGGCAAAGGAAGGGGAGTGCTTCCATTGTAAGCAACCTGGACACTGGAAGCGCAATTGCAAGCTCTATCTTGAAGAACTTGCTAAGGAAAAGGGAAGTAAGACTTCCACTTCAGGTATTCTTGTTATAGAGGCTAACTTTTCTACTTCCTCATCTTGGGTATTGGATACTGGATGTGGATCTCACATTTGTGCAAATGTGCAGGATCTAAGTAGAAGTAGAAGATTGGCCTGAGGTGAAGTGGACCTACGTGTTGGAAATGGAGCAAGGGTTGCTGCCTTAGCCGTAGGGACTTATGTTCTCACTTTACCTAGTGGATTAGTTTTAGAATTAGACAACTGCTACTTTGTGCCTACTATTAGTAGAAATTTGATTTCTGTTTCTTGTTTGGACAAGAAAGGTTTTTCATTTATAATAAAGGACAAATGTTGTTCTATTTATTTGAATGAAATCTTTTATGGTAGTGCTCAACTTAGCAATGGGTTGTATGTTCTAGACCTCGAAGATCCAATCTATAATGTGAATACCAAGAAGGTCAGATTAAATGATTCGAACCCGACCTATCTCTGGCACTGTCGCTTGGGCCATATAAATGAGACCCGCATATCCAAGCTCCATAAGGATGGACTCTTGGACTCATTTGATTTTGAATCATATGAGACATGTGAGTCATGTTTGTTGGGCAAGATGACCAAAGCCCCATTCACAGGGCAAAGTGAAAGGGCTAATGACTTACTAGGACTCATACATAGTGATGTATGTGGCCCTATGTCTACACAAGCTAGAGGAGGTTTCCAATACTTCATTACTTTCACTGATGACTTCAGCAGATATGGCTATGTGTATCTTATGAGACACAAGTCAGAATCCTTTGAAAAGTTCAAAGAATTCAAGAATGAAGTAGAGAATCAACTCGGGAAGAGTATTAAAGTGCTTCGATCAGATCGAGGTGGAGAGTACTTGGATCGAGAATTCCTTGACTATCTGAAGGAGTGTGGTATAGTATCACAACTCACTCCACCAGGTACACCTCAATGGAATGGTGTATCTGAAAGGAGAAATCGAACTCTGTTAGACATGGTTCGCTCTATGATGAGTCAAGCTGACCTTCCAAACTCCTTTTGGGGACATGCTCTAGAGACAGCCGCTTTTACACTAAACCGAGTTCCATCTAAATCGGTTCAAAAGACACCATATGAGATATGGAGTGGGAGGCGTCCCAATTTGTCTTTTATGAAGATTTGGGGCTGTGACACTTATGTGAAACATCAAACCTCTGACAAACTAGGGCCCAAATCTCAAAAATTCCTTTTTGTTGGGTATCCCAAAGAAACAAAGGGTTACTATTTCTACAATCCTTCTGAGCAAAAAGTGTTTGTTGCTCGAACTGGTGTCTTTTTAGAGAAAGAGTTTATCTCTAAAGAAACTAGTGGGAGGAAAGTAGAACTTGAAGAAATTCAAGAACAACAAGGAGACATCGAACCTGAAATGGAACCTGAACAGACACCACAAGATGTTGTGGTTCAAGAGTCTGTTCCTGTAGCACAGAGCCCACGTAGGTCTGGTAGGATTCGGCGTGAGCCTGAGAGATATGGATTTCTCATGACTCACACTGGTGATGTGATGCTCATGGATCAGGATGAGCCCACAACCTACCAACAAGCTATGTCGGGGCCTGACTCTGAGAAGTGGCTAGTGGCCATGAAATCCGAGATGGAATCCATGTATGAAAACCAAGTATGGACTTTGGTTGACCCACCTGAAGGGGTAAAACCCATAGGGTGCAAATGGGTTTTCAAGAAGAAAACTGACATGGATGGTAATGTGATTACCTTTAAGGGACGATTGGTTGCAAAAGGTTTCAGGCAAATTCATGGTATTGACTATGATGAAACTTTTTCACCAGTTGCTATGCTTAAATCCATCCGAATTTTGTTTGCTATTGCTGCACACTATGATTATGAGATATGGCAAATGGATGTCAAAACTGCATTCCTAAATGGAAAGCTACTTGAGGATGTGTACATGACACAGCCTGAGGGTTTTGTCACTCCTGGGAATGCCAATAAAGTGTGCAAATTGCAAAGGTCCATTTATGGACTGAAGCAAGCTTCTCGAAGTTGGAATCTTCATTTTGATGATGCAATCAAAGAGTTTGGTTTTATAAAAAATGAAGATGAACATTGTGTTTACAAGAAGGTTAGTGGGGGCACTATTGTCTTCTTGGTGTTGTATGTAGATGACATACTACTCATCGGGAATGACATTCCTGAGCTACAGTCTGTGAAGACTTGGCTAGGGAAATGTTTCTCTATGAAGGACTTGGGTGAAGCAGCCTATGTGTTAGGCATCAGGATCTATAGAGATAGATCTAGAAAGCTTCTTGGCCTAAGTCAAAGTACATATATTGACAAGGTGCTAAAGAGGTTTAGCATGCAAGATTCCAAGAAAGGATTCTTGCCCATGTCACATGGTATCACTCTTTCTAGATCTCAGTGTCCGAGTACAACTGAGGAGAGAGAGCGCATGAGTAAGATTCCATATGCCTCAGCAATTGGATCTATCATGTATGCCATGATATGTACTCGTCCCGATGTCTCATATGCTTTGAGCATGATGAGTAGGTACCAATCGAACCCCGGTGAGAGTCACTGGACAGCTGTTAAGAACATCCTTAAGTACTTACGAAGGACTAAGGATGCATTCTTGGTCTTTGGAGGTGAAGATGAGCTCGTTGTAAGGGGTTACACCGATGCAAGCTTCCAATCCGATAAGGATGATTTTAGATCGCAATCTGGTTATGTGTTTTGTATTGGTGGTGGTGCTGTGAGCTGGAAGAGTTCAAAGCAAGAGACAGTAGCTGACTCTACAACAGAATCTGAGTACATTGCCGCCTCTGATGCTGTGAAAGAGGCAGTTTGGATCAAGAAGTTCATCACTGAACTTGGAGTGGTTCCAAGCATTGCCGACCCGATAGAGCTCTATTGTGACAACAATGGAGCAATCGCACAGGCTAAGGAACCTCGATCTCACCAGCGATCCAAACACATACTCCGACGCTATCATCTCATCAGGGAGATCATCGAGAGGGGTGATGTAAGGATATGCAGGACTTCGACAGACAGCAACATTGCTGATCCACTGACAAAGCCCCTTACGCAGCAAAAGCATGATAGCCATTCTAGGTCCATCGGTATTAGATACATGGATGATTGGCTTTTAGTGCAAGTGGGAGATTGTTAGTGTTGTGCCCAAAAAGCCAATCATGAGATGATTGTATTTTTTGCACATTGAGTCATGATATTTTATTAAGGCATTAATCCAGCAATTATGTTTGTTGTTTTGTTTCTGCGTAACTTAACAAACATAATTGTAACCCTAGAATAATGATATTCTTAAACGTCCCTGGTCTAGTATTATTGTGGAGCGGGTTGCAATAATACATAACGACTAGCATATGTGGAGACTAATATGAGATATGTAGTCTACATATGGGTACAAGTTGGAGAACTTGTGTACTAGACCGACCCACCATGAGAACACTACATGGATCGTTATATGAGTGTCATAAGTGATTCTCATAGTGATCATGGTATATGTAGTCCTTCGACCTAAGATCATCAAGGTTCCCTACATGTGAGTCACATACTTTGATACTTTCCTTTGTTGCTCGTAACTGAGTGAACTTGAAGGAGGTCATTGGGTATGTCACATATCATGCGGAGGGATTTGTATGATCAAGATGGGATTTGTCCCTCCTATGTAACGGGAGTGATATCTTCGGGCCCCTTGATAGAGTGAGACTTAGAAAAATGCATGGCCATGCTCGGATGAGTTGATATATGATATCAATGTCATCAGTTTAAGTTGGTCTACTCGGTAATCAAGAAACCAAAGATTGGGCTATACGAGAGTGACACATTCCATGTCTCATGCTTAGTCTTGATATCTTGGACAAAGGGACAATGGCATATATCGGTGATGATCATAAAGGTTTAGTCGAATCATCGACAATCTTGTCACTTGGGTAGCAATGATGTGTTGCTAGACACCGCTCATTGCTTATGATCATAAATGTGATTTATGATCATTGCCAACGTGGTAAGAGCCTATTGGGTCGCACACATAGAGCTATTTGGATCATTAGAGTGCATGGGCTAATTATTTGGGTTATGGTTTCACAATAATTTCATATTAATAATGGGCCCAAAAGTTGAGCCATTATTAAGCCCGAAATTAAAGCCTAATTGGATTAGGGCTTTGAAACCCATTAGGCCTGGAAGTTGAGTCTCACTATAAATACAACTTCTAGTGAGAAATTCGCAGGTCTCCTTGCCCTAGCCTCCCAAAAGGACAGCCGCACTCTTCTCTTGCAATTCCTTGGAGGACGCAAGCTAGCACTGGGAGCGCAAGAGAAACGCATCTGCCAGGACGTGGTGGAAGCGTGGTGATCCCGAGAGGCTCGTGTGGATACCATAGAGAGCTTGAACACGTCAACTTTTCAGGTTTTGTGATTCGACTCTACAGTTGAGTGAGAGATCTCAACCGAAAATTAGGTATGAAAATTTTTGAACACCCGGTTTACCCAGTTTCACTTGGATCCTGGAGGGTTTCGGTTAAATTCCGCTCCGCTGTTTGGCTCCCGAAACCCAACACTTAGTGTGCATACCCAAGTGGCCCTCTTGGGCACTATGTAAATAGCTGCATATTGGTCCAACCATCACACACATATTCACATTTCATGCACACCATGGCAGCAAAGAAGGAAAACACTAGCACAAGTCTTAGTTTTGGGTTCCACACATTAGGCAATCTTGTTAAGTTCTAGTGGCCAGCTACTGCACCTGTAACTTCCACTAATAAACTGTATCATTCTAGCCTCATACCACCATGTTTTATTTGCTCCATTACGAAGTACAGACGTAGAGCAAACCAAGGAATTTTTTTTTACATCAATAGCCCACCTGTGGACCAAGTTATGTATTTTTTAAGTTGGTTAAAAAATTCTGACCAAATGAACAGTAAATCAGCTAATTTTGCAACAACAGATCTTTGGTTACAGGCCTCTAAATCCAGAAATTCTAAATCCCAGTTAACACACTAGATGTCCTATAGGTGTGGTCAAAATTTCATACCAAGATTCATTCTACAAAAGGAAATATTAAACTTTAGGTCTACAGTCAAAATTCTGGCAACTTTTGGACCATTTTGCCCATACAAGTTTTCCAAACCATGCAAACACTTTATTCACAAGGGGAAAGCCCTCCAAGGCTATCCCATATATGTCCATTACACATAGGAATTACATTCCCTTTATTTTAACAACTTTATGTGGTCAAAACATAATTTACAAGTAAGCGGCCCATCATTCACACTTAGGCAGCTTTGCACCACATCACTTACATAGTCAAAACATTACTCAAATGTTCACATAATTGTATCATTACACATACACTACATGTAAATGCATACATACACTACAATATGGTCTAAAATCAGCTCAATATGCACCCTAGGTTACAGGAGGTCTTGAGATACAATGGACTCCAAAAACAGGATGCTGGACAGCTGCTGCACAACACAGTAAGTACCACCATTAAAAATACCAAATGTGATCCTAAAATAACCAAACTTTCCAGATCACAAACATACATATGGAAGTTTATGTACCTGAAATTTCAGATTAAAACTCAGACCACAAAGGTTAGTTTGAAGGTGATCTTTCAGCTGCACCTGAAATGACAGAATTGAGGGGAGTAAGTTTCATTGAGAAACTTAGTAAGGGTAACACTTGGTTTCTTAAGGTAATTTGATCCTCATTAAAACCTGCATCCAAAGAAACTAAAACACAAAAACCACAGTGCATATATACAAGATATAGCAACCAAATGCAGCAGCCAAACACAAACAACAAACACATGAAATGTGGCAGCAACATATACCATAGGTTAGTGCATAAAACACATAATAAACATAACCAAATCACTATGGCAGCCCTCCTCAAGCTAATGCTTGGTCTTAGGAGGATTTCAACACTACTTAGTACTAACTTTGGGCTCTAGAAACCCTCACTTTACTGCCAACATTGTGCACTTCACACTAGGTTACAAAACCTTCAATAAGTGCACTCCCCTCACTAAGCTTGGTTCATCAAGCTCATGGCTCTCTCCCAAGCCTAGCCCTTGCTCCATGGATGTTTGAAAATTGCATAGAACAGTCCATGAGAGCAAGAGAACCCTTACCAAATTGAGTAGGCCGAATTTGAAGCTTAATCCTTGAAGTATGCAAGAAATAGCTCTAGTTTGCTTCCAATTGCTTCCTTTTGCCATCAATTTCAGTCAATTGCAAGTTTAAAGGTGTGGTGGCTATGGAGGAAGTACGGATGAGTTCTTGGGCTGGGGGAGGACGAAAATGAGAGAGGGATAAGTGATTTGGCCCCTTAAATGGCCTTAAATGAGCTTAAGGGCACCAAAACACACTTAACAAGTTTAACCTTGCTTGATGCCATTTTCCTTCTCACTAATTATGGCTTCTTTGTCTTAAACTCATTGGTACACATGCGCCCAATATTTTTAACTAATTATCAACTCATGGCTGCCTCCCCATAGTGGGATAACCCCACAATTCCACCCTTAGACTTAAGTCAAAAGCTTGAACACCTTAAGGTTTACACTAAGATATTTAGGTCCTCATTGCCTTTAGTGTTTCCTTTGTCCAAACTTGTCTTCCATGAGCAATTTGGTCCTCCAATAGCACTTTCGTACCATTCATATCCTTCCCATAACTTTCCAAGTCTCTTTCTTGAGAGTTTTACAATTGAGTACCCGAATTTCGAAAACCTTACAAAAAAGTCCATAGGTTGCTTGAAAAAAAAGCAATCCTTAAGGCTTTTCTTAGGGACCAAGTTACCAACTTGGAACACTTTTAAGGAGGTGTTGATCATGCCTTTTACCCCCCACACTTCAAACACTATGGTGAAAATTACACAATATAATGGTTTTTAGCCATTATGACATACTTGTAATTCTCCCATTTTATGAGGTGGTAACAATCCTCCCCCCCTTAAAAATTTTGGTCCTCCAAAATAGCCTTTAGCTTCTGGTATTCTTCAGGATACCTTTCCATAAGGTCTTTTTCAGTTTCCCAGGTTGCTTCTCTTTCAGAGTGGTGTGACCATTGAACTTTAACCATGGGAATATGTTTGTTTCTTAACCTTTTGGTATCCTTGGCTATGATAGCTATAGGTTTCTCTTCATATATCAAGTTAGGTTCCAACTGTATATCTTCCACTACAATAGCATGCTTTGTGTCCAGTAGACACTTCTTAAGCATACTGATGTGAAAAACATTATGAACACTTGACATGCTTGGCGGTAGAGCTAACCTGTATGCTACCTTGCCAACTCTATCCAAGATCTCATAAAGACTGATGTATCTTGGAGCTAACTTGGTTCTTTTGCCAAATCTGACAGTGCCTTTGGTTGATGCAACTTTCAGCCAAACATTGTCACCAACCTCAAATTCCAAGTCTCTTCTTCTTTTGTTGACATAGGCTGTGGTCCTTTCATTAGATACCTTTAATCTCTCTTGAATCTTCTTGATTTTGGCAGTGGTCTCTTCAATAATTTCGGGACCCAACTCTAGCTTGTCTGAGGCTTCCACCCAACAGTGGGGTGTCATGCACCTTCTTCCATATAATGCTTCATAAGGTGCCATGCCAATGGTGCTTTGGTAACTATTGTTATATGAGAATTCCACCAATGGTAAGTGTTGGTCCCATTTACCTTTGAAATACAACACAGCTCCTAAGCATGTCTTCCAGCATCTGTATCACCCTTTCAGATTGCCCATCTGTCTAAGGATGATAAGCAGTACTCAGGTGGATTTTGGTTCCTAGTGCTTTATGAAAAGCACTCCAAAACTGAGCTATAAATCTTGGATCTCTATCAGATACAATGGAGTCTGGCACTACATGTAGTCTCACTATCTCCTGGACATAGATCTGAGCTAACCTTTCCAAGGAGTCTGTGAGTTTCATAGGTAAGAAGTGGGCACATTTGGTTAGCCTATCCACAATGATCCATATTGTATCATGCCTTAATTTGGTCATAGGCAACCCAGTCAAAAAGTCCATGGTTATGTTGCCCCACTTCCGCACTGGTATAGGTAGAGTTTGTAGGTTACCAGCTGGTTTCTGGTGCTCTACGTTTACCCTCTGGCATGTGGCACATTTGGAGATAAAGGTAACTATGTCTCTCCTCATGTTTGGCCACCAGAAGTGAGTCTTCAAGTCTTTATACATTTTCTGACTTCCTAGATGCATGTTCAACTTGCTTGTGTGAGCTTCTTCAAGTATTTCATCCCTGAGCTTTGCTCCTTTAGGCACATATATTCGGTCCTTGAAGTACAGTAATCCTTGTTTGTAGGCAAAGGATTGATACAAAGAACCTTTTTCCTCTCCTGAGATCTCTTTTAGATCAAGATCTGTCTCCTATACCTTTTTGGCTTCTTCAATCCATCCAGACTGAATTGTCAAAGTGTAAATTTGGGCTTCCTCCCACTTATGCCATTTATGCCATAGGCATAGCAGACTATTTTGCTCATCATGATCAGCTATGGATCCTCCCTTCAAAAGTCCTGTGTACTTCCTGCTCAAGGCATCTACTACTAGATTGCCTTTGCCCTCTGTGTGCTGTATACTGCAGTCATAGTCCTTGATGTACTCTAACCATCTCCTTTGCCTCATGTTCAACTTTTTCTGAGTGAACAAGTACTTTAGGCTCTTATGGTCAGTGTAGATCACAAAGGAACTACCCATCAAGTAATGTCTCCATTGTTTCAGAGCAAAAATCACTGCTGCCAGTTCTAGGTCATGGGTAGGATAATTTTGCTCATGGGGTCTTAACTGCCATGACCCATAAGCAATAACATTTCTGTCTTGCATAAGCACACAACCTAACCCAGATCTAGATGCATCTGTATATATGATGTAGGGCTTACTTGGATCAGGAAGAATCAATACTAGAGCTTCAGTCAACCTCTGCTTGAGCTCCTAGAAACTATTTTCACACTTCTCCGTCCACTCAAATCTTTGGCCCTTCTTGGTCAGATGAGTAAGAACTGAGGCAATCATTGAAAAGCCTGATACAAATCTCCTGTAGTATCCAGCTAATCCTAGGAAACTTTTGATTTCCTTCACAGTCTTTGGTCTTCCCCACTCTTGCACTGCCTTGACCTTTTCAGGGTCTGCCTTAAGGCCTTGTGCATCTATGATGTGTCCTAAGAAAGACACCTCTTTTATCCAGAATTCACACTTGGATAATTTAGCATAAAGCTGATGCTGCAACAGAGTCTTTAAGACAATCTTCAGATGATGTTCATGTTCATTTTCATCCTTGGAATACACTAAGATGTCATCAATGGACAACCACAAATTTGTCCAGATGTGGTATGAACACCCTATTCATCAAGTCCATGAAAGTAGCTGGGGCATTAGTCAAACCAAATGGCATGACTGTGTACTCATAATGCCCATATCTGGTCCTAAATGCAGTCTTAGGAATATCTTCTTCCTTTACTCTCAATTGGAAGTATCCAGATCTCAAATCTATCTTAGAAAAGATTTTAGCTCCCTTGAGTTGATCAAATAGATCCTCAATCCTAGGGAGTGGATACTTGTTCTTGATAGTCACTACATTAAGCTATCTATAGTCAATGCATAGTCTCAATGATCCATCCTTCTTCCTCATAAAGAGAACAGGAGCTCCCCATGGTGAAACACTTGGCCTTATGAACCCTTTTTCAAGAAGTTCATCAAGTTGTTTCTTGAGCTCATTCATCTCTGTGATTGGCATTCTGTAAGGAGGTATGGATATTGGACTAGCTTCTGGTTGCAGCTTGATTTCAAATTGAATCTCCCTTTGTGGAGGAATACTTGGCAAGTCTTTAGGAAAGACTTGTGGAAAGTCTCTCACTATAGGTATTCTGTCCACTTCCTTATCACAGTGAAATTCATTCAATGCATAATAGTAATCATGCTCAGAAATCACAGGTATCTCATCTAATACCTCTAGCGCCATGCCATGCATTTCATACACTAATTCCTTAGAAGTCACTAATGCATGCACTTCACCATCAGGCAATGTGATTTCCCTCTTAGGACAATCAATTCTTATGTTATGCATAGCAAACCAATTCATACCCAACACTAAATCATACTTAGGAATGTCCAACACTAGCAGATTAGTCATAATCTTAGTCTTTCCTACTACTAGCTCACAATCCTTTGCTAGGTCAGTAGTGAAAAGACATTGACTACTTGCTATTTTCACTAAGGATATCCTAGGCATGATTTCAGTAGGCAATTTCATGGCTTCAACAAATTTCCTAGCCACTATAGACACAGATGCACCAGTATCAAACAGAACATTAACAGGCATACCATTAAGGTAAATGTTACCTCTTAGTGCTCCTCCTTGCTCTGATGTCTCTGGCCTCTCCACTTGGAAGACTCTGCCAGCTCTCTGCACTGGAGGCCGAGGCACTGGAGGAACTGGCCTCTGTGTCCCTCCCTTGGTGCTCCTCCTCTAGGTCCTGCCCCAATAGGTCTTACTGGACCTTGGTCTTCTAGCCTCCTTTGAGCTTGTGGGCAGTCTTTGATCCAATGATCCATGTATCCACATCTTAGACACGCTTGGGTATCAAAGTAGCAAGGTTTCTTTCCACAAAACCTCCTACACTTAAGTCACCTTGGGCCAGGGAACTTCCCCTTAACCTTGCCCTCACCACCAAAATGGGAACTCTTGGCAATTCCCTTGCCATGTGGTGGCTTTTTTTGCTTGCCTCCTGCCTGACTACTTTCCCCTAGTCCACTGGGAAAGTACTTAGTCTCATACTCCTCTTGCTCTTCTAATAGAGCTTTCTACACTGCTTCATAGTATGTAGCTGCTCCAAAAGGTCTAACAACCTTTCTAATGTCTGACTTTACGCCTCTCACAAATCTTTTGGCCTTCAATTCCTCTAGTCCATGGTACTGGGGAGCATACCTCACCAGCTGATTGAATTTGTGCTCATACTCTAGGACACTAAGGTTGTCCTGCCTTAAAGCCTCAAATTCAACTTGCTTCATATCCTTGATAGCATCACTGATGTACTGCTCCTGGAATAGCTGTGTGAACTCTAGCCAACTCATCTCAATATCTCTTCCTAGCCTTCTCCCCTTCTGGAAAGCATACCTATCTCTGGTGCTCCTCCACCATATCTCTGCACTAGCTACCAAGTTGTAAGTAGCCAGTGACAACTTCTTGGTGGAGCTGAGTGGCATCCTCTCAAACATCTTTTCTATGAAGATTAACCACTCCTCAGCTCTCTCTGGCCCAACTCTTCCATCAAACTATGGAGGTCTTAGGCCTTGGAACCTCTCCAATAGTTTGACCTCATCTAGGCCTTCGAGATCCTCTAATACCAACTTCTGTTACCCATTCCGCGGTAGTCCAGTTATGGTGCCAAAACTGTGCATTTAGACTCCCAGGATTGGTAATGTTCTGTAGGCCATCAGAACACTACCCTTAGTGTGCATTCCCAAGTGGCCCTCTTGGACACTATGTAAATACATGCATATTGCTCCAACCATCACACACATATTCACATTTAATGCACACCATGGCAGCAAAGAAGGAAAACACTAGCACAAGTCTTAGTTTTGGGTTCCACACATTAGGCAATCTTGTTAAGTTCTAGTGGCCAGATACTGCACCTGTAACTTCCACTAATAAACTGTATCATTATAGCCTCATACCACCATTTTTTCTTTGCTCCATTACAAAGTAGAGACTTAGATCAAACCAAGGAATTTTGTTTTACATCAATAGCCCACCTATGGACCAAGTTATGGATTTTTTAAGTTGGTTAAAAAATTCTGACCAAATGAACAGTAAATAAGCTATCTTTGCAACATCATATCTTTGGTTAAAGGGCTGTAAATCCATAAATTCCAAAGCCCAGTTAACCCAGTAGATGTCCTATAGGTGTGGTCAAACTTTTATACCAAGATTCATTCTACACAGGGAGATATTAAACTTTAGGTCCAAAGTCAAAATTCTGGCAACTTTTGGACCATTTTGCCCATATAATTTTTCCAAACCATGCAAACACTTTATTCACAAGGGGAAAGCCCTCCAACGCTATCCCATATATGTCCATTACACATAGTAATTATGTTCCCTTCCTTTTAACAACTTTATGTGGTCAAAACATAATTTACAAGTAAGCGGCCCATCATTCACACTTAGGCAGCTTTGCACCACAACACTTACATAGCCAAAACATTACTCAAATGTTCACATACTTGTCTCATTTTACATACAGTACACGTACATGCATACATACACTATAATATGGTCTTAACTCAGTTAAATACGCACCCTAGGTTACAGGAGGTCCTGAGATACAATGGACTCCAAAAATAGGATGCTGGACAGCTGCTGGACAACACAGTAAGTACTACCATTAAAAATACCAAATGTGCTCCTAAAATCACCAAACTTTCCAGATCAAAAATAGACATATGGAAGTTTATGTACCTGAAATTTCAGATCAAAACTCAAACCACAAAGGTTTGTTTGAAGGTGATCTTTCAGCTGCACCTGAAATGACAGAATTGCGGGGAGTTTCATTGAGAAACTTAGTAAGCGTAACACTTGGTTTCTTAAGGTAATGTGATCCTCATTAAAACCTGCATCCAAAGACACTAAAACACAAAAACCACAATGCATATATACAAGATATAGCAACCAAATGCAGCAGCCAAACACAAACAACAAACACATGAAATGTGGCAGCAACATATACCATAGGTTAGTCCATAAAACACATAATAAACATAACCAAATCACTATGGCAGCCCTCCTCCAGCTAAAGCTTGGTCTTAGGAGGATTTCAACACTAGTTAGTACTAACTTTGGGCTCTAGAAACCCTCACCTTACTGCCATCATTGTGCACTTCACACAATATTACAAAACCTTCAATAAGTGCACTCCCCTCACTAAGCTTGGTTCATCAAGCTCATGGCTCTCTCCCAAGCCTAGCCCTCAATCCATGGATGTTTGAAATTTCAGAAAACAGTCCATAAGAGCAAGAGAACCCTTACCAAAGTGAGTAGGCCGAATTTGAAGCTTAATCCTTGAAGTATGCAAGAAATATCTCTAGTTTGCTTCCTTTTGCCATCAATTTCAGTCAATTGCAAGTTTAAAGCTGTGGTGGCTATGGAGGAAGTACGGCTGAGTTCTTGGGCTGGGGGACGACCAAAATGAGAGAGGGATAAGTGATTTGGCCCCTTAAATGGCCTTAAATGAGCTTAAGGGCACCATAACACACTTAACAAGTTTAACCTTGCTTGATGTCATTTTCCTTCTCACTAATTATGGTTTCTTTGTCTTAAACTCATTGGTACACATGTGTCCATGATTTTTGACTAATTATCAAGTCATGGCTGCCTCCCCATAGTGGGATAACCCCACAATTCGACCCTTAGACTTAAGTCAAAAGCTTGAACACCTTAAGGTTTACACTAGGATATTTAGGTCCTCATTGCCTTTAGTGTTTCCTTTGTCCAAACTTGTCTTCCATGAGCACTTTGGTCTTCCAATAGCACTTTCGTACCATTCATATCCTTCCCATAACTCTCCAAGTCTCTTTCTTGAGAGTTTTGCAATTGAGTACCTGAATTTCCAAAACCTTACAAAAAAAGTCCATAGGTTGCTTGAAAAACAAGCAATTCTTAAGGCTTTTCTTAGGGACCAAGTTACCAACTTGGAACACTTTTAAGGAGGTGTTGATCATGCCTTTTACCTCCCACACTTCAAACACTATGGTGAGAATTACACAATATAATGGTTTTTAGCCATTATGACAAACTTGTAATTCTCCCATTTTATGAGGTGGTAACAATTGTAGTATAGTATTACAACTCACTCCGCCAGGTACACCTCAATGGAAAGGTGTATCTGAAAGGAGAAATCAAACTCTGTTAGACATGGTTCACTCCATGATGAGTCAAGCTGACCTTCTAACCTCCTTTTGGGGACATGCTCTAAAGACAGCCGCTTTTACACTAAATCGAGTTCCATCTAAATCGGTTCAAAAGACACCATATGAGATATGGAGTGGGAGGTGTCCCAATTTTTCTTTTATGAAGATTTGGGGCTGTGATGCTTTTGTGAAACATCAATCCTCTGACAAACTAGGGCCCAATTCTAAAAAATGCCTTTTTGTTGGGTGTCCCAAACAAACAATGGGTTACTATTTCTACAATCCTTTTGAGCAAAAAGTGTTTGTTGCTCGAACTAGTGTCTCTTTAGAGAAAGAGTTTATCTCTAAAGGAACTAGCGGGAGGAAAGTAGAACTTGAAGAAATTCAAGAACAACAAGGAGACATCAAACCTGAAGTGGAACTTGAACAGACACCACAAGATGTTGTGGTTCAGGAGTCTATTCTTGTAGCACAGAGCCCACGTAGGTCTAGTAGGATTCAGCATGAGCCTAAGAGATATGGATTTCTCGTGACTCACACTAGTGATGTGATGCTCATGGATCAGGATGAGTCCACAACCTACCAACAAACTATGTCGGGACCTGACTCTGAGAAGTGGCTAGTGGCCATGAAATCCGAGATGGAATCCATGTATGAAAACCAAGTATGGACTTTGGTTGACCCACCTGAAGGGTTGAAACCCATAGGGTGCAAATGGGTTTTCAAGAAGAAAACTGACATGGATGGTAATGTGATTACCTTTAAGGAATGATTGGTTACAAAAGGTTTCAAGCAAATTGATGGTATTGACTATGATGAAACTTTTTCACTAGTTGCTATGCTTAAATCCATCCAAATTTTGTTCGCTATTGCTGTACACTGTGATTATGAGATATGGCAAATGGATGTCAAAACTGCATTCCTAAATGGAAAGCTACTTGAGGATGTGTACATGACACAACCCAAGGGTTTTGTCACTCCTGAGAATGCCAATAAAGTGTGCAAGTTGCAAAGGTCTATTTATGGACTGAAGCAAGCTTCTCGAAGTTGGAATCTTCGTTTTGGTGAAGCAATCAAAGAGTTTAGTTTTATCAAATATGAAGATGAACCTTGTGTCTACAACAAGGTTAGCGGGAGCGCTATTGTCTTCTTGGTGTTGTATGTAGATGACATACTACTCATCGGGAATGACATTCCTGAGCTACAATCAGTGAAGACTTGGCTAAAGAAATGTTTCTCTATGAAGGACTTGGGTGAAGCAGCCTATGTGTTAGGCATCAGGATCTATAGAGATAGATCCAGAAAGCTTCTTTGCCTAAGTCAAAGTACATACATTGACAAGGCGCTAAAGAGGTTTAGCATGCAAAATTCCAGGAAAGGATTCTTGCCCATGTCACATGGTATAACTCTTTCTAGATCTCAGTGTCCAAGTACACCCGAGGAGAGAGAGCGCATGAGTAAGATCCCATATGCTTCAGCAATTGGATCTATCATGTATGCCACGATATGTACTCGTCCCAATGTCTCATATGCCTTGAGCATGACGCATAGGTACCAATCGAACCCTAGTGAGAGTCACTGGACAGCTGTTAAGAATATCCTTAAGTACTTACGAAGGACTAAGGATGCATTCTTAGTCTTTGGAGGAGAAGATGAGCTCGTTGTAAGGGGTTACACCTATGCAATCTTCCAATCCGAGAAGGATGATTTTAGATTGCAATCTCATTATGTGTTTTGTATTGGTGGTGGTGCTGTGAGCTGGAAGAGTTCAAAGTAAGAGATAGTAGCTAACTCTACAATAGAATCTGAGTACATTGCCGCCTCTAATGCTGCAAAAGAGGCAGTTTGGATCAAGAATTTCATCACTGAACTTGGAGTGGTTCCAAGAATTGGCGACCCGATAGAGCTCTATTGTGGCAACAATGGAGCAATCGCACAGGCTAAGGAACCTCGATCTCACTAGCGATCCAAACACATACTCCGACGCTATCATCTCATCAGGGGTGATGTAAGGATATGCAGGACTTCAACAGACAGCAACATTGCTGATCCACTGACGAAGCCCCTTACGCCACAGAAGCATGATAGCCATTCTAGGTCCATAGGTATTAGATACATGGATGATTGGCTCTTATTGCAAGTCGGAGATTGTAAGTGTTGTGCCCAAAAAGCTAATCATGAGATGATTGTATTTTTTGCACATTGAGTCATGATATTTTATTAAGGCATTAATCCAGCAATTATGTTTGTTATTCTTTTTCTATGTAATGCAATAAACATAATTGTAACCCTAGAATAATGATATTCTCAAATTTCCCTAGTCTAGTATTATTGCGGAGCAGGTGGCAATAATACATAACGACTAGCATATGTGGAGACTAATATGAGATATGTAGTCTACATATGGGTACAAGTTGGAGAACTTGTGTACTGGACCGACCCACCATGAGAACACTACATGGATCGTTATATGAGTGTCATAAGTGATTCTCATAGTGATCATCGTATATGTAGTCATTCGACCTAAGATCATCAAGGTTCCCTACATGTGAGTCACATACTTTGATAC
Source organism: Aquilaria sinensis (assembly GCA_005392925.1). Lineage (NCBI taxonomy): Eukaryota > Viridiplantae > Streptophyta > Magnoliopsida > Malvales > Thymelaeaceae > Aquilaria > Aquilaria sinensis. Next base: position 131,021 of record SMDT01000592.1, on the reverse strand, counting down.
TTTCCATTGTTGCTCGTAACTGAGTGAACTTGAAAGAGGTCATTGGGTATGTCACATATCATGCGGAGGGATTTGTATGATCAAGATGGGATTTGTCCCTCCTATGTAACGGGAGTGATATCTTCGGCCCCCTTGATAGAGTGGACTGAGAAAATGCATGGCCATGCACGAATATCTTGGTATACTCGGTAATCAAGAAACCAAAGATTGGGCTATACAAGAGTGACACAGTCCATGTCTCGTGCTTAGTCTTGATATCTTGAATAAAGGGACAATAGCATATATCGGTGATGATCATAAAGGTTTAGTTGAATCACCGACAATCCTTTCACTTAGGTAGCAATGATGTGTTGCTAGACACCGTTCATTGTTTATGATCATAAATGTGATTTATGATAATTGCCAACATGGTAAGAGCCTATTGGGTCACACACATAGAGCTATTTGGATCATTAGAGTGCATGGGCTAATAATTTGGGTTTTGGTTTCACAACAATTTCATATTAATAATGGGCCCAATAGTTGAGCCATTATTGAGCCCAAAATTAAAGCCTAATTAGATTAGGGCTTTGAAACCCATTAGTCCTGGAAGTTGAGTCTCACTATAAAAAAAACTTTTAGTGAAAAATTCGTAGGTCTCCTTGCCCTAGCCTCCCAAAAGGACATCCACACTCTACTCTTGAAATTCCTTAGAGGACGCAAGCTAGCACTACGAGCGCAAGAGAAACGCATCTGCCGGGATGTGGTGGAAGCATGGTGATCCTGAGAGGCTCGTGTGGATACCATAGAGAGCTTGAACACGTCAACTGTTTGGGTTTTGCGATTCGACTCTACAGTTGAGTGAGAGATCTTAATAAAAAATTAGGTATGAAAATTTTTGAACACCCAGTTTACCCCATTTCACTTGGATCCTGGAGGGTTTCGGTTAAATTCCGCTGTGCTATTTTGCTCCTGAAACCCAGTAAAGACCTAGCCAAGCTTTGTCAAGAGGTGCTGAAGAGCTAGAGGGAACTCCTCTAGGAGTGTTCTTTAAAAATTTCTGACCTTAAGGTGAAGCTAGCGGAGCAGTGTTCAGTGGAGGAGGCTTGTCAGATGGAGAAGGAGGATGCAATTACTAATTTGACTAAGGCATTGGAAATTAATGTGGAACTTATTGCCAAGGTTGATCAGCTAAAAAAAGTGCAAGATGAAGAAAAAGAAGGCGGAGAAGGAGATGGAGTCCTTCAAGAAAGAGGTGCAAGTTTTGAAGGTTGAGAAGGCCAAGGCAGATGAGGCAACAAAATCTTCATTCCAAGATGGTTTCTACCTTGCTCAGCATCAAATTCTCTCACATTATCTGGACCTTGATATCTCCTTCCTCAGAGCCCTTAACATTCATGAGGGACCATCTTTGCCATGGTCAAGAGAGAGTTCCTCAACGTGCCTGAGCATCCTCCTTCGACAGAAGACATTTATGATAATGATAATGATGATGAGAATGCCTGAAGATGGGCAAGATAATCCTTAGGGCCCTTGTAACCCTTTTTTTTGGGGGGGAACTTTTTACTTTGTACTCCATATCTTCTTTTAAAAAGAATACCCTTTTCTTGTCTCTGTAAAATTTTGGCTAAGCACACTGTTAGTGTTGTGCCAAAAAGGCCAATCATGAGATGATTGTATTTTTGCACATTGAGTCATGATATTTTATTAAGGCATTAATCCAGCAATTATGTTTGTTGTTTTTGTTTCCGCGTAACTTAACAAACATAATTGTAACCCTAGAATAATGATATTCTCAAACGTCCCTAGTCTAGTATTATTGTGGAGCGGGTTGCAATAATACATAATGACTAGCGTATGTGGAGACTAATATGAGATATGTAGTCTGCATATGGGTACAAGTTGGAGAACTTGTGTACTGGACCGACCCACCATGAGAACACTACATGGATCCTTATATGAGTGTCATAAGTGATTCTCATAGTGATCATGGTATATGCAGTCCTTTGACCTAAGATCATCAAGGTTCTCTACATGTGAGTCACACACTTTGATACTTTCCTTTGTTGCTCGTAATTGAGTGAACTTGAAGGAGGTCATTGGGTATGTCACATATCATGCGGAGGGATTTGTATGATCAAGATAGGATTTGTCCCTCCTATGTGGGAGTGAGATCTTCAGGCCCCTTGATAGAGTAAGACTTAGAAAAATGCATGGCCATGCTCGGATGAGTTGATATACGATACAATGTCATTAGTCTAAGTTGGTCTACTCGGTAATCAAGAAACCAAAGATTGGGCTATATGAGAGTGACACATTCCATGTCTCTTGCTTAGTCTTGATATCTTGGACAAAGGGACAATGGCATATATCGGTGATGATCATAAAGGTTTAGTCGAATCATCAACAATCTTGTCACTTGGGTAGCAATGATGTGTTGCTAGACACCGCTCATTACTTATGATCATAAATGTGATTTCTAATCATTGCCAACATGGAAAGAGCCTATTGGGTCACACACATAGAGCTATTTGGATCATTAGAGTGCATGGGCTAATAATTTGGGTTTTGGTTTCACAATAATTTCGTATTAGTAATTGGCCCAATAGTTGAGCCATTATTAAGCACGAAATTAAAGCCTAATTGGATTAGGGCTTTGAAACCCATTAGGTCTGGAAGTTGAGTCTCTCTATAAATACAACTTCTTGTGAGAAATTCGCAGGTTTCCTTGCCCTAGCCTCCCAAAAGGACAGCCGCACTCTTCTCTTGCAAATCCTTGGAGGACGCAAGCTAGCACTGCGAGCGCAGGAGAAATGTGATGGGTTTCAGGAGCCAAAAAGTGTAGCGGAATTTAACCGAAACCCTCCAAGATCCAAGTGAAACGAGGTAAACCAGGTGTTCAAAAATTTTCATACCTAATTTTCGGTTGAGATCTCTCACTCAACTGTAAAGTCGAATCACAAAACCTGAACAGTTGACGTCTTCAGGCTCTCTATGGTATCCACACAAGCCTCTCGGGATCAACACGCTTCCACCGCGTCCCGGCAGATGCGTTTCTCTTGCTCTCACAGTGCTAGCTTGCGTCCTCCAAGGAATTGCAAGACAATAGTGTGGCTGTCCTTTTGGGAGGCTAGGGCAAGGAAACCTGCGAATTTCTCACTAGAAGTTGTATTTATAGTGAGACTCAACTTCCAGGCCTAATCAGTTTCAAAGCTCTAATCCAATTAGGATTTAATTTCGGGCTTAATAATGGCTCAACTCTTGGGCCCATTATTAAAATGAAATTAAAGTGAAACCATAACCCAAATAATTAGCCCATGCACTCTAATGATCCAAATTGCTCTATGTGTGCGACCCAATAGGCTCTTGCCATGTTGGCAATGATCATAAATCACATTTATGATCATAAGCAATGAGCGGTGTCTAGCGACACATCATTGCTACCCAAGTGACAAGATTGTCGGTGAATCGACTAAACCTTTATGATCATCACCGATATATGCCATTGTCCATTTGTCGAAGATATCAAGACTAAGCACGAGACATGGAATGTGTCACTCTCGTATAGCCCAATCTTTGGTTTCTTAATTACCAAGTAGACCAACTTAAACTGATGACATTGATATCATATATCAACTATCCGAGCATGGCCATGCATTTTCTAAGTCTCACTCTATCAAGGGGCCCGAAGATATCACTCCTGTTACATAGGAGGGACAAATCCCATCTTGATCATGCAAATCCCTCCGCATGATATGTGACATACACAATAACCTCCTTCAAGTTCACTCAGTTACGAGCAACAAAGGAAAGTATCGAAGTATGTGACTCACATGTAGGGAACCTTGATGATCTTAGGTCAAAGGACTACATATACCATGATCACTATGAGAATCACTTATGACCCTCATATAACGATCCATGCAGTGTTCTCATGGTGGGTCGGTCCAGTACACAAGTTCTCCAACTTGTACCCATATGTAGACTACATATCTCATATTAGTCTCCACATATGCTAGTCGTTATGTATTATTGCAACCCGCTCCACAATAATACTAGACCAGGGACGTTTAAGAATATCATTATTCTAGGGTTACGATTATGTTTGTTAAGTTACGCAGAAACAAAACAACAAACATAATTGCTGGATTAATGCCTTAATAAAATATCATGACTCAATGTGCAAAAATACAATCATCTCATGATTGGCTTTTGGGCACAACACTAACAAAATGTATCTGTGGGGACGCGGTGGAAGCGTGGTGATCCCGAGAGGCTTGTGTGGATACCATAGAGAGCTTGAACACGTCAACTGTTCAAGTTTTGTGATTCGACTCTACAGTTGAGTGAGAGATCTCAACCGAAAAATAGGTATGAAAATTTTTTAACACCAGGTTTACCCCATTTCACTTGGATCCTGGGGGGTTTCGATTAAATTCCGCTATGCTGTTTGGCTCCCTAAACCCAACACACACAACAAGTGTTGCTTCTTACACAACTTCGGTTAGCGTTTGCTTGCTTAAGAAATTTTTTCATCACTTTCGGTGAAATGTCTTAACCTTTAAGTTGTTCATTAAACCTATTTCCCATTTTTAACTAGTTTACCATTTTCAGTATTGCAAAGCTTGACACATTTAGTTGAGTACATTCCTCAACAAAAATATTATCAAGGATTCAAACCCTTAACCTCTTTTGAAAATGATATTCTATCACTTTTGAAAAGTTATGAGTAATGAGTATTTTTCTAAGTGTTTTGAAATGAAATTCAAGCAATGCTTTCAGGAAACTTGCTATGTACAAAACACATAGGCAACCCCAGAGATTGCCACATTTGGCTAATCTCCTTTGGGAGGTCTAGACTAGTTTCTTGGAAATTTCTACATTTATAGCACCTTTTAGGCATAAAATATTTTCAGAGAGTCTGAATGTCATTTGTTCTTCCATTCTTCTCCTTCAGTGTTTCTAAGTTTATATACTCTTGGCCGAACTTCTCCCAGGACCAAATAAGGTCCTTCCCAATTTTCCCAAAGTACACCAAGAGATGGTATTTGGGATTCCAATTCAGCCTTATGGAGAACAAGGTCTCCATTCTTGATCCTTTTACGTTTGAGATGCAAATTCATTGTGATGGCTACCCTTTGTTGGAAAGCTTTTCTTTTGAGTTTGGCCATCTCCCTATGTTTGTCAAGCATATCGAGTTTGGTTCTTAAACCGAGGTTGTTCCTTTTTTTGTTGAACACCTATTCTCTGATGGCCGGTTGTACAACTTCAACAAGGATAAAAGCCTTAGTACCAAAGTTGGGTGAAAAAGGTGTTTCACCAGTAGCTCTTCTAGGAGTTGTTCGGTAACTCCATAATACACTCAGGAGTTCTCTAGGCCAATTTCCCTTGGCCTCTTTCAACCTCTTCTTTAGTCCATCTTTTAAAATTGTGTTGGATACTTCAACTTGCCCGTTACTTTGTGGGTGGGCTAGTAGAGCGATGTGTAATTCGACCCCATGGTTGGTGACAAATTCCTAGAACCCTTTGTCAATGAACTGGGAACCATTATCTGCTACTATCACCTTTAAAGAACCAAACCTACATATGATGTTTTTCTAGACAAACTTCTGAATATCTTTTGTCGAAATTGTTGCCAGGGGCTCTACCTCATTCCACTTTCTGAAATAATCTACTGCAACTACGCAAAAGTTCATTCCTCTAGGGTTCATTAGGAGAGGACCAATGAGGTCTATACCCAAACCAATGAAGCGATAGGGATAGTTAGCCGAAGTTATTGCTTCTGAAGGTGCCCTTTGAATTGGTGCGTGCCGCTTACACTTATCGCATCGTTTGACAAACTATGGTACATCCTTCCTTAGAGTGGGCCAAATATATCCTTGCCGATGTAGTACTCCAACAATGGTGTCATCCTGATGTGGGACCCGCAGGCTCCTTCATGAACTTCTTTCAGGATTGTTCCGGTGTCCTCTTCACTGATACACCTTTGTAAGGGATTCACACACCCTTGTCGGTACAATTCTTCCCTGATCATAAAGTACATTTTTCAGCGCCTGTTACCACCTCACAAAATGGGAGAATTACAAGTGTGTCATAATGGCTAAAAACCATTATATTGTGTAATTCTCACCATAGTGATTGAAGTGTGAGGGGTAAAAGGCATGATCAACACCTCCTTAAAAGTGTTCCAAGTTGGTAACTTTGCCCCCAAGAAAAGCCTAAAGGATTGCTTGTTTGTCAAGCAACCTATGGACTTTTTTGTAAGGTTTTAAAAATTCAGGTACTCAATTGAAAAACTCTCAAGAATGAGACTTGGGGAGTTATGAGAACGATATAAATGGTATGAAAGTGCTATTCGAGGACCAAATTAGTCATGGAAGACAAGTTTGGACAAAGGAAACACTAAAGGCAATAAGGACCTAAATGTCCTAGTGTAAACCTTAAGGTGTTCAAGCTTTTGACTTAAGTCTAAGGGTGGAATTTTGCCCACCATGGGGGAGGCATCCATGACTTGATAATTAGTCAAAAATGTTGGGCACATGTGTGTCAATGGGTTTAAGACAAAGAAACAATAATTAGTGAGAAAGAAAATGACATAAAGCAAGGTTAAGCTTGTTAAGTGTGTTTTGTGCCCTTAAGCTCATTTAAGGTCATTTAAGTGGCCAAATCACTTATCCATCTCTCATTTTTGTCCTCCCCCAGCCCAAGAACACAACCACAACACCTTCAAACCTGCAATTGATTGAAATTGAAGGCAAAATAAAGCAATTGGAAGCAAACTAGAGCAATTGCTTGGATACTTCAAGGATCAAGGTTGATTTTTGTCGTACCCACTTTGGTAAGCTTGGAAGAGAACCATGAGCTTGATGAACCAAGCTTAGTGAAGGGAGTGCACTTATTGAAGTTTTGTGACCTAGTGCGAAGTGCATAGTGATGGCAGCAAATTTCTAGGTTTCTAGAGCCCAAAAGTTAGTACGAACTACTATTAAAATCCTCCTAAGACCAAGAATTAGCTTGAGGAGGGCTTCCATAGTGATTTATTTAAGTTTATTGCATGTTTTACGGACTAATCTATGGTTATTGTTGCTGCTGCATTTCAAGTGTTTGTTGGTTGTGTTTGGCTGCTGCATTTGGTTGCTATATCTTGTATATATGCAATGTGGTTTTTGTGTTTTAGTGTCTTTGGATGCAGGTTTTAATGAGGGTCACATTGCTTTCTGAATCCAAGTGTTACCCTTACTTACTTTCTCAATGAAACTTACTCCCCTCAATTCTGTCATTTCAGGTCCAGCTGAAAGATCACCTCCAAACTAACCTTTGTGGTTTGAGTTTTAATCTGAAATTTCAGGTACATGAACATCCATATGTCTAGTTATGATCAGAAACTTTTGGTGATTTTAGGAGCATATTTGGTATTTTTAATGGCGGTACTTACTGCGTTGTGCAGAAGCTGTCCAGCATCCTGTTTTTGGAGTCCATTGTGTCTCAGGACCTCCTGTAACCTACGGTGCGTATTTAGCTGATTTAAGACCATATTTTAGTGCATGTATGCATGTACATGTAGTGTATGTAAAATGAGACAAGTATGTGAACATTTGAGTAATGTTTTGGCTATGTAAGTGATGTGGTGCAAAGCTGCCTAAGTGTGAATGATGGGCTGCTTACTTGTAAATTCTGTGTTGGCCACATAAGGTTGTTAAAAGAAAGGGAATGTAATTCCTATGTGTAATGGACATATATGGGATAGCCTTGGAGGGCTTTCCCCTTATGAATGAAGTGTTTGCATAGTTTGGAAAAATTGTATGGGCAAAATGGTCCAAAAGTTGCCAGAATTTTGACTCTTGACCTAAAGTCTAATATCTCCCTATGTAGAATGAATCTTGGTATGAAATTTTTACCACACCTATAGTACATCTAGAGGGTTAACTGAGATTTAGAACTTGAGGATTTATAGCCCGGTTGCTAAAGATATGCCGTTGCAAAATTGGCTGAGTTACTGTTCATTTGGTCAGAATTTTGTAACCAACTTCAAAAATCCATAACTTGGTCCATATGTGGGCTATTGATGTAAAAAAAAATTCCTTGGTTTGGCCTAAGTCTCTACTTGATAATGGAGCAAATAAAACAGGGGGGTATGTGGCTAGAATGATACATTTTGTTAGTGGAAGTTACAGGTGCAGTAGCTGGTTACTAGAACTTAACAAGATTGCCTAATGTGTGGAAGCCAAAACTAAGACTTGTGCTAGTGTTTTCCTTCTTAGCTGCCATAGTGTGCATAAATGTAAATATGTGTGTTATGGTAGACCAATATGCATTTATTTACATAGTGCCCAAGAGGGTCACTTGAGTATGTACACTAGGGGTGTTGTTCTGATGACCTATAGGACACACCAAACCTGGGAGTTTAAATGCACAGTTTTGGCACCACAACTGGACTACCCCGGAGTGTGTAACAGTGCCTCCATACCTTCATAGCTTCTTTAAGGTCCTTGGGTAAGGATGAACTAATCATATATTCCTTTATAGAATCTTTCAACCCCTTGTTCGGAGTAACGAGTGCCATTACGAATATGCTAGGGCGATCAAGTACTTCGGTGGACTGTTTTGACTTAGCCATATGTTTGTTTCGATGTTCTCTTTGCAAGGTACCTTTTCTATCTTTACTTTGTCAAATTCTTGGATCAATTTTTGGTGAGGTCATGGTATTTTGCCAAGCTAGGATCCTTGGTACCGTATTCCCCCATCATTTTCTAAACCATCAACTGTGAGTCACTGTAAGCCTTTAGATTCTTCACACTAACTCTCTTTTCCAATTGCAATCTTGCTATGAGGGCTTTGTATTCGGCAATGTTGTTGCTGAGTTGGAATCCAAACTTGATAGCTTTTAAGGCTTCTATTCCTTCGGGCCCTCGGAGTATTATGGTAGCTCTCTTGTGTTTTGATCCTGAAGCGCCATCTACAAACAGTTCCCATTTAGGCTCTTCATCATTAAGGTCATCAAGGTTATCCTCAATCTTTGGCAATTCAGTGATAAAATCTACTAAATCCTTGCCTTTTATGGCCTTTTTTGCTTCGTACGTTTTGTCATGCTCTCCAAGCTTGATACACCACTTTGACAGTCGGCCCGAATGGTCCATCTTCTTGATGATATCTCGAAGAGGCAAGTTACTTCGGACCATGATAGAATGTCCTTGGAAATAGGGCCGGGGCCTCCTACTTGCTGTGACTAAGGCATAGATAGCTTTTTACAGTAGTGGGTACCTGACTTTTGCACCGTGCAAAGACTTGCTGATGTAATATACAGGCCACTGCTTTCTTCCTCCTTCTTCCCTCACCAACACCAAACTTACTACTTTCTTGGTAACCGTGATGTCGAGAATGAAAGGTTCCTCTTGGACGCTGTAAGGTTGGCAAGTAGGTTAAGTAGTTTTTTAGTTCATCCTAAGCCTTTTGGCAATCATCATTCCAAGCGTGTTCTTTAGAACTGAGGCTACCTTCATTTTTGGCTGCTTTGGTGAGCACTTTAAAGAATGGTCGGTACTGATATTTGTATTTGGAGATGAATCTGCTAAGGGTGGTTATTTGCCTTGCAAGCCTGTGTACATCCTTAGTAGTTGTGGGAGTTCAGAATGCCAGTAAGGCCTTAACCATATTTGGATTGGCATCTATCCCTCTTTCAGATACCATAAAGCCAAGGAATTTGCCTGATGTCATGCCAAACACACACTTTTCGGGCTTAAGATGGATTCCAAATTTCTGAAGTTGCTAGAATGCTTCCCCCAAGTCTATGATATGACTACTATGTACTTTACTTTTGACTATCATATCATCGATGTACACTTCCATGTTTCTCCAGATTTGGGAACCAAACACCTTATTCATATGGCTCTTGCATTTTTAAGGCTGAAAGGCATTTTGAGGTAGCAATAAATCCCGACTTTGGTAATGAAGGCGATTTTTTTCCCATCTTTAAGATTCATCCAAATCTGGTGATACCTGCTAAAAGTATTGAGGAAGCTAAGTAGATCATATTCGTCTGTGGAGTCTACCAATTGGTCTATTGATGGCAAACAATATAAGTCCTTTGGATAGGCTTAAGATGCACATTCAGAGTTTATAGCTTCCTTCCTTTATGGCAATGACAATGCTGCTAAGCCACTCAAGGTACCTAACTTCCTTTATTATGCTTGCTTTCATTAATCATTGGACTTTGGATTTGATGAAATTGGTCTTGTGCATCAATAAGCTATGCTTCTTTTAGCGAATCGGCTTCACCTCAGGGCATACCTTAAGGCTGTATTGAATTATACCTGAATCTACTCCAAGCTTGTCTTTCAGGGAGTAAGCAAATAGATCTTTGTTCAATAATAGAAGGGATACAAGTTTTTCTTTGTCACCTTCGGCCAGTTTTTTCCCAACTCAGGTACTTTGGCCAAAGACTAGTTTTACATCCTCAGTTTCAATTTTCAACATCACCCTTTTTCCTTTTCTATTTCATCTTCACCATGGGTGTTCTTGTCCCCCGAAGTTTGCATGTGGACTTTGGCGGGATTCTGCCTTGTTTTGACAAACACCTTCCTAACTTCAGATTGGTTGATGAGCATTTCTATTTCTACCTCCTTTGCCTCAAATGTGACATCTACTTGGAGGTGGAGGTTGCCCTACGTCTGTCTTCTGAGGATGGCGATGTACAAAGATGGGACATAGATGATGATGAACCATGCCATAATGGAAACAAAGTGTTCTTCCTTGGTTTGGACTAAGGTACCCCTTAGCATCAATGGTAGGGCAATCCATTTGAGCATTGGGAGTTTCGAGGGGCCAACTCCGAAGCTGGGCAAGGTCATGGGCTTAAGATCAGCCTTAGAAATACCAAAGTTTGGCAACAAATGGGTGAACAAGACGTCAGCATTTGATCCATCATTAATGAGCACCCTTTTCAGATCCCAATTTCTGATCCTTGCCATAATGAGGAGAGGATTGTCATGGGTGAACTTTACAACCGACCCATCACATCGGGTCAACTTGTTCATCGAATTGTCAAACTCCATCATTGCAACCTCCTTCACCTTCCTCTTTCTTTCAGCCTAGGGTAATCCAGTGGTTACGGATTGGATTTTCCCAGCCGAATGTGTGGGGTGCTTTCTAGGGCTTTGATTAGTTTAGCACCTGTCGGAGTCATACTCCCCAACATCAGCTTTTCTCTCATCATCCATTTTTTCATGGGCCTTTGGCAATGGCATCTGTAAGTAGTGCCGAAGTTGCCCTTGTTTAATTAAGGACTTGATGTACTTCCATAATTGGAAGCAATCCTCGGTATCATGCTCGTGGTCTCAATGAAAATTGTTACCCACTTTGGGGTAGTCCAGTTCTAGTGCAAAATTTGTGTATTTAAAACTCCTAGGTTTGGTATGTTCAGTAGGCCATTAGAACAATACCCTTATTGTGTGTACCCAAGTGGTTCTCTTGGGCACTATATAAATGCATGCATAGTGGTCCAACCATTACACACATATTCAAATTTTACACACTCCATGGCAGAAAAGTAGCAAAACACTAGCACAATTCTTAATTTTGGCAACCACACATTAGGCAATCTTGTTAAGTTTAAGTAACCAGCCATTGCACCTGAAACTTCGTAAAAAAAAAAAGTATTAATCTAGCCATGTACCCCCTATTTTATTTGCTTCATTATTAAGTAAAGACTTGAACCAAACTGGGGAATTTGGTTTTACATCAATAGCCCACCTATGGACCACGTTATAGATTTTTTATGTTGGTTACAAAATTCTGACCAAATGTACAGTAACTCAGCCAACTTGGCAACATCATAACTCATACTACAAGTCTCTAAATGCATAAATTCAAAATCCCAACTGAACATCTATATGTTTTCTATCTGTGACCAAAATTTCATACCAAGATTCATTCTACACAGGGAGATATAGACTTTGAGTGCAAGGTCATAATTCTGGTCACTTTATGACCATTTTACCCATACAAAATTTCATAAGTGTGCAAATGCTTCATTCACAAAAGGTAAGCCCTCCAAGGCTATCCCATACATGTCTGATACAAATAGGAATTACATGGTCTTGTATCTAGCAACTTTATTTTTCCAAAACAGAATTTACAAACAAGCAACCTATCATTCACACTTAGACAGCTTGTGCACCATATTCACATACATAGCAAAACAGCCCTCAAATGTTCACATACTTATTTCAACCTTAAATGTCTTCCATGTATATGCATCCATGCACTACATAATGGCCTTAACTTATCTAAAACACGCATCCAAGTTACAGCAAAGCTTTAGACACAATGCACTCGAGAAACAGGATGCTGGACAGCTTCTGCATAGTATAGTAACCACCATCACTAAAAATACCAAATGTGCTCCTAAAATCACCAAAATTTCCAGATCACAACTAGATACATGGAAGTTTAAGTAATTTAAATTTCAAATCAAAACTCAAGCTACAATGGTCTGTTTGAATATGATCTTTCTGCTGGAGCTGAAATGAGCAGATTTAAGGGGAATAACTTTAATTGTGAAAGTTAGTAAAGAGAACACTTGTACTCTCAAGGTAATGTGGCCCATAGTATTACCTGCATCCAAAGACACTAAAATACAAGAAAACACAATGCAAACATCCAACAAATAACAATCAAATGCAGCAACCAAACATAAAGAACAACCGTATGTATGCGGCAGTAACAGTATGCATTGGTTAGTCCATAAAACATGCAATAAACATATGAAAATCACTATGGCTGGCACGGCCATCCTCGGCCCCTGCCCAGGAAGCCTATGAGAGCTGGTCTCATGGTGGTTGTAATTGGCTAGCTGTATATGTGTGCGGATTAAAACTTCATGATACTAGTTGATTAACCTAGAATATGCAGGATCCACGCTCTTCATGCTTTGACTTGGATTAACAAAACCCATAAAACATTAACTTGGCCAAGAGATTTCCATAGAAAATAAGTTCAAACAGCCAAAGCATACAAAATCAACATTTATGTGAGTTTACTACACATAACAAATGTGTGCGAGCATTCATACATAAAGTAGACTAATGCCCTCACCCAAGAGCAACCCTAGAGTTTAAGACTCCTCAAAACATGGACCATGGAGGCAACTAAAAGTACTGTATATACAAGTCTCAACTGAGATCTTTTTGAACTAACTCCCACCTTTGATGCAAGTCCCAATGGCGAGCCTCAAAAGTCCTTGTCCAAGTGCTAATAGGCTTTGCAACCAAAGGAAGACTCTAGTTAGTGCTGTTACTTGACCAACAACTTACCTATGTAGACTAGAATCATAGGGATTCTCAAGTACAATACCTGTACAAAAGCTCCTGCTGCGATAAACCTCAGCAGTTACCCGGCCCAACAACTTCAGAATCTGCACAACATAACTAGGGAGTAAGAACGTAAACATTCTCAATAAGGGTCTTCATTGTACCTACAAGAAAATTACTAAGGACTCCACATATAAAAACATATATAACCTGCTGTGAGCTCATATAGCTTGAGGGTCTGAAATATATGCATCTATAACTAGGTCCCTTGAGACCTCTCCTTATCTTGGTCCTTGAACTACAAGGCATTGCCGTTTCCTCTAGCAAGCATAGCTTGCCAGCCTAACTAGTGATAAATCACTAGTTGAACCTCTCCCTTATTATGTTATACTGGGGAATTACGGTGGGACTATTGTAGACTAGGCCATAAAGACCTTGTACACTAGGTGTACCAAGGTTTCACCTTGCATCCTTGTCACTAACAGCACAGCTAGGTCGCGAAGGGTTCTAAACCTTTCACCTTAGTTAGTGGTACTTAGTTGTGAATCTTTGTAAGCTAGTTTTCTTGCTTATGGTACAAGTAACCATAAAACTGTCCAAAACTCAGGAAAACTTCTAGGTCTTGAAGGACTTTTGGAAGTCCCGGAGTAGCCTCCGAATACTTAGAGCCTAAGGTACCCTAAGAACCCCCTTAGGTCTCCCCTCGACCCTCCTAGCAAAACTTGGAAAATTCTGCTAACTTGCTTGTGGCGATGTGTCGCCACAGTTGGTAACGTTCTGCCAACTTTCTCCTGTACTGGCGACGTGTCACCACAGTTGGTGACATTCTGCCGACTCTTTTTGGGATTGGTGACGCATCGTGGACACTGACCTGAAATTGGCAACACGTCACCAATTTGCAAGTTCTGCAGAATTTTCACGCATTTTGCTACTACGAACTTTGGACACCTCCCAAACATATCAAACATGCTTAGAATGCCTCCAAACTTCGCATACATGTAAAACATGCTGTATAGATCACAACCAACTATCACAAGCCAATCTGTGATGCCTTATAACATCATTCCAATCCTCACAAACCTCATAGTCCACCAGAATTCAACGATATCCTCTAACTAATGCCATTGCTATAATCACTTAATTTCTTCAAGCAAACTCATGCCAATAGCATTAATTAAACTTCAAAACATAACTCCCTTACCTCAACTCCAAGTAACAAGCAAGAATCAAACTCTTTTCCAATCCATGAAGCTCACCAAAGTACCACCTAAGTTCCAAGCAAAACATAGGCACCAAGCATCAAATTCTTGTTTCCTAACCCTAACCCAAGCTCCTAACCAACCAATAAACATGAATTCAATCCAGAACATATTGGTTACCTCGTACTAAAAATAGGGGATGGGAGAACACATGCCTCCAAGCTCCAAAACCATGGTTTAACACTTGAAATGGGCTCCCAATGGTCTTTATACCTTTGATGGTTTCTCTTTGCACCAAGAAACTTGGATTTCAAGGTCAATTGGAAGGCAAAATGAGGGTGGGAAAGATGAACTCGAAATTGTGGCAGCCATCCCTCCCTTTCCCTTTTTATAGCCCTTACTTAACACAAAAGCCACAAAAGTATTAGACTTAATACACTGAAGCCCCCATCTTTTGGTAACTTAGTTATTCTCGAATAATTCTTGTTTATTTCTTCAAGTTTGGGTTAAGGTTGAAAGTTAAGTTACAAAACATCATTTTAACCACTCGGTACCAAGCCTGGTTAATCAAGATGCAAAATTACCGTTTTGCCCCTAAACCTTATTTAGTGCCTTAACTTCCCCGGAACTCAGTGAACTTTGATAAACTTTCCTATTCTTGATATGTAAACTAGAATTAAGGTTTCAAACTTAATTTAAAACACTTTACCTTACTCAAGTATGCCTCTCACTAGTAGGGCCATAACAATGGCAGCCCTCCTCAAGAAAATGCTTAGTCTTAGGAGAGTTTTAACACTAGTTAGTACTAACTTTGGGCTCTAGACATCATTAAATTTTTTTCCATCACTATGCACTTCACACTAGCTTACAAAACCTTCACTAAGTGCACTTCTAAGCATGCTTCATCAAGCTCATGACTCTCTTCCAAGCCTAGCTCTATCTCCATGGATGCTTGAAATATATGGTAAATATTCCATGAGAGTAATAGAACTCCTTACCTTCAGTGTATGATGAAATTGAAGCTTGATCCTAGGTGCACTCAAGTCCTAGCACCAAATAGCTTCCAATTGCCTTTTTTTACTTCCAGTTGCACTAATTGCAAGCTTGGGGGTATGGTGGCTATGGAGGAAGTCTAGAGATGGAGGGGCTGTGTTTTTTTTGGCTGGAAGAGACCAAATGTGAGGCATAAATATAAAAATAACCACTTATAAATACTTTAGTTCACGAAACACACTTAACTAGCCTTAGCCATGCTTTATGTCATTTTCCTTGCTACAAGACTATGGTTTCTTAGTCTTAATCTCTTCGCCCACATTTGACCATCCTTATCTTGATTTGGTTGCCATTTCTCGAGTGGGATAACTCTAAAATGTCTCCATTTAACTTAAGTCAAAGACATAGGTAAACAAACGCCTACACTAGGACACTTAGGTACTTAATGCCTTTTGTGTTTTCTTTGTCCAAACTTGTCTTCCATAAGTAATTTGATCCTCCAAAAGCACTTTCATACCATTCATATCCTTCCCATAACTCTCAAAAGGTATTTCTTAAGACTTTTGCAATTGAGTACCCAAATTTCCAAAAAGTTACAAAAAAGTCCAAGGTTGCTTGACAAACAAGCAATTCTTATGGCTTTTCTTGGGGGCCAAGTTACCAACTTAAAACAATTTTAATAAGGTTTTAATCATGCCCTTTACCCCTAGCACTTTAATCACTATGGTGAGAATTACACAATATAATGGTTTTTTACCATTATAGCATACTTTGTAATTCTCCCATTTTTGTGAGGTGGTAACAATCCTCCCCCCTTAAAAATTTTGGTCCTCCAAAATTGCCTTTAGCTTCGGGTATTCTCTAGGATACCTTTTCATAAGTTCTTTATCAGTTTCTCAGGTTGCTTCCTTATTAGAGTGCGTGACCCCTAAACTTTAACCATGCGAATGAGCTTCATTCTTAACCTTCTAGTATCCTTGGCTAAGATAGCTATAGGTTTCTCTTCATACGTCAAGTTAGGTTCCAAATATATGTCTTCCACTACAATAGCATGCTTTGTGTCCAATAGACACTTCTTAAGCATACTACTGTGAACAGATTATGAACACTTGACATGCTTGACGGTAGAGCTAACCTATATGCTACCTTGCCAACTCTGTCCAAGATCTTATAGGGACCTATATATCTTGGAGCAGACTTGGCTCTTCTACCAAATTTGACAGTGCGTTTGGTTGGTGCAACTTTCAACCAAACATTGTCACCAACCTCAAACTCCAAGTTTTTCCTTCTTTTATTCACGTAGGCTGTGTTTCTTTGATTGGCTACCCTTAATCTTTCTTGACTGTTCTTAAATTTTGCAATAGTCTCCTCAATCATTTTGGGGGCCAATTTTAGCTTATCTAAGGCTTCCACCCAAAAATTGGGTGTCATGCACCTTCTTCCATATAATACTTCATAAGGTACCATGCCAAAAGGTATTTTGAGGACTATCGTTATAGGAAAATTCCACCAATGCCAAGTGTTGGTCCCATTCACCTTTGAAATCTAACACACAACTCCTAAGCATGTCTGTTACCACCACACAAAAATAGGAGAATTACAAGTGTGGCATAATGGTCAAAAAGCCATTATATTGTGTAATTCTCTTCATGGTGATTAAAGTGTATGGGGTAAGAGGTATAATGAACACCTCCTTAAAAGTGTTCAAATTTGGTAACTTGGCCCCCAAGAAAAGCCTTAAAGGTTGCTTGTTTGTCAAGCAACCTATGGACTTTTTTATAAGGTTTTGAAAATTTGGGTACTCAATTGCAAAACTTTCACAAAAGAGCTTTGTAGAGTTATGGGAGGGATATGAATGATATAAAAGTGCCATTGGAGGACCAAATTGCTCATGAAAGACAAGTTTGGACAAAGGAAACACTAAAGGCATTAAGGACCTAAATGCCTTGGTGTAAACCTTAAGGTGTTCAAGCATCTAACTTAAGTCCAAGTGTGAGATTGTCGAATTATCCCACCATGGGGGAGGCAGCCAAGGCTTGATAAATGGGTTAAAAATGTTGGGCACATGTGTACCAATGATTTTAAGAGAAAGAAACCATAATTAGTGAGAAGGAAAATGACATAAAGCAAGGTTAAGCTTGTTCAAGTGTGTTTTGTGCCCTTAAGCTCATTTAAGGCCATTTAAGTGGCCAATTCACTAATCTCTCTCCCATTTTCGGCCTCCTCCAGCCCAAGAACACATCCACACTACCTCCATAGCCACCACACGTTCAAACTTGCAATTGATTGAAATTGATGGCAAAAGGAAGCAATTGGAAGCAAACTAGAGCTATTTCTTGCATACTTCAAGGATCAAGCTTGATTTTCAGCCTACCCACTTTGGTAAGGGTTCTCTTGCTCTCATGGGTTGTCTTCTATATTTTCAAGCAACCAAGGAGCTAGGGCTAACATTGGAAGAAATCCATGAGCTTGATGAACCAAGCTTAGTAAGGGGAGTGCACTTATTGAAGGTTTTGTGACATAGTGTGAGTGCACAGTGATGGCAGAGAATTGAAGGGTTTCTAGAGTCCAAAGTTAGTACTAACTAGTGTTAAATTCCTCTTAAGACCAATCATTAGCTTGAGAAAGGCTGCCATAGTGATTTGGTTATGTTTATTATGTGTTTTATGGACTAATCATTAGTTGGTTGTGAATGGCTGCTGCATTTGGTTGCTATATCTTGTATATATGCATTGTGGTTTTTTTGTTTTATTGTCTTTGGATGCAGGTTTTAATGATGGTTGCATTGCCTATTGAATCCAAGTGGTACCCTTACTAAGTTTCTCAATGAAACTTACTCCCTCAATTCTGTCATTTCAGTTCGAGTAGAAAGATCACATTCAAAATGACATTTGTGGTTTGAGTTTTGATCTGAAATTCAAAGTACATGAGCTTCTATATGTCTAGTTGGGATCTGGAAAGTTTGGTGATTTTAGGAGCACATTTGGTATTTTTAATGGTGTTGCTTATTGTGTTATGCAGCAGCTGTCCAGCATCCTCTTCTGGAGTCCATTGTGTCTCAGGTACTCCTTTAAATTAGGGTGTGTATTTAGCTGAGTTAAAACCATTATGTAGTCTATGTATGCATGTACATGTAGTGTATGTAAAATGAGACAAGTATGTAAACATTTGAGCAATGTTTTGGTTATGTAAGTGTTGTGGTGCAAAGCTACCTAAGTGTGAATGATGGGCTGCTTACTTGTAAATTCTGTTTTAGCCACATATGGTTGTTAAATGCAAGAGAATGTATTTACCATGAGTAATGGACATATATGGGGTAGCCTTGGAGGGATTTTCCCTTGTTAATGAAGTGTTTGCACACTTATGAAATTTTGTATGGGCAAAGTACTCATAAAGTGACCAGAATTTTGACTTTGTACTTAAAGTTCTATATCTCCCTGTGTAGACAGAATATTGTTATGAAATTTTGACCACACCTATAGAACATCTAGAGGTTGAATTGGAATTTTGGAATTTCTAAAGTTAGAGCCCTTTAACCAAAGATATGATGTTGCAAAGTTGGCTAAGTTACTGTTTATTTCGTCAGAATTTTGTAACCAACTTCAAAAATCATAACTTGGTCCATAGGTGGGCTATTGATGTAAAAAAAAATTGATTGGTTTGATCTAAGTCTCTACTTGATAATGGAGCAAATAAAATATGGGGGTACATGTCTAGAATGATACAGTTTATTAGTGGAAGTTACAGGTGCAGTGGCTGGTCACTACTACTTAGCAAGATTGCCTACTGTGTGGTAGCCAAGATTAAGACTTGTGCTAGTGTTTTCCTTCTTTGCTGCCATGGTGTGCATGAAATGTGAATATGTGTGTGATGGTTGGACCAATATGCATGTGTTTACATAGTGCCCAAAAAGGCCACTTGGGCATGCACACTAAGGTTAGTGTTCTGATGGCCTATAGAACATTACCAATCCTGGGAATCTAAATGCACAATTTTGGCACCATAATTGGAGTACCCAGAAGTGGCTAACAATGTCTTCTAGTATCTATATCACCCTTTCAGTTTGCCCATCAGTCTGAGGGTGATAAGCTATTACCACTGTGAGTGCTTCTATACAATGATTAAGTTTAGTGAGCTCAAGCCCTAGGTAGTCCATGTCCTGTAGGCCAAGCAGAACATGCGTGCTATGTTTAGCCAAGTGGCCCTCTTGGTCATTATGCAAAGATGTGTATATTGGTCCAACCATCACACACATATTCACATACAATTTCATCTGGAAGCAATGATGACAGTGAAATTCTTTATTCTTGGCCAATATGGAATTTGAGTAAATCCCCAAGTGCATGTACAATCATATGCATACATGGTGCTATTGGTGCGAATTTTATGTGTTCAAACTTTCACACCGAGTGCAACTCAAATTCTACCTGTGATCTCGGATGCACTCAAGCTTTCTATCTCTTGGATTTGTGAGACTCCTCAGCATTGTGATGCTCTCTTTGTCTTCTCTTGCCTCTTTTTTCATGATCTTCCTCAATCTTATTCCTGGTGGAGGAATTGTCATAGACTGAGGGATTGGCTAATGACATCCTTGTTGTGTGACATGCTAAGCCTGAGAGAGAGGCAAACTTCTGGTGAGAATGTATCTGCCAGATTTTGAATAGCATGGGTTAGGAGCTCCCCAGAGTGTATTTCTAGGGAAGGAGCCTCTGATGCCCAACTTAGTGTACAAGGGAGAAGTTAGTAATAGGCAAGAGAAAGAAAAAAAGAGTCCTGTGTCCTTACCTCGGAGCCTCCCAAGTATTTATAGGAAGATGGGGGGAGAAGGCCATTTTGCACGGCCTGTGCAGATCAGGACATGTGTTCAGTTAGATCTAGTATGTACCTTCAAAGAAAGGTGTCTCTAGCTGGCCGTAGGCAATTCCAGCTAGAGTTTAGGGGCATGTCCGAGGCTTCTATGTCAAATATCCCTTAACCATATTTGTCACTTCTCTGTAAGACCCCTTCGGAGTTGTGAGACCCATTCGGGCAAGGATTTCCCTCGAGGGCTACTGGAGAATGCCCTTTCAAAGGGCGGACCATCTTCGGGAGACATTTTCCTCTATCAAGGATGGTGAACCTATATTACCGAAGTTGGTAGTGTGCACCTTTAACGGTGCCAGGGAGCATTTTTCTCGGGGTTAGCTATGTGCATTACTGAGGGTGGTGGAGAGATTCATCCCAAGGTTGGTGTTATGGATTTTTTAGGGTGGTATTCAATTCCATCGAGGGAGAAAGTTTTTGTGGGCGATAGCTCTTTGGCTATCACATGCCCCCTTTTGGAGTACCGAAGTTGTGTCTTCGGTGCTAATCATCTGTGAGCATGTTACTAAAATTTGACCCTTGGGAAGCTAAAGCTGTGCCAGGTAGAAGAACTTCTCTTACTTGAGGTTGTCCCTTCGGTCCAACTAGCTCTTCGGCTCAAGACACTTCCTTTTGACAATGTACTATTTTCGACATTATTTTGGACCTCCTGTGTACCATTTTCTATGCTTGAATCTTTGGTGGGGCCATTAGTTCAAGCCAATTTCTTACCTTTGGCGAAGTCATACCATTAAAGCATAAAGAGCTGCTTAATACGTTCAAGCTGAATTCTTAATTCTGGCGAGGTCACATCTTCGGCACACAAGGAGCCATTTTTGCTCTATGCAACTGACTCATCACATTATCTGACTGAGCAGTCACCTAATCACGATTTATGCAACATACACATACTAGGTCAGAAGGCATGCCCTTATTTCTTACGCCATGCAGCACATGTGTTACCAACTCATAAAATGGGAGAATTACAAGTGTGTCATAATGGCTAAAAACCATTATATTGTGTAATTCTCACCATAGTGTTTGAAGTGTGGGGAGTAAAAGGTATGATTAACACCTCCTTAAAAGTGTTCCAAGTTGGTAACTTGGTCCCCAAGAAAATCCTTAAGGATTGCTTGTTTGTCAAGCAACCTATGGACTTTTTTGTAAGGTTTTGGAAATTCGGGTACTCAATTGCAAAACTCTCAAGAAAGAGACCTGGAGAGTTATGGGAAGGATATAAATGGTATGAAAGTGCTATTGGAGGACCAAATTAGCCATGGAAGACAAGTTTGAACAAAGGAAACAGTAAAGGCAATAAGGACCTAAATGTCCTAGTATAAACCTTAAGGTGTTCAAGCTTTTGACCTAAGTCTAAGGCTGGAATTTTGGGGTTATCCCACCATGGGCGAGGCAGCCATGACTTGATAATTAGTCAAAAATTTTGGGCACATGTGTACCAATGAGTTTAAGACAAAGAAACCATAATTAGTGAGAAGGAAAATGACATAAAGTAAGGTTAAACTTGTTAAGTGTGTTTTAGTGCCCTTAAGCTCATTTAAGGCCATTTAAGTGGCCAAATCACTTATCCCTCTCTCATTTTCGTCCTCCCTCAGCCCAAGAACACATCCATACTTCGTCCATAGCCACCACACCTTCAAACTTGCAATTGATTGAAATTGAAGGCAAAAGGAAGCAATTGGAAGCAAACTAGAGCTATTTCTTGCATACTTCAAGGATTAATCTTCAAATTCGGCCTACTCACTTTGGTAAGGGTTCTCTTGCTCTCATGGATGGTTTTATGCAATTTTCAAACATCCATGGAGCAAGCGCTAAGCTTGGAAGAGAGCCATGAGCTTGATGAACCAAGCTTAGTGAGGGGAGTGCACTTATTGAAGGTTTTGTGACCTAGTGTGAAGAGCACAAAGATGGAAGTAAAGTGAGGGTTTCTAGAGCCCAAAGTTAGTACTAACTAGTGTTAAAATACTCCTAAGACCAAGCATTAGCTTGAGGAGGGCTTCCATAGTGATTTGGTTAAGTTTATTACATGTTTTATGGACTAACCTATGGTATATGTTGCTGCCACATTTCATGTGTTTGTTCTTTGTGTTTGGCTGCTGTATTTGGTTGCTATATCTTGTATATATGCATTGTGATTTTTTTGTTTTAGTTTCTTTGGATGCAGGTTTTAATGAGGATCACATTACCTTAAGAAACCAAGTGTTACCCTTACTAAGTTTCTCAATGAAACTTACTCCCCTCAATTCTGTCATTTCAGGTCCAGCTGAAAGATCACCTTCAAACTAACCTTTGTGGTTTTGATTTTTGATCTGAAATTTCAGGTACATGAAGTTCCATATGTCTAGTTGTTATCAGGAAATTTTGGTGATTTTAGGAGCACATTTGGTATTTTTAATGGTGGTACTTATTGTGTTGTGCAGCAGCTGTCCAGCATCCTGTTTTTGGAGTCCATTGTGTCTCAGGACCTCCTGTAACCTAGGGTGCGTATTTAGCTGAGCTAAGACCATATTGTAGTGAATGTATGCATTTACATGTATTGTATGTAAAATGAGACAAGTATGTGAACATTTGAGTAATGTTTTGGCTATGTAAGTGATGTGGTGCAAAGCTGCCTAAGTGTGAATGATGGGCTGCTTACTTGTAAATTCTGTTTTGACCACATAAAGTTGTTAAAATAAAGGGAATGTAATTCCTATGTGTGATGGAAATATATGGGATAGCTTAGGAGGGCTTTCCCCTTGTTAATGAAGTGTTTGCATGGTTTGGAAAAATTGTACGGGCAAAATGGTCGAAAAGTTGCCAGAATTTTGACTCTGGAAAAAAAGTTTAATATCTCCCTATGTAGAAAGAACCTTCGTATGACATTTTTACCACACCTAGAGGACATCTAGAGGGTTAAGTGGGCTTTGGAATTTATGGATTTAGAGCCCTGTATCCAAATATATGGCGTTGCCAAGTTGGCTGAATTACTGTTCATTTGGTCAGAATTTCGTAACTAAGTTAAAAAATCTGTAACTTGGTCAATAGGTGGGATATTGATGTAAAACAAAATTCCTTGGTTTTGGTCTAAGTCTCTACTTGATAATGGAGCAAAGAAAACAGGGGGCTATGTGGCTAGAATGATACAGTTTGTTAGTGGAAATTATAGGTGCAGTAGCTGGCCACTAGAACTTAACAAGATTGCCTAATGTGTGGAAGCCAAAACTAAGACTTGTGCTAGTGTTTTCCTTCTTTGCTGCCATGGTGTGCATGCAATGTGAATATGTGTGTGATGGTTGGACCAATATGCATGTATTTACATAGTGCCCAAGAGGGCCACTTGGGTATGCACACTAAGGGTAGTGTTCTGATGGCCTACAGAACATTACCAATCCTGGGAGTCTAAATGCACAGTTTTGGCACCATAACTGGACTACCCCGGAGTGGGTAACAACATGTGATCAGGCGATTCGTCATCCTTCACATCCGTTACATCGGTTACGTCTCTTCACCTGCAGAAGGTCATAATGGCGCCGTTTTGCCTCCCTTCTTCAGGCTTTAAAATCCATCTCTCATCAGAGTTTTTTCAGTTTTCTACTCTCATTCCTCTTGCTTTCTATCTCTCTCTCACACTCCAATTTTTTCCTATGGTGGTGTTAGCAGAGGAGCAATTTTTGGCAGCCTCTTGTGATGGTCTTCATAGGTTAGTGTCCCTGAAGTCGGTTCTTTTTCTTTAATAGGATTTTCGAGGTTAGGGTCGTAGATCCCAAAAATGTCTTCTTAAGCTGAGGTTCATTCAATTCCCGAGAGTTGGATTCCTCATAACTCTCATCTGAGCTGCGCCGTTTCGAAAAAACTGAAGAAGTGGTCGGCCAAATTTTTTCTTCCTTCTTACGTCACTACTAAACTCCTCGGCCCTACTATGCTGAGCTACCTTCCATGTCATAACGACATTATCGTCTTTAGAGCACAGCTGAAGGTGGGTCTTTGGTATCCTTTCCCGTAGATGGTTCGCGACTTTTCCCAATTTCATGGCATAGCCGTTAACCAACTTCCCCCGAACTCCTACTCCAACGTTAATGCCTTTCTCTACATGTGTGGGGTCTTCAAAATAGAGCCCTACTTCATCTTTTTCATGCAATACTACGAACTTTACCTCATTTCGAAGGGTGGGTTCTACTTCTTGCTCCCTCGGGGATCCGTAAGCAAGAAATTCACTTTCTCTTTTGGCACCGAAGATAGTCGGTGGGAATGGCGAAAAAAGTACTTTTTCATGAAAGTAGATGGGAATTGGAAGGACATGCTCATAAAGTGGGCTTCAGGAATGCTTGAGATCGACGTGATGGATCCATTAAAGCTGCTTACTCTTGAACTTGAATCTCAATTTGAGGAATTTGACACCCATATTCATGCAGTGGCTAACTGGTTAAACCATGCTTCTTCGCGTCCACTGTACCCCTTCTCGATCAAATGGAACCTTATTAATGCCCGGTGGCTTCATCGTTGAGGGTCGTGTTGAATGGTGGAGGGACTTCCTGCGAGGAAGAACGCCTAGAGGCCAGATCGACGGCGGAAGTGCGCCTAAGAAACTCAGAAAAAGTGGGCAGGAGGTCCCCGGGGTGTTGTTCCGGGGAGGAGCCTCCGACGCCCAAGTCAATAATGCTGAAAGAAAATGGAGGAAATAGCACTAAGAGGCTTAGTGGACTCGCCTGGTAGTACTTTCTCAGAGAGGGAGAGTCAGATTGTCTGTCAGCCGTTTGCCAAGGCTTGCTTCCTGGTATTTATAGGAATGTCCAGCCCGTTCAGATCATGACACATGTTCGGTCGGATGTTCTCTGATTTTCTGGACGTAGGGGACAAGTAGCCGGTGGCAGTCTCCTTGAGCCCTGAACCGAGACAGGCAGTGATGTGACCTGAATGGTGTCAGCGTGTAAGACCGCCGTTTGGGGCGGTCTGTAGCATTAGTGGGCGACATGTCAGAGGCTCCTTAAATGTTCCTGCCGTACTCCCGAGGTCCCTGGGCAAGGTCGTCCTCAGGTACGGACGATGCCTCTTCGGGAAACATGCTCATAGTTCGGGGGTTCCTATATTCAGGAGTTCCGCCTTCGGAGAGATCGTGTTCAGCCCGCTATAGCTGGTGCCTCTTTTCCAAAGGCGATCTGCTTAATACCTCGGGGGGTTAGTAGTGTCCTCAAGTTTCCTGGCATGCCGAGCTCGAGTTCTTCGGCTTCACTCCCGAGGTGTGTAATCCCACCTTTTCCCAGGCAGCGTCAGGTTTCCTGGCAGTTCTTTCGGCAGGGAGTTCGGCCAGATAGAGGCGGTAGCCCTTTGGCTATCACATGCCCCCCCTTTGGAAAGCCGAAGTGACGACTTCGGTTTTGCACTCTTTCCGAGGATGCTCATTGGGGGTCCATAGGGAATAACACTTGTGCCGAAGATACACTTCTTGCCCGAAGTCATGGGCTGTTCGGCCATAGGCTGTCTTTTGGTGTCTTCGAGACAACCTGCTTCTTACCTTGTGCAGGTCTGCACAGCGTCGCGCCTCATGACCAGACGTGTCAGTCCGAGCAGCGCGTCCCAGCTTTTTAAGGATGTCAGGCGACGTGTCCCCTATTTTCGGGAGGAGGCTGGCACGTGGCATACTGTCACTGGAGGAGAGTCACGTCGGTTTCAGAGAGCACGTCTTTTTGGGTTCCGGGAGCAGTTATGGCGATGGTTCGCCTTCAAAGGGTACTTATGACGACGTTTCGGTTACCCACCCTCGTCCTATAAATAGGCGTTTTCACTATAAGTCCCTTTTATTTTTGCTTCTGCTCTCTTCCCTGTTCTACCACTGTTTTTCGCACTTTTTCTTGCTTTTTGCGGTGGGGCTTTTTTAATCAGAGCTTTTTCCGGCAACCTTTCACGACGGCGCCCTCCGATTTTGGCAAGTCGTTTGGTGGGTTTTCTGTTTTTCTAGAGTTTTCTTGATTCCTCAAGTTTTTTCTGGAAGTTGGTTTCTTGCCTTTCTTCAAACCCATTTTTCTGTCCAAAAAATGCCTATCCCTGAGAGTTGGCAGCCTCTTTTATCTCATCCCTGTTGCACCACCCCCGAAAAACTAGAGAAGTGGAAGAAAAAATTCTTTCTTCCCTCATATGCCATCACCAGGCTACCACGGGCTGACCACTATGCTTTTTCAAACCATAGTAATGAGGTTACCATTTTTCGAGCCCAGCTGAAGGCCGGACTTCGGTACCCTCCTCCGAAGATGGTTTGCGACTTTTGCCAATTTCATGGTATTGGCGTGAACCAGCTTCCACCGAACTCGTACTGCTACTTTAACGCCTTTCTCTGTATGTGTGGCGTGTTCGGGATAAAACCCCATTTTGTGATTTTTATGCAGTACTATAAGCTCTTTGTGGTCCCGAAGGGTGGCTTCTATTTCATGCTACCTCGGGGATCCGGGAGCAAAAAATATATGTTCACCTTTGCCACAAAGGACAGTTGGCGAGGGTGGCAACAGAAATTTTTCTTCCTGAAGATGGATGAGGCCTGGTCGCATGTTCCGACCAAGTGGGCTCGGGGGAGGCTAGATGTGGACGTCGTTGATCCGAGGATACTGCTGACTCCAGAGTTGGCTCCCGTATTTGCGGACTTCGACGGGCGTATTCGCGCCGTCTCCTACTGGGGTCCCGAGGTCTCATCGTGTTCTCTCTATCCCTTCCCCATTAACTGGAGGTTGATGACCGAAGAGGTCCTTCGAGAGTTAGGGGTGGTGAAGGAGCATGAGACAGACCTCGAGATGCCGGCTCCTGCCATCGCCGGGGAGGATTCCTAGTTGGTGCAGCTCCTTCGGGAGGAAATCTCTTTCAAAACGTTTTTCGAAAGTAAGTTGTCTTCTACTCCCTTGTAGTTTTTTCCTCGGACTTACGCTGATGTCTTTTTTGTTTTTCAGAGATGGGCGACGGGACTGCTGCGTTTTACAACTCCCTTTTCTCCGGCCAGGTGGAGAAGGGCAAACAGACAAAGAAAGCGGTTTCCTGAAGACGGAAGTCCACTGGTGCTGGGCCTTCGGCTAAAAGGGCGAAAAAGACCAATCTTCCTCCTCAATTGGAAACTCTTGAGGAGGTAAGTGAGGAGCCTGAGGTTGCCGAAGTTCCGGCGCCCGAAGTCCCTACCGAAGTGCCTCCTGAGAGCCCTACCGCCTCGCAAGGCCCCTCTTGATGCCGCGGTAGAGGTTCCTTCTGCCGAGGAGCGGCATAAAAGGAAAGGCAAGGATATTTCCATTGAGGAGCCCCAGGACTCCGAGGATACAGTTGCCGAGATACCGCCAGGTTCGTTTCTTTCGGATGAAGTGTAATAATGCTTTTTATTTTGCCAAAATCTCCTTTGTTTTGACCAGCTTCTCGTTTTTCGTTCAGGGGAGTTACTTACCCCCTCTTGGGCGGCGGAACACGCCAGGAGGCGATCCCTTCGCGATGCCAAAGTCCCGCAAGGGAAAATCCCCAAAGAGCCTTTCTGGACGTTCACGGAGGACATGAACTTGTTCTCCGAGGACTGTCCTCAAATGGCGAAGGAGATCTCAAAGGGGGTGCTCACTGATGCCTCCTTCAGGGCTATTGCGGCAGCCCACCCGGGTGATGACACCCTTGCTGTGAAAGTTACCAAGCATGCTACTCAGGTATGCTTAACACCTTTTCCCCATTATTCCTGAGTGTTTTTGACTCTTACTGATCTTACGTTTACCTTTCTGCAGCTGCTGGGGTATGCCGGTTACCTCCGAGTTTGGGTGGCCAGGCAGTCATCTTTCCGAGCTTCGGCCTTAGAGGCCTTAGAAAAAACAAAGGCCATGTGCTCGGAGTTGGCCCTCAGAAACCAACAGCTGGCAGATGCTTCAGAGAGAGAAGTTGCTGCCCTTCGAGAGGAGTTCCGAAAGGAAAAGGAAGATCTTTCAAGGGACTCCTCCCAGAAGATTTCTGAGCTCGGCGAGCAGGTGGCGGGAACGCTTGCTGCCAACGAAGCGCTTCTACAAGATAAGTCAAAATCTGACAGTCTTATCCTGTCGTTGGTGGCTGAGAAAAGCGCGCTGCTCACCCAGATAGAGTCTTTGAAGGAGCCTGAGAAGAAGAAAAAGAGGAAGGCGCTGAACAAGGAGGTTGCGGATCTGAAGGAAGAGCTCGAGGATCTTGAGATCAAGAAAAATGAATCTGATCAAATGTCGAAGGTCACCTTCCAGGACGGCTTTTGCCTTGTTCGGCATCAAGTCCTTCAGAGGTTCCCAGATCTGGACCTCTCTTTTTTGGAAGCTTTGAACATTCCCGAGGGTCCTCGTGGTCTTGGTCGAAGATCGAGTACCTGAAGCTGCCTCCTTCGATTACTGCGCCAAAAAAGGGAGCAGAAACTGGTGCCTCTCGGGCTGCCGAGGACTCTTAGGGTATTCTAAGGGCTTGGCCCCCTTTTTTTTCCTTTCATTTTTCTGTGCTGCTTCTTCGGGCATTTTGCCTTTGTAAGTTTACTTTTAATGGAAGATCTTTCTTGGTTAAGCTTCTTTAGTATGATTTTGTGTTCCCATTGTCCCGAGTATGTTCACCTCAAGAGACTTTTTTGGAAAGCCAGCAAAAAATGTATCTAAGTCTTTTTTTAGGGTCTTTTTCCTTTTGTTCCGAACACGTTCGTTCAAGGAACTTCAGAAATTCTGCTCTGGGCTTTTTGTGGTGGGTACCTTTGTGGAATTCTGACTTGCACAATTCGGTATACTTGAGAATTTCTCTGTACTTAGAATATATTTTTTGTACTACATAATTCTTCTGTGGGATACTTTCCCTTAAGCGTAAAATTTTTTCAAGGCGTCTGCGTGCCAAGTATTTTTCAATTCTACGCCTTCGGCATTGCCAAGTCTGTACATGCCCTTTCGTACTTCGGCAAGAACCAGATAAGGTCCTTCCCAGTTCATGTGAAGTACTCCGTGGGATGGCCTTTGAGGTGCAAAATCAGCCTTTCGGAGAACGAGGTCCCCCTTCTTGATTTCTTTTGCCCTGGCCCGTAAGTTTATAGCCGCGGCCACTCTTTGCTGAAAAGCTTTTCTTCTTAGTTCGGCTATTTCTCTGTGTTCGCCGACGAGGTCAAGCTTGGTTCTTAAGTCGAGGTTGTTTCCTTCTTCATCAAATACTTGCACCCGTACTGATGGTCGGACTATCTCGATTGGGATAATGGCCTCTGTACCGAAGATGAGAGAGAAGGGAGTCTCCCTTGTGGCTCTTCGGGGCGTCATTCGGTAGCTCCATAATATGCTTTGGAGTTCTCCCGGCCATTTTCCTTTTGCTTCCCCTAATCTCTTTTTTAGGCCATCTTTTATGGTCCTGTTAGATACTTCCACCTGCCCGTTGCTTTGGGGGTGAGCTACTAGGGCGAAATGCATCTTTATTCCGAGGTTGCTGATAAATTCCTGGAATCCTTTGTCTATGAACTGGGAACCATTATCAGCTACTAGCACCCTCGGTATACCGAATCTGCAGACAATGTTTTTCCATACGAACTTCTGCACTTCCCTTGCCGAGATAGTTGCCAAGGGTTCCGCCTCAACCCATTTGGAGAAATAATCTACTGCTACTACGCAGAACTTCACGCCTCCGGGCGCTGTGGGTAGTGGCCCAATAAGGTCTATACCCCAGACCGCGAAGGGCCAGGGGTAGTCGGCCGAAGTTACCATTTCCGAGGGTGCCCTCTGGATGTTCGCGTGTCTCTGGCAACTACCACATTTCCGGACGAACTGCCTTGCGTCCTTTCTCAGGGTAGGCCAGAAGTATCCTTGGCGGAGTATTACTGCTGCAAGGGTGTCGGTTCCAATGTGTGAACCACACATACCTTCGTGAACTTCTTCGAGGATCATTTCAGTGTCCTCTTCGTCCACGCATCTCTGCAGTGGATTCGCGTACCCCTGCCGGTACAACTCTTCGCCAATCAGGAAGAACCGACCGGAGCGCCTTCGTAACTTCGCAGCGTCGCCGGGGTCTTGGGGTAGCACGTTTTCTGTGAGGTATCTTTTTATTGGATCTTTCCATCCTTTTCCCGAGGTTGCTATGCTTAACACTGAGATGCTCGGATGTTCTAGCAACTCGGTGTACGTTTTTGATTTCGCCAAGCAATCTGCCTCAGTGTTATTCCGCCGAGGTACGTTTTCGATTTGTACGGCGTCAAACTCTTGGATGAGTCTTGCTACCAACTCGTGATACTTTGCCAAGGTTGGGTCCTTCGCCCCGTAGTCTCCGGCCGACTGCCGAACTACTAGCTGGGAATCGCTGTGAGCTTTCAAGTTTCTGACGCCAATTTTTCTGGCCAAGCGCAATCCTGCTACAAGGGCTTCATACTCGGCCACATTGTTAGTGACTTTGAAACTGTAGGCCTTCGGGACCTCTGATAATTACCCCGGCTCCCTGGTGTTCGGACCCCGAGGCTCCATCAACATGCAAGGTCCATTCTGGCTCACCTTTGTTGGGATCTAAATGGCTATCCTCAGTGGCGGGTATTTCAGCGATAAAATCTGCCAATGCTTGAGCTTTTATGGCCTTCCGAGGTTCATAGGTTATATCGTGCTCGCCGAGCTCTATGCACCACTTGGAGAGCCTCCCCGAATGGTCAACTCTCCTCATGACATCCCGTAGTGGTAAACTACTTCGGACGATGATGGGGTGAGCCTGGAAGTATGGTCGCAGCCTTCTCCCTGCAAGCACCAAGGCGTATATAGCTTTTTGCAGCAGAGGGTACCTGACTTCGGCGCCATGCAGGGATTTGCTTACATAGTAGACCGGCCATTGCTTTGGGCCTTCTTCTTTTACGAGGACCGAGCTTATTGCTTTTTCCGTGACTGCGAGGTATAGTACAAGGGGCTCCCCTTCGCGAGGTTGTCGCAGAGTCGGCAGGGTGGCCAGGTAGATTTTGAGTTCTTCCCAGGCTTTTTGGCAATCTTTATCCCAGGGATGATCATCCCTTCCAAGGTTGCACTCCTTTTTTGTTGCCTTAGTGAGGATTTTGAAGAAAGGTCGACACCGATCCCCGTACCTGGAAATAAACCTGCTAAGAGAGGTTATTCTTCCAGTGAGTCTTTGCACATCTTTCACTGTGGCAGGAGTTCGGAACTCGAGTAGGGCCTTGATTTTTTCCGGGTTGGCGTCGATGCCTCTTTCGGATACCATGTACCCAAGGAATTTTCCCGAGGTTACCCCGAAGATGCACTTTTCGGGATTGAGGCGGATCCCGAAGGTTCTGAGCTTTTGGAAGGTTTCCTCTAGATCTGCAACATGGCTGCCAGGTGTCTTGCTCTTGACTATCATATCGTCAACATACACTTCCATGTTTCTCCCCATTTGGTCCATAAAGACTTTGTTCATTAATCTTTGGTAGGTGGCTCCTGCATTTTTGAGCCCGAAGGGCATCCTGACGTAGCAGTATGTTCCTCCCTCGGTGATGAAGGCGGTTTTTTCTTCATCTTCGGGGTCCATTCTTATTTGATGGTAGCCACTGAAGGCGTCTAGGAAGCTTAGGAGTCCATATTCAGCGGTTGAATCTACCAGTTGGTCTATTGGTGGGAGAGGGTATGAGTCTTTCGGGCAAGCGTCGTTCAAATTTCTGAAGTCGATGCACATCCGGAGCTTACTGTTGCCCTCTTTTGTGGCAATGACCACGTTGCTTAACCATTCAGGGTACTTGACCTCCCTGATGACTTTAGCATCTAACAGGCGCTGGACTTCGGTTTTGACAAAGTTGCTCTTATGGGCTGAGATGCTTCGTTTCTTTTGCCGGACGGGCTTTGCATCCGGGCTTACTTTGAGGCTATGCTGTATTATGCTAGGGTTTACCCCTGGCATGTCTTTCGGCGAGTAGGCAAACAGGTCTTTATTCGTCAGTAGAAAGGATACAATATTTTTCTTGTCTCCTTCGGCCAAGCTCTTCCCTATCCGGGTAGATTGTCCTGGGACAAGTTCTACTGCTTCCTTTTCCGCTTTCGCGAGATCTTCTTCTTTGCTCTTCTCCGGCATTTTTGCCTCTATTGCTTGTGCGAAGTTATTTGTCGGTGCTTTTCGTGCTTTTACAAACACCTTTCTTACTTCGGCTTGATCTATGAAGATCTCTGCGTCTCCATCCTTGGTGGCGAATGTGACAGTCAAGTATTTCACATCAGGGCGGATATGCAAGTTTCCCTGTGTTTGCCTTCTGAGGATGACGTTGTAGGCAGAAGGAACATCCATGACGATGAACCTTGTCATTGTGGAGGCATATAAGTCAGCTGCTCCATCTGTTGAAGTTCCCTTCAACATCAGGGGGAGATCGATCATTCCGAGGACGGGCAGCTCGGAGGGTCCAACCCCGAAAGTGGGCGAGGTGACAGGTTTGAGCTTGCTGCCGTGGATGCCTAAGTTCGGCAGTAAATGAGAAAATAGGACGTCAGCGTTTGATCCATCATCAAGCAGCACTCTTTTGACGTCCCAGTTCCCTATTCTTGCCATGATCAATAGCGGATCGTCATGGGGAAAGATGATGGTGGATCCATCCTTGCGGGCCAGTTTCTTTGTTGGATTCTGATATTCCATGACCGCGATCTCTCTGACCTTCCGCTTTCTTTCCAAGGATGGGAGCCCTGTGGTGATTGTTTGTATTACCCCTGCCGGAGGTGGGGGGCGCCTTTTCGGACTTCGGTTCCTTCGTCTGTCGGAGTCATACTCCTCATCTTCGGCTCTTTCTTCCTCGTCTTTTTTCCTATTCGGAGAAGGCATCCGCAGATATTTCCGAAGTTGGCCTTGTTTGATTAGCGACTCAATGTACTTCCTTAACTGGAAGCAATCTTCGGTGTCGTGGCCGTGGTCGTGGTGAACTGGCAAAACTTCTTGATGTTTTTCTTGTTATCGGCGGTCATGGCCCTCGGTCGCCGAATCTGCGTCCCTTGCCTTTCCAATGTCATGAGGATGTTAGCCCGCGTCGTGTTGAGGGGTGTGAAGGTTGGGGGTTTCCTTCCCCGCATCCTCCGGGGTCGACCTGCTTGTTCAGTTTGGTGCCGTGCTTGTCGGTCGGGCCCTTCAGCGTGGGGATAACCGGACTTCGGGACAGCCATTCTCAGCTCTTCGGCCGTCATGTGCTGTTCAACCCTTCGGTAGAATTCTCTGAGGGTGTCCGGGGGGTCCTTTGAGAACTCGTAAAACAGCTGTGAGTCTCGCCGAAGGCCCCGTGTCATGGCGAGGATGCGTATTTCTGGCCGGAAGTCCGGGACGCTCAGAGCTTCCCTATTGAACCTTTCGACATAGTCTCGGATGGTTTCTCCGTTTCTCTACTCTATGTCAAACATCTGAACAGGCATCTTCGTCGTTGGCCGGCTTCCAATGAATTGCTGTGTGAACACCGTAGACAACTCCTGGAATTCAGTAATGGTTCCTGGAGGCAATGAGTTATACCATGCAGTTGCTGGCCCTGTGAGGGTGACTTCGAAGCACTTGCACATAGTGGCGTCGTCGGCGCCGTGCATTATCATGCTGCGCCGGTACTTGGTCAGATGGGCCTGTGGATCCGTTCGGCCATCATAAATCTCCAGCCGAGGTACCCTGAAGTCACCTGGCATGGCTACCTCAACGACGGCATAAGTGAATGGGGAGTCATCTTCACAGAAGGTCCCCGTCAATCTGGCCCAGACAGGTTTTCTGGCCACTTGTTTTTCCACCCTGTCTAGCCGTGCTAGTATCCTCTCCATGAGGATCGTGACATTGGGCCCTTCTTCTGGGGAGAGAGATCGCCGGGGCCTTTTCGGGGAGCGAGTTCGGCGGTCAGGAGACTGAGACCTTGCCTCAGGCGACGAACTCCTTCGCTGTGAGACTTTCAGTCGCTTCGATCCCGCTAGTCCCAAAGGCCATTTTTCGAGGGGTACGTCTTCAGTAGAAGATTCTTCGCACGGGTTTCCGCTTCCCAAACTGCGGTGGGCCGACTTGGGGCTTCTCTCCCGAGGGCATACTGGCGAGGGAGGTTTTCGGGCCTGAGCCTGTTGTGGCCACCTTTGGTTCATCTGTTGCGTCATTTCTGCTATAACAGAACGTTGAAAGTCCTGTAGGAAGCTCATAGTGATGACCAGGGGTCGGTCTTCCTCGGGCGTAGAAATCCATGGGGGTGTTTGCTTAGGAGCCGGTTGGTTCTCAGGCGCGGACGGGGACCTAGGAGTCCCTTGTCCTTAGAACGCCGAGTTTCAACGACGGTGATCTCAGAGCGGTTTCCGACAGACGGCGCCAAATGATGCCCGGTGGCTTCATCGTTGAGGGTCATGTTGAATGGTGGAGGGACTTCCTGTGAGGAAGAACGCCTAGAGGCCAGATCGACGACGGAAGTGCGCCTAAGAAACTCAGAAAAAGTGGGTCAGGAGGTTCCCGGGGTGTTGTTCTAGGGAGGAGCCTCCGACGCCCAAGTCAGTAATGCTGAAAGAAAATGGAGGAAATAGCACTAAGAGGCTTAGTGGACTCGCCTGGTAGTACTTTCTCAGAGAGGGAGAGTCGGATTGTCTGTCAGCTGTTTGCCAAGGCTTGTTTCCTGGTATTTATAGGAATGTCCAGCCCGTTTAGATCGTGACACGTGTTCGGTCAGATGTTCTCTGAATTTCTGGACGTAGGGGACAAGTAGCCGGTGGCAGTCTCCTTGTGCCCTGAACCGAGACAGGCAGTGATGTGACCTAAATGGTGTCAGCGTGTCAGACCGCCGTTTGGGGCGGTCTATAGCGTTAGTGGGCGACATGTCAGAGGCTCCTTAAATGTTCCTGCCGTACTCCCGAGGTCCCTGGGCGAGGTCGTCCTCAGGTATGGACGATGCCTCTTCGGGAAACATGCTCGTAGTTCGGGGGTTCCTATATTCAGGAGTTCCGCCTTCGGAGAGATCGTGTTCGGTCCGCTATAGCTGGTGCCTCTTTTCCAAAGGCGACCTGCTTAATACCTCAGGGGGTTAGTAGTATCCTCAAGTTTCCTGGCGTGCCGAGCTCGAGTTCTTCGGCTTCGCTCCCGAGGTGTGTAATCCCACCTTTTCCCGGGCAGCGTCAGGTTTCCTTGCCGTTCTTTCTGTAGGGAGTTCGGCCAGATAGAGGCAGTAGCCCTTTGGCTATCACTTATGACTGAGGAGGTGCTTCGGGAGCTTGGGTTCATCAAGGAGCATACCATAGACAAGAAAATGCTGAAACTAGCAGTGGGCGATAAGAAGTCCTGGCTGGTCATGCTTCTTCAATGCGAACTTACTTATTTAGCACTTGTAGAGAGTAAGCTACATTTTCACTTCTCTTTTTGGAATTTGTTCGTACTTACACTAATGTTTTTCTCATTATAGAGATGGATGATAAGTCAACGGCCTTCTACATGAGCTTAAAGGGAGCAAAAGAAGAAGGCTCCTAAAAGAAAGAAGGGGCCATCTGGGCAATCTTTGATAACACCGAAAACAAAGAAGACACAAGGAGACTCTCTCGCACATACCCTTGAAGACCCTACGACGGATTTGGGTACTTCGACGAGGGCGTGGATCCCTTAAGAGGGGTGGCAGTCTTATCAATCCTACTAAGCCTTGATGCCGCTATGGAGACCATGGAGACCTCTTCGGTGAGATTTTGGCCAAAGAACAAGAGGAACGTGAAAGGATGAAGGGCAAAGAGTTTACCGCTGAGGTCCTTGACGTCAGTGGCTCTGATAGGGATCATGCCAAAATCTTACCAAGTTTGTCTCTTAGCCATTCGTCTATGAATTTCTACTTTTTCAGCATTTTAGATTTTCTAGAAGAATGGCTAAGAGACAATGTGGTAAAGGAACTTTGGCATGATTTTACAGAGGATCGAGCTCAACCTGAGTGGATGATGGACCACCTTCGAAAAATGGCTGTTTAGGACTCAAAGATCCCGAAGGACAAAGTGCCCAGGGGGATCCCATAAATGGTGAGGGGAATCATCACCAATCCACTTTCCAAACCCTGATGGAGGAGTATCTGAAAGATGAGGTCCTTGCTGGTCAGATTTTTTAGCACGTAGCTCAGGTAAACCTTAGTTCCTTAATACTTAGAATAAGAATTTTGAATTTTGTAAGATGCCTGTAACTTACATTTCTTTTTTTTTTTTCTTGTAGCTGTTGGCCTATAAGGGTTATCTTCGGGCTTGGGCATCAAAGCAATCCTCCATCTAAAGGTAGTCAGAGGAGAACTTGCCCAAGGCCAAGAAGATGTTTGCGAGCTCATGCATGAAATATGGCAAAGTCAGCAAACTTGCAAAGGAGGACTTGGCCAAGCTTCGGGAGGAAGTGCTAGAGAGCCAAAAGGTGAGGAGTGCTCGTCCAAAATCAATGACCTCAGGGTGAAGGTAATGGAGCTGAACTCGAAAGGGAATGTCCTTCGACAGCATAGGGAGGATGTTGTAGCTAATTTTACCAAGCTGCTAGAGATCAACGCTGAGCTCCTTGCCGAGGTTGATTGGCTAAAGAAGCAGAAGAAGAAGAAGAAAAAGGCTGAGAATGAGATGGAGTCATTGAAAAATGAGGTGGAGCATCTAAAGGCCGAGAGGGCCAAGGCGAAAGAGGTGGCAAAGTCCTCCTTTCAAGATGGCTTCTGCCTCACTCGCCAGTAAATGCTCCCTCGGTGTCCTAACCTTGACATCTCATTCATAAAAGCTCTTGATATTCTTGAAGAACCCTCCTCGCCATGATCAAAGATGGAATTCTTGAATCTCCTGGAGTTCCTTCATTCGGCTGAAGATGATGATGATGATGATGAGGATGCTGAGGATGCTGATGCTAAAGAAACTGAAGATGGACAAAATACCCCATAGGGCTTAGTTTGTTGTAGTAGTTTTTTTTTGTACCTTGCACTTTTTAATGGAATTGCCTTCATTTCTCAAAATTTTGGCTAAAACTACAATAGCACTATCTTCAGCGAGTGTTGGTTGTCTGTGACCTTTTTGGTTGATTATCCACCTTCGGCTAGCTTACAACCTTTGGCTACATAAAACCCGACAGATTCAGTCATGTACTATCCTTGATAAAAATACTATCAAGGATTCAAGCAATATTTTTTATGTGTTTGAACAAAATTCAGGCAACATTTTCAGGAAACTTGCTATGTACAAGAACACTTAGGTATTTTGAAAACAATCATATTCGGTGAAGCTGGTACAAGATTATTTAAGTATCTTTGGTAACAGCCATATTTGGCTATATGCCTTCAAAAGATTCTCATAATAAAGATCCTTCCATGGAAATTTTCTAAGTGTAGAATTTTTTCAAGGAGTCTGAGTGCCATGTGTTTTTCAACTATTCTCCTTCTATATTTCCAAGTTTATAGACTCATGGCCAAACTTCTTCAAGGAACAAATAAGGACCTTCCCAATTTTCCCAAAGTACTCCATGGGATGCTCTTCAGGGCCTTAGTTCTACCTTTCAGACAACAAGATCTCCTTTCTTGATCCCTTTAGGCTTGACATGCAAGCTTGTAGCAATGGCTACCTTTTGCTGAAAGGCTTTTCCTCTAAGTTTGGCCATCTCCTTAGGCTCATTAATTATATCTTACTTGGTTCTTAGACCGAGGTTGTTCCCTTCTTCGTTGAACACATGTACTCTGATAAACAGTTGTATGGCTTCACCTCTGAGCATACTTTAAGGCTGTGCTAGATTATACCTGGGTTTACTCTAGGCATTGTTGGGTTTCGGGAGCCAAACAGCGCAGCGGAATTTAACTGAAACCCTCCAGGATCCAAGTGAAACTGGGTAAACTGGGTGTTCGAAAATTTTCATACCTAATTTTCGGTTGAGATCTCTCACTCAACTGTAGAGTCGAATCACAAAACCTGAACAGTTGACGTGTTCAAGCTCTCTATGGTATCCACACGAGCCTCTCGGGATCACCACACTTCCACCACGTCCCGGCAGATGCGTTTCTCTTGCGCTCGCAGTGCTAGCTTGCGTCCTCCAAGGAATTGCAAGAGAAGAGTGCGACTGTCCTTTTGGGAGGCTAGGGCAAGGAGACCTGCGAATTTCTCACTTAAAAGTTGTATTTATAGTGAGACTCAACTTCCAGGCCTAATAGGTTTCAAAGCCCTAATCCAATTAGGATTTAATTTCGGGCTTAATAATGGCTCAACTTTTGGGCCCATTATTAATACGAAATTAAAGTGAAACCATAACCCAAATAATTAGCCCATGCACTCCAATGATCCAAATTGCTCTATGTGTGTGACCCAATAGGCTCTTATCACGTTGGCAATGATCATAAATCACATTTATGATCATAAGCAATGAGCGGTGTCTAGCAACACATCATTGCTACCCAAGTGACAAGATTGTCGATGATTCGACTATACCTTTATGATCATCACCGATATATGCCATTGTCCCTTTGTCCAAGATATCAAGACTAAGCACGAGACATGGAATGTGTCACTCTCGTATAGCCCAATCTTTGGTTTCTTGATTACCGAGTAGACTAACATAAACTGATGACATTGATATCGCATATCAACTCATCCGAGCATGGCCATGCATTTTCTAAGTCTCACTCTATCAAGGGGCCCGAAGATATTGCTCCCATTACATAGGAGGGACAAATCCCATCTTGATCATACAAATCCCTCTGCATGATATGTGACATACCCAATGACCTCCTTCAAGTTCACTAAGTTACGAGCAACAAAGGAAAGTATCAAAGTATGTGACTCACATGTAGGGAACCTTGATGATCTTAGGTCAAAGGACTACATATACCCTGATCACTATGGGAATCACTTATGACACTCATATAACGATCCATGTAGTGTTCTCATGGTGGGTCGGTCCAGTACACAAGTTCTCCAACTTGTACCCATATGTAGGCTACATATCTCATATTAGTCTCCACATATGCTAGTCGTTATGTATTATTGCAACCCGCTCCACAATAATACTAGACCAGGGACTTTTAAGAATATCATTATTCTAGGGTTACAATTATGTTTGTTAAGTTATGCAGGAACAAAACAACAAACATAATTGCTGGATTAATGCCTTAATAAAATATCATGACTTAATGTGCAAAAATACAATCATCTCATGATTGGCTTTTGGGCACAACACTAACAGGCATATCCTTTGGAGAGTAAGCAAATAGATCTTTGTTCATTAATAGAAGGGATACAAGCTTTTCCTTGTCACCTTCAGCTAGTTTTTTCCCTACTCAGGTTCTATTTCTATTTTTATTTCTATTTTTTCAAGATCATTTTTTTCACTCTCTCCCTCATCTTCGCATGATATGCTCTTTTCTGCTGAAGCCTATATGTGAACTTTCACCGGATTCTATCTTGCTTTGACAAACACTTTTTCTAATTCGGCCTGAGTGATGAGTATTTTGTATCACCCTCCTTTCTCTTGAACGTGGCAGTCAGGTATTTCACATCAGGATGAATTTCAAGATTGCCCTGTGTTTGCCTTCTGAGGATGGTGTTATATGAAGATGGGATATTTATGACGATAAACCTTGTCATAGTGGAAGCAAAGTGTTCTTCCTTGGTTTGGACAGAGGTGCCCTTCGGCATAAGGGGTAGGCCAATCCACCATAGTACTGGGAGTTCCGAAGGACAGACGCTGAAGGTAGGCTAGGTCACGGGTTTGAGATCACCATTGGAAATACCAAAGTTCGGCAACAATTGGGAGAACAAAACATTGGCATTCGACCCATCATCAGTGAGCACCCTTTTAAAATCCCAGCTTCCTATCCTTGTCATGATCAGTAGAGGTTCATCGTGTGGAAGCTTTACTATAGACCCATCTTTCCAAACAAGCACGTTCGTTGGGTTATCGAATTACGTGATTGTGATTTCCTAGGCTTTCCCTTTCCTCTCAGCTGAGGGTATTCCCATCATGATTGTCCGGATTATACCGGCTAGAGGTGGCACGTGTTTCCTGGGACTTCAATTTTGGCATTGGTCAAAATTATAATCCTCATCCTCTTATTTTTTATCCTCTTCCTTTCTTTCTCAGGCTTTGGGCGACAATAACCGCAAGTAGTGATGAAGTTGCCCTTGCTTAATCAAGGATTCAATATACTTTATTAGTTGAAAGCAGCCGTTGGTATCATGCCCGTGGTCTCGATCAAGTTGATGGAATTTCTTCATTTTTTTCTTGTTGTCTGAGGTCATGCCCTTCGGATGTTGGATTGCAGTTCCTTGCCTTTCTAGGGCCATCAGGATGTTCATTCTCATTGTGTTTAGGGGAGTAAATAATACTAGGCTTTTCTACCTTCCTTTCCGAGGTCTGCCCCCTCCCTCTACAGAATACCGAGGTTGGTGACTCTGACACTCAAAGTGATTATGGTCAAACTTTGGGCCACCCATTCTTAGCTCCCCGGCTATCATGTGTTGCTAGGCCCTTCGACAGAATTTTCTGAGGGTGTCATGGGGATCCTTGGAGAACTTATAGAAGATTTGTGAGTCTCTCCTTAGTCCCTTGACCATAATGATGATTCAGATTCAGGGCAAAAGTCCAGCACATTAAGGGCTTCTTGGTTAAACCTCTCATTATATTCCCGAATGGTCTCCCCATTCTTCTGGCTATGTCAAACATTTGGACTGGCATCTTCCCCGTTGGTTTGCTTTCGATGAACTACTGGGTGATGGCAGTGGATAATTCCTGGGAACCCATTATGGGTCCGGGTGCTAGAAAGTTGTACCACACAGTCGCCGATCCTGACAGAGTGACTTCAAAACATTTGAAAAAGGTGGCATCATCGGCACCATGCGATACCATGTTCTACCTATACTTCATCAGATGGGCTTGGGGGTCACTACGTCCATCATATGTCTCCAGATGTGGTTCTCGAAAATCACTGGGCATTGGTGCCTCTACAATGGTACGGATGAAGGGGTACTCCCCTTTAGTGAAGGTCTCCAATAACCTTGAACAGACAGGCTTTCGAGAGATCTATTTTTCCCCCTTTTCCAACCTTTCCATGATTTTCTCCATTAGCACGATAGTGCCCTAGTCTCACTGCTGCCAAGGAACTTGATGCCCAGCAGCATCTTCGTTGTGTGACATGGTGAGACCGAGAGGGACTTCCAACGAGGGAGAACGTATGAAGGGGAGATTTCCCAGGAGGAACCGCCTAAAACACTCGGAAAAGAGAGGTTAGGAGGTCCTCGGAGTCTTTTTCCAGGGAGGATCCTCCGACGCCCAAGTCAGTTTTTAAGAAGTGGAGGGGAAGTATTAAGGGCCAAATATTCTTGTCTGTTACGTATTTTCAGGGGAGAAGAGATCCCCCCGCTGAGGCCAATTCCTTAGTATATATAAAGGAGGGTGTGGCCCGTTTGTCATGCGACACATGTTCGGTCGGATGTAATTGGTGCTTTTTGGGCATGGGGGCTTTTGGCCGCTTGTAGGCTCATCGGGCCATGGACTAGGGCAGGAGCAGCCCTACATGAGAAGACGTAGGCGGGGTCGGTGTGTTAGAGCACATATGAGGGCGGTGTGTAGCGTGTGCGAGCAACATGTCAGAGGCTCCTTAAATGCTTCTGCCGTACTCCCGAGGCCCCATTTAGTTGAAGTCACCCTTCAGAATAAGGGCCCTTCTCCCGATGTCATCTTAGTAGTTCGGGAGTTTCCCTAGCACCGAAGCTCCTTGTTCGGGGGGAATCTCTTTTGCCGGAGGTAGCTGGTCCTTCTCCCCCGGACGTGATTTGTCCATTTTTTGAGGGAGGCGACATGCTATTCTACCGAGGTCAGTACTGTCATTCCTGAGGGTGCTGGTGGGCCACCGAAGTTGTATGCCCAAGGCGTCAGACTTTCTTTTTCCCAGGTCGGCACTGGTAACTCTTACGAGTGACTCTTGGTTTGCCGAACATGGCATCTGGCCAATGTTCACAAGTTAAATGGGCGATAGCACTTTGGCTATCACATGCCCCTCCTCGGAAAGCCGAGGTGGAGACTTCGGCTTGCAGACCTTCGGGGGCACTTTTCAGGACTCGGAGTGTGACGCTCATGAAGAAGGCACTTCGTCACCCGAAGATAGGCCTTGTCCGGCCAGGTGTCACTGTCTGCCCCTTGGTGTTCTCGAGGTGCCCAATCTCTTTACTATTTCTGCTATAGGTCAGTGGACCATCGCATCTCGTAACCAGGCATGTCACTCTAGAGCGACGTGCCCGGGTTTTCGGGGTGTCAAAAAGTGTGTCCTAGTTTCTCACGTTGGATGACACGTGGCGTGTGATGGTTTGGGGCGGTCACGTCGGTTACGCCAGCCGCGTCTTTTCACATGCAAGGGGCAATTATGGCGACGATTCGCCTTCGCAGAGCAATTATTACATCGATTCAGCTACCCTTCCTTGGTCTATATAAACCTTCTCCCATCATAATCCTCGTTTGTTCTCCTTTTGCCTTCGCTTTGCTCTCGTCTCTTTTCATGCTTCCCCCTCTCTTTTCACAGTGGTGCTAACGGCGGGGCGATTTCCGGCCACCATTCACGACAGCGTCCTCAAGCCCTGATTTCGGCAAAAGTTTTGGTGGGTTTTGATTCTAGGGGTCCTTCGGTTTTTTCATTTTTTTCTTTTTCTAGCTTCCCGAAGTCCCTCGATTTTCTACCCGAAGTCGCTTTTTTCCAATCATGTCTTTACCTATCCTCCTTATGTCTGTCCAAGCCATTCCCGAGAGTTGGCAACCTCTCATGTCCCACCCTTGTTGCTCCACTCCGGAGAAGCTAGCGAAGTGGACAACCAAATTTTTTCTTCCCTCCTATGCCGTCACAAGGCTACCTCGTCTCGGCCATTTTAGTTTTATGAACCAAAGTGACGAGGTTACCATTTTCTGAGCCCAACTGAAGGCCAGACTTCGGTTTCTTCCACCAAGGATGATTTGCGACTTTTGCCAATTTCATGGCATAGCCGTGAATCAGCTTCCTCTGAACTCATACTGCTATTTTAACGTATTCCTCTGCATGTGTGGGGTGATTGGAATAGAACCCCACTTCATCCTTTTCATGCAGTATTACAAGCTCTATTTGGTTCCGAAGGGTGGCTTCTATTTCATTCTACCCCGGGGATCTGGGAGCAAAAATTACATGTTAACCTTCGCTACCAAAGATAGCTGGTGAGGGTGGCAAAGGAAGTTCTTCTTCCTGAAAGTGGCGGAGGCTTGGTCGCACATTCCGACTAAGTGGGCTCGGGGAAAGCTGGAGACGGATGTCATGGACCCCAAGAAGCTGCTAACTTCCGAGTTGGCGGCG
Source organism: Aquilaria sinensis (assembly GCA_005392925.1). Classification (NCBI taxonomy): domain Eukaryota; kingdom Viridiplantae; phylum Streptophyta; class Magnoliopsida; order Malvales; family Thymelaeaceae; genus Aquilaria; species Aquilaria sinensis. The sequence continues at coordinate 87,501 of SMDT01000592.1, read as the reverse complement.
AGGTTTGTGACTTCGACAGACGAATCCGTGCTGTCGCCGACTGGGATGCCTAGGTCCCTCCATGCTCCCTCTACCCCTTGCCCATCATGTGGAGGCTCATGACCGAGGAAGTCCTTTGGCAGTTGGGGGTAGTTAAGGACCACAAGATGGACCTTGCCATGCCAGCTCCTGCCATCGACGGGAAAGAGTCCTGGCTGGTGATGCTCCTTCGGGGGGAGCTCAATTACGAAGCCTTTTTTGAAAGTGAGTTTTCTTCCAAAGTTTTTAGTATAAGTATCTGTCTGGACTTACACTAATGTTTTCCTTCTTTTTCAGAGATGGGTGACGAGTCTGCTGCCTACTATAAGTCCCTCTTTCTCGGCCAAGCCGAAAAAGGGGAACAGACAAAGAAGGGCACCTCCAGAAGGCGTAAAACATCCGGGAGTGGGCCGTCTTTGGGCAAGAGGGTGAAGAAGGATGCGCTTCCCCCACCGCCGGAAGAAGTCAAGGAGGTTGGCGGTGAGCCAGAGGTTTCAGCCGTCCTGTCGACCGAGGTGGCCATGAGTGTGGTCTCTCGGAGTCCCACCACCTTAGCAGATCATTTGGGCTATTCGGCAGTGGACCTTTCTGCTGAGGAGCTCGAAGAGTGCCGAAGAAGCAAGGGTAAACAGGTCCCTACCGGGGTAGAGGAGGTTAGGGACTCTGACGACGACGTTGCTGAGGTTGCGCCAGGTTTGTCCCTCAGACATTTTTACTCTTAATCTTTGCTGATATATGACTAAGAGACTTTATCTTAACAAGACTTGTACTTTAACTTTGCAGGAGAACTAGCGCCTCATCCTGGGTGGCGGACCATTCCCGAAGGCGGGTTCTTCGGGACTCTAACGTCCTGAAGGACAAGGTTCCAAGAGAGCCTTTCTAGTCATTCACGGAGGACATGAGCTTGTTCTCCGAGGACTGCCAGGAAATGGCTCCCCAGATGGCGAGGGGCATACTCACCCAGGCTTCGTTCAAGGCGGTTGCCAAAGAATGCACCAACGAGGAGACCCTCGCCTCAAAAATTTCTGAGCATGCTGCCCAGGTACGTCTTCAGGCCCTTTATTTTTTCTCCCATTTTTTCTAAGTACTTGGCTTTCTTTATGCATTTTTGACTAAGTATCTTCTCCTTTTTTGTAGCTTTTGGGGTACAGTGGGTACCTCCGGGCTTGGGCGGCAAAGCAAGCTTCGGTCCGAACTTGGACCGAAGATCATTTGGAGAAGACCAAGGTCTTCTGCGCCAACTCTGTTGTCAAAAATGAAGAGTTGAGCCAGATAGCCAAGGAGGAGGTTGCCAAGCTTCAGGAGGAATTCTTGAAGGGCCAAGAAGAGCTCTTGAAGGATTTTTCCCAGAAGATGTTTGACCTCGGCGCAAAGGTGGTGAGCCTAACTTCAGCCAATGAGGCCTATCAAAAGGGGAAAGAGGAAGACTCTACTCTTCTGGTGAAGGCGCTCGCTGATAATGCCGAGCTCCAAGCCAAGGTCAACTCTCTGAACAATGAGCCGAAGAAGAAGAAGGTGAAGGAATTGAAGAAGGAGGTTGCTGATCTTCAGAACGAAGTAGAAGACTTGTCACTCGAGAAAGACAAGGCCGTCCAGGCAACCAAGGTTGCCTTCCAGGATGGCTTCTGTCGGGCTCGTCCTCAAGTTCTGAAGAAATACCCCGATCTCGACCTTTCCTTTCTAGCTGCCCTAGACATTCCCGAGGGACCTCGGTGGACTTGGTCAAAAATTGAGCTCCTCAACTTGCCATTTCTACCTCCTCCTCTGGCACGGAAGGTGGCGGCTAAAGATACAGGGACGGGAGCTTCCCACAATGCCGGGGTCCCTTAGATGTTTTAGGGCCTTTGCCTTCTCTTCTTTTTCTTTGTAATTTTTCTTCTTGTAACCTTCTCCTTGTAATAAGGCATTCTCCTTGTAATAAGGCCTTCCTCAATGAAATTTATCCTTCTTTCCTTCAGTGTTTGGTTAAGTATTTGAGCAGTAACTTTTGTTTCCTAGTTATCCCAACCACTTTCGGTCAAAGGACTTTGGAAAATACATTTTGCTTGCTTTATTAGCTGTCTTCGGAAAAACATTCACTTTCGACGAGTTCCCTTAAACAAAATTTTGGACTTACTTTTTGGGCAAATGACCCAATCAACTTTAAAAGGCGTAACTTTTTCGACACGTAACTTTCGCAAGCTTCCTGCTTAGGCCTTGTTCGGCAAGAATCCTTTGGTGGAAGAAAATTTTTGTACTTAGAAACATTTTCTAACTTGTACAATTTCTTACAAAAATTCTATGTATAGAATTTCTTCAAGGCGTCCGAGTGCCATGTATTTTTCAACTCTCCACCTTCAGTGTCGCTAAGCTTGTACACTCCATTTCGGACTTTGTCAAGGACCAAGTAAGGCCCTTCCCAGTTTGCCCGAAGCACCCTGTGGGATGGCCTTCGAGTTCTAAATTCGGCCTTTCGGAGGACGAGGTCTCCTTTCTTTATTCCTTTTGGCCTAACGCGCAAGTTCGCAGTCGTGGCCACTCTTTACTGGAAGGCCTTCCTTCTGAGTTCAGCTACCTCTCTATGTTTGTCAATCAGATCGAGCTTAGTTCTCAATCCGAGGTCATTCCCTCATTTGTCGAACACTTGTATTCTGACTGATGGCTGTACTACCTCGATGGGGATAATGGCCTCTTTGCCGAAGACGAACGAAAAAGGTGTCTCACCCGTGGCCTTTCGGGGCGTCGTCCGATAACTCCATAGCACACTAGGAAGTTCTCCTGGCCATTTTCCCTTTACTTCCCCCAACCTTTTTTTCAGACCCTCTGTTATGGTCCTGTTGGATACCTCTACCTATCCGTTACTCTGGGGATGAGCTACCAGGGTGAAGTGCATTTTTATTCTGAGGTTGGTGATGAATTCTTGGAATCCATTGTCCGTAAATTGGGAACCATTAGCAGCCACCATCACCCTCGGTTTGCCAAATCTACATATAATGTTCTTCCGGATGAACTTTTGTATATCCTTTGCCGAAATGGTTGCTAGGGGTTCTGCCTCGACCCATTTAGTGAAGTAAGCCACTGCCACTGCGCAGAACTTCACTCCTCCTGGTGCTGTTGGGAGTGGCCCGATGAAGTCTATGCCCCCAAACTGCAAAGGGACAGGGGTAGTCTGCCGAGGTTATTAATTCCGAGGGCAGTCTTTGGATGCTGATGTGTCTTTGGCAATTGTCACACTTCTAGACAAACTGCCTTACGTCCTTTCTTAAGGTGGGCCAGAAGTACCCTTGACAGAGTATTACTCCCGCCAAGGCGTCAGTTCTGATATGGGAACCACAATCCCCCTCGTGGACTTCTTCGAGAACTATCCTAGCATCCTCTTCGCTGACACACCTCTACAGCGGGCTCGCATACCCTTGCCGGTATAACTCTTCACCAATTAGGAAATATCATCCGGAACATCTTCGCACTTTTTCTACTTTGTGAAGATCATCGGCAAGCTCTTTGGTTGTAAGATACCTCTTTATAGGATCTTTCCACCCTTTTCCCGAGGTTGCTCTACTCAACATCGTTATGCTCGGGTGGCTCCACACTTCGGTGAACCTTTTGGATTTGGCCAAGCTGTCCACTTTGGCATTGTCTCAGCAAGGCACATTTTCAATATGTACTGCGTCGAACTCCTAGATGAGCTTTGATACGCACTCATGATATTTTGCCAAAGTCGAATCCTTCGCGTTGTAGTCCCCTACCATCTGCCGTACCACTAGCTGAGAATCGCTGTGGCCTTTTAGGTTTCTTACACCAATCTTTCTAGCCAGGCATAACCCTGCTATGAGAGCTTCATCTTCTGCCACATTGTTGGTGACGTTAAACCCAAATTTGATGGCTTTCATGATTTCCAAACCTTCGGGACCGCGAATAATTACTCCCGCTCCCTGGTGTTCGGAGCCAGAGGGCCCATCTACAAACAGAATCCATTCTGGCTTTCTTTTGCCGAGGTCCGATTGATCACCTTCGGTAATGGGTACTTCGGCAATGAAGTGAGCTAGAGCTTGGGCTTTTATTGCTTTTCTTGGCTCATAAGTAATATCATACTCGCCGAGCTCTATGCACCACTTGGAAAGACTTCCCGAATGGTCTACTCTCTTCATGACGTCCCGAAGAGGCAGGTTACTTCGGATAATAATGGGGTGAGCTTGAAAGTACGGACGCAGTCTCCTACTTGCTAGCACTAGGGCATAGATAGCTTTTGGTAGTAAAGGATACCTGACTTCGGCAATGAAGGGACTTGCCTACGTAGTATACTGCCATTGCTTCGCCCCTTCTTCCTTCACGAGAACCGAACTTAGCACTTTTTCCGTAACGGTGAGGTATAGTTCAAGGGGTTTTCCCTTTCGTGGTTGCCGAAGAGTGGGTAGATGAGCTAGATAAACTTTGAGCTAGTCCCAGGCCTTTTGGCAATCCTCGTTCCAAGGATGGTCATTGTTTTCGAGGTTGCCACCATTTTTTGCTGCCTTGGTGAGAACCTTAAAGAATGCCCGGCAGTGATCCCCATACCTGGAAATGAATCTTCTAAGGGACGTTATTCTCCCAATGAGCCTTTGCACATCCTTTGTTGTGAAAAGAGTTCGAAATTTAAATAGCGCTCTGACTTTTTCTGGGTTGGCATCGATACCTTTTTCCGATTCCATAAACCCGAGGAACTTGCCCGAGCTTACGCCGAAGATGCATTTTTCAGGATTAAGGTGAATTTCGAATGCTCTAAGTTGGTGGAAAGTTTCCTCCAGATCTGTAATATGACTGCCAGGCAATTTGCTCTTGACTATCATATCATCAACATAGACTTCCATGTTCCTCCCTATTTGGTCGTTCAAGACCTTGTTCATCAGCCTCTGGTAGGTGGCTCCTACATTTTTAAGTCCAAAGGGCGTTCTGACATAGCAATATGTACCAACTTCGGGGATGAAGGCGGTTTTTTCCTCATCCTTGGGGTCCATCCTGATTTGATGGTAGCCACTGAAGGCATTGAGGAAGCTCAGGAGTCCATATTTAGCGATCGAGTATACCAACTGATCTATTGGCGGAAAAGGATACGAATCCTTAAGGCAAGCATCATTTAAGTTTCGGAATTCGATGCACATTCGGAGCTTATCGCTTCTTTCTTTTGTAGCGATAACCACATTACTTAGCCATTTGGGGTATTTAACCTCTCTGATTACGCCTGCATCTATCAAGTGCTGGACTTCGGTTTTGACGAAGTTGTTCTTGTGTGCTGAGAGGCTTCGCTTTTTCTGGAGAACAGGCTTTGCCTCTGGGCTCACTTTAAGGCTATGCTGTATTATGTGAGGGTCTACCCCAGGCATGTCTTTCGGCGAGTAGGCGAATAGATCCTTATTCATTAATAGGAAAGATACAAGTTTTTCCTTGTCACCTTCGGCCAATTTTTTCCCTATTCGGGTGTTTCAGCCTGAAACAAGCTCTATTTCTTCCATTTTTATTTTCTCAGGATCTTCTGTTCCTTCTTCTTTTGACTCTTCTGCGAGTTCGACCTTCGTTTGCATAGTCTGCGCATAGTTCGTCAGTGGGGCTTTCCTCGCCTTAACAAACACCTTCCTCACCTCCCCCTGGTCGATGAAGATCTCAGCGTCTCTATCCTTGGTGGCGAAGGTGACAATCAGGTACTTCACATCTGGGCGGATGTGGAGGTTCCCTTGTGTTTGCCTCCCAAGAATGGCGTTATATGATGAAGGGACATCTATGACGATGAACCTTGTCATTACAGAGGCAAACAGCTCATCTTTGTTGTTTATTGAAGTTCCCCTCAGCATCAGAGGAAGATCAATCCAGCCGAAGATGGGGAGTTCGGACGGTCCCACTCCAAAAGTAGGAGAAGTGACGGACTTGAGGTCGCTTCTTGATATACCCAGACTTGGTAGCAGGTGTGAGAATAGGATGTCCGCATTTGAACCATCATCAAGCAATACTCTATTGACGCCCCAACTTCCAATCCTTGCCATAACCAGCAATGGATCATCATGAGGAAATATGACAGTGGACCCATCTTTCTGAACAAGCTTTTTTGATGGGTTCCCATATTCCATCACCGAAATCTCCCTGGCCTTTCTTTTCCTTTCTGCTGATGGCAGTCCTATTGTAATCATTTGTATCACTCCTACCGGGGGTGGTGGACGCCTTTTTGGACTTCGGCCCCGGCGTCTGTCAAAGTCATACTCCTCGTCATCTCCTTTCCCCTCCTCTTCTCTTCTTCCCTTTAGGGAGGGCATCCACAAGTAATGTCGGAGTTGACCTTGCTTTATCAGGGATTCAATGTACTTCCTCAGCTAGAAGCAGTCCTCAGTATTGTGCCCGTGGTCACGATGGAATTGGCAGAATTTTTTCATGTTCTTTTTGTTGTCTGATATCATGGCCTTCGGTCACTGGATCTGAGTTCCCTGCCTTTCCATAGCCATGAGGATGTTCGTCCTTGTGGTGTTCAGGGGAGTGAAAGCCAATGGCTTCCTTCCCTTAAGCTTCCGAGGTCATCCCCCTGCTTCAGTTGGATAGCAAGTTTGCTAGCTCGGCACCTCGGTGCGAATGTCATCAGGTTTTGGGCCTCCCATTCTTAGTTCTTTAGCAGTCATGTGCTGCTCAGCCCTTCGGTAAAATTCACCTAGTGTGTCAGGGGGATCCTTGGAGAATTCATAGAACAGCTGGGAGTCTCTCCGAAGTCCTCATGTCATGGCCAGGATACGTACTTCTGGCCAAAAGTCTAGAACACTTAAGGCTTCCCGGTTGAATCTTTCAACATAGTCACGAATGGTTTCTCCATTTCTCTGCGCTATGTCAAACATTTGGACTGGCATCTTTGCCCTTGGCCGGCTCCCGATGAACTGCTGCATGAAGGCAATAGACAACTCTTGGAACTCCATGATGGTTCCAGGAGCCAGTGAGTTGTACCATGCCATTGCTGGGCCAGCAAGGGTGACCTCAAAGCATTTGCACAAGGTGGCATCATCAGCACCATGCAATACCATGCTGCGGTTATATTTTGTCAGATGAGCCTGGGGGTCAGTTTGGCCATCGTAGGTCTCCAACCGAGGTACCCGAAGTCACTCGGCATAGGTGCTTCGACCACTGCTCGGGTGAATGGTGATTCATCTCCATTGAAGGTTTCCAACAACCTAGCCCAGACGGGCTTCCGAGCTACCTGTCTCTCCACTCTTTCCAGCCTCTTTAGAATCTTTTCCTTGAGGAGTATGGCACTGGGCTCTTCTTCCTGCTGTCTATAGGCCTCTGGGAATGGAGACTGACGTCTCCTTTTTGGGGAGTGACTTCGGCGCTTAGGAGACGGTGACTTTTCTCCCGTGGGTCACGCCTTGAGGGATATATTTTTCATCGAGGACTTATCACGTTGATCCCCACTTCCCGAACTCCGTTGAGTTGACCTGGGACTCTTCTCCCGGTGTGGTACTGGTGAAGAGGGCCTTCAACCTAGAGTTGGCTGTGGCCATCTTCGGTCTAACTGCTATGTCATTTCGGCCATGACAGAGCATTAGAGCTCACATAGGAAGCCCATGGTAATAGTCAGAGGACGTTCATCCTCAGGCAAGGAAGTCCCTGCTGCAGTTTGTTCGGTCGCTGGTTGAACTTCTGGCGCGGACGGGGACTTCGGAAGTCCTTTGTTCTTAGAATGCCGAGTTTTAATGATGGTGACCTGGGGGTGGGTTCCCACAGACGATGCTAGATGATGCCCAGCAACATCTTTGTTGTGTGACATGGTGATGCTGAGAGGGACTTCCAGTGAGGGAGAACGTCTGAAGGGGAGATTTCCTAGGAGGAACCTCCTAAAACACTCGAAAAATAGAGGTTAGCAGGTCCCCGGAGTCTTTTTCCAGGGAGTAGCCTCCGACGCCCAAGTCAGTTTTTAAGAAGTGGAGGGGAAGTATTAAGGGCCAAAGATTCTTGTCAGTTACGTATTTTCAGGGGGGAAGAGATGCCCCTGCTGAGGCCAATTCCTTAGTATATATAAAGGAGGGTGTGGCCCGTTCAGATTGCGACACGTGTTTGGTCGGATGTAATTTGTGCTTTTTGGGCATGGGGGCCTCTAGCCGCTTGTATGCTCATCGGGCCATGGGCTAGGGCAGGAGTAGCCCTACATGACAAGACGTAGGCGGCGTCGGTGTGTCAGAGTGCATATGAGGGCGGCGCATAGCGTGCGCTGGCAACATGTCAGAGGCTCCTTAAATGCTTCTGCCGTACTCCCGAGGTCCCCTTTACTTGAAGTCACCCTTCACAATAAGGGCCCTTGTCCCGAAGTCATCTTAGTAGTTCGGGAGTTTCCCTAGCACCGAAGCTCCTCGTTCAGGGGGATTTTCTCCTGCCGGAAGTGGCTGGCCCTTCTCCCCCGAAGGTGATTTGGCCGCTTTTCTGAGGGAGGCGACACGCTATTCTACTGTGGTCAATACTGTTATTCCTGAGGGTGCTAGTGGGCCACTGAGGTTGTATGACCAAGGCGTCAGACTTTCTCTTTCCCAAGTCGGCACCGGTAACTCTTACTAGTGACTCTCGGTTTGTCGAACATGGCATCTGGCTGAAGTTCACAGGTTAAAGAGGTGATAACACTTCGGCTATCAGAACTGTCGAAAAAAAAGACTAGCATCGTCTTCTTGGTGAGTAACTTCACTGGCGTGAGGATAAGGACTTTTCATCGGAGGATGGACTTCACCAGCAAGGGGTCCTAGGCTATTTTGACCTTGCTCCTGTAAGACGTCACCCTCAGGATGGTATGTTCTCCGTTGAGGACTCATCATGAGGGCTTCCATGACCAGAGCTCCAGTAGGGTGACCTATGACCTTTTTCTGGATGGGCATCTAAGGAAGGTGCCCTTTTTGAAGGTGCTTGTGACCATATTTGGTCAAACTGTTGCATCATTTCAGCCATGATAGAGCACTAAAAATCATGTAGAAAACCCATTGTGACCGTTAGTGGACGTTCATCCTCCAGTAAGGTAACGTGACTAACTTCAGGAAAGGGTGTCTTTCACCACCCTCGGATTTACGAGCTTACCAACCTCAGAAAAGTAGATCCACCATCCTCAACAGAGGAACACGTCTTTCAAAGGTGACCCACTCTACTGAAGGGCCTTCACTCGAAGGTGTCTCACGGAGATACGAGAAAAATGGTCAATGAGCCTCTAACAAAGAGAATTCATGCACGCCCCTACCCTCTGGCCAAAATGGCCTATGGCCAGCTGGAGATACCTATCTCCAAAGGAACAGATCATATATAACCGAACACGTGCCATGGTTTGAACAGGCTGTGTCAAATAGACTCCTCCATTCTCCTTCCTATAAATACCTGGGAGGGACCTTGGTAAGAAAAGAACAGACTTTTTCTTTATTCTCCACTCTCTGATCTACTCACACAAATACTAACTTGTGCATCGGAGGCTCCTCCCCTGGAAACACAATCCGGAGAGTCTCTAACCCTTGTTCTTCAAAGTCTTGCAATCACTTTCACATTGAAAGTCTCTCCTTCAGGCCAGCATGTCATACAACAAGGATGCTGACGGGCATCATTTGGCACCATCTATGGGAAATCATTCTGAGGCCGCCATTCCTTCTAAGGACAAGGGATTCCCGAAGTCCTACCCCATGTCGGAAGCTCAAATAGTGACTGAACAACCTGCAGTAGAGACTTCATTGCCTGAGGATGAACGTCCTTTAACGATCATGATGAGCTTTTTAGGAGATTTTTAGCGCACTATTGTTGCTAAAAGGACTGAACAGCTCAACCAATGGAGGTCACAACCACCTACCGGGGGAAGGGCACTTTTTCCTAGCACCCGGCAAGAGAGAAGCCCAAGGTTACCTCATCGGAGCTCTGGAAGCGGGGTTCTCACTATGAGTCATCAATAGAGAATGTACCCTCCAGAGGACATCGCGCTTGAGAAACAGTGTTAAAGGAGCCCAGGACTTCCTACCAGTGAAGTCCATCCCCATATAGGAAGTCTCAATCCCCCCACCGACGAGGTTACTCTCCAAAAAGAAGACGTTGCTCTTTGTTCTTGGTGACTACCAGGCAGTGGGGATAAGACACTACTACCACCCTCATGGAGAAGATCCTAGAGAGGTTAGAGAAGGTGGAAAAACAAATTTCTGGAAAACCTATTTGGTCAAGGTTGTCGGAGACCTTCAACGGAGAAGAGTTACCCTTCATCCATGTAGTAGTAGAGGCACCCATGCCAAGTGACTTTTGAGTACCGTGTTTGGAAACGTCTGATGGGCACAGTGACCCCCAAGCTCACCCAACAAAATATAGGTGTAACATGGTGTTGCACAGCACTGATGACGCCACCCTCTGCAAGTACTTCGAAGTCACCTTTTCAAGGCCTGCAACTGCGTGGTATAACTCCCTAGCTCCCAGAACCATAATGGGCTTCCAGGAGTTATTCACTGCATTCACCCAGCAATTCATCGAAATGTTTGACATAACCTAAAAAAATAGGAAGACCATTCGGGGAGTATGTTGAGAGGTTCAACCGAGAAGCCCTGAGTGTGCCCGACTTCCACCCTAAAATCCACATCCTTGCCATGATCAGGGGACTTAGGAGAGATTCACAACTCTTCTATGAGTTCTCCAAAGATCCCCCTAACACCCTCGGTGAATTCTGCCAAATGGCAGAACAGCACATGACGGCTGAAGAACTGAGGATCGGAGGGCCGAAGTCTGATCACAATGAGTTCGAGGGTCAGAGTCACCAACCTCAGTACCTAATTGAGGGCAGGGGCAGACCTCGAAAACAAAAGGGGAAGAAACTGATGTCGTTCACTCTCTTGAACACCACAAGGACGACAATATTGATGGCCTTGCAGTGACAAAGAACTTTGATTCAGAGACCGAAGGCCATAACCTTAAACAACAAACAAAACATGAAAAAGTTCTGCCAATTCCACCGAGACCATGAGCATGACATCGAGGACTGCTTCTAGCTGAGAAAGTACATTGAATCTTTAATCAAGCAAGGGCAACTTCGTCACTACCTGTGTATACCGTCCCCTAAAGGAAGAAGGGAAGAAGAGAGGAAAGAAGAAGATGAGGACTACGATTTTGACTGACATCGGAACCGAAGTCCCAGATAGTATCCACCACGTCCAGCGGTAGTGATCCAAACAATCCCCATTGGGATACCCTCAACCGAGAGGAAAAGGAAAATCCAAGAAATCTTGATGTTGGAGTTTAGAAACCCATTGAACAAGCTTGTTCGGAAAGATGGGTTTATCGTGAAGTTTCTTCATGATGACCCCTTCCTAATCATGGCAAGGATGGGGAACTGGGATGTCAAAAGAGTGCTCATCGATGAAGGCTCTTACACCGATGTTTTGTTCTCCCACTTGTTGCCAAACTTGGGCATCTCCAAAGGTGATCTCAAACATGTTACCTCCCCTACCTTCGGCGTAAGTCCCTCCGAACTCCTTATGCTCAAGTGGATCAATTTTCCCTTGATGCTAAAGGGAACTTCGGTTCAGAACAAGAAAGAACTCTTTGGCTCCATAATGACAAGGTTCATCATCATAAATGTCCCTTCTTCATATAATGCCACCTTCAAAAGGCAGACATAAGGAAATCTTCATATTTGCCCAGATGTGAAGTTCATAACAGTCACGTTCAGCACAAAGGAAAGAGATGAGGAGATATTTGTTGATCAGGTTGAAGTAAGGAAAGTCTTCGTGAAGGCAAGACAAAAGCCCAATGAAAGTTAACGTACAGACTTCAGGAGAAAAGAGCATGGTCGGTGAAGAGGTAATAGGAGGAAAAAGTGACTCTGAGAGAATAGAAACAGAGGATGTAGAGCTGAAAGTTCACACATAGACTTCGGGATAAAAGAGCATGGTCGGTGAAGAGGTAATAGGAGGAGAAAGTGACTATGGAAAATAGAAACAGAGGATGTAGAGCTTGTCCCGGGCCGAAGTACCCGAGTGGGGAAAAAACTGGCCGAAGGTGATAACGAAAAGCTTGTATCCTTTCTATTAATGAACAAAGATCTATTTGCTTACTCTTTGAGTGATATGCCTGGGGTGGACTTCGGTATAATCCAACATTGTCTTAAAGCATGTCCAGAGGTAAAGCCTATTCGGCATGAAAAAACGTAGCCTCTCGGCGCATAAGAAAAACTTCATTAAAACTGAAGTCTAATGGCTAGTGAAGGTGGGAATAATAAGGGAGGTCAAGTACCCCGAACGGCTAAGCAACATAGTTGTTGCAACAAATGAGGGGAGCGATAAACTCTGAATGCGTATCGACTTTTGAAACATAAACAACGCCTGCCTAAAAGACTCTTACCCTCTACCACCAATAGACGAATTGGTATACTCCATTGCCGAGTATGGTCTGCTTAGCTTGGATATCACCAAATTCAGATGAATACCAAAGATAAGGAAAAAATCGCCTTCATAACCGAAGTTGGTACTGATAGCCAAATGGCTATCATACTTGGATAGCTTCTAACGATGATTGACAAGTACCATCCTCGGACGTACATCTAACCAACCTTGGGAAAATAGATGCTCACCACCCTCAGCTGATAACACTACCACCCTCGGAAGGATGTACTACGCTATCTGTTGGGTTTCGGGAGCCAAACAAGCGCAATGGAATTTAACTAAAACCCTCCAGGATCCAAGTGAAACGGGGTAAACCGGGTGCTCGAAAATTTTCATACCTAATTTTCGGTTGAGATCTCTCACCCAACTGTAGAGTCGAATCACAAAACCTGAACAGTTGACATGTTCAAGCTCTCTATGGTATCCACACAATCCTCTCGGGATCACCACGCTTCCACCACGTCTCGGCAGATACGTTTCTCTTGTGCTCGCAGTGCTAGCCTGCGTCCTCCAAGGAATTGCAAAAGAAGAGTGCGGCTGTCCTTTTGGGAGGCTAAGGCAAAAAGCTTCAAATTTCTCCCTGAAAGTTGTATTTATAGTGAGACTCAACTTCCAGGCCTAATGGGTTTCAAAGCCCTAATCCAATTAGGCTTCAATTTCGGACTTAATAATGGCTCAACTTTTGGGCCCATTATTAATTCAAAATTATTGTGAAACCATAACCCAAATAATTAGCCCATGCACTCTAATGATCCAAATAGGTCCATGTGTGTGACCCAATAGGCTCTTACCACATTGCCAATGATCATAAATCACATTTAGGATCATAACCAATGAGCGGTGTTTAGCAACACATCATTGCTACCTAAGTGACAAGATTGTCGGTGATTCGACTAAACCTTTATGATCATCACCGATATATGCCATTGTCCCTTTGTACAAGATATCAAGAACAAGCATGAGACATGGAATGTGTCACTCTCGTATAGCCTAATCTTTGGTTTCTTGATTACCGAGTAGACCAACTTAAACTGATGACATTGATCTCGTATATCAACTCATCCGAGCATGGCCATGCATTTTTCTAAGTCTCACTTTATCAAGGTCCCCGAAGATATCACTCCCGCTACATAGGAGGGACAAATCCCATCTTGATCACACAAATCCTTCCACATGATATGTGACATACCCAATGACCTCCTTCAAGTTCACTCAGTTACGAGCAACAAAGGGAAGTATCAAAGTATGTGACTCACATGTAGGGAACCTTGATGATCATAGGTCGAAGGACTAGATATACCATGATCACTATGAGAATCACTTATGACAGTCATATAACGATCCATGTAGTTTTCTCATGGTGGGTCGGTCCTGTACACAAGTTCTCCAACTTGTACCCATATGTGGACAAGAAAAACACAACATATACATATACATGCTCACATACCCGAGACATATAAGCACAATAATCAAGTAAATGGTTAGCAAGCACAAGTGATGGCCTGCGGCAGCTTCATCGTGTGTCATTGTAAGAGTAGGGAGGACTTCTGATGGAGGAGAGCACTTTGAGAGGAGATTCCCCAGTGGAGTGTCCTAAGTACCTCCCATCATTTTACTTCATGGCAAGAATAAGGCACCTAAGGTGTAAGAAGTCTTAAGGATTGCACATGTTGCATATTATATATTCATGCATTGAATATTTATTATGTTTTTTTTTATGTTGATTGTTAGTTGTGTGTGTATTTGTATCTATGAAAATATATAGTAAAAAACTAGAAAAATGATGAACATAACAACTGAATTTCAACTATGTTCATCCTTGGGGCGACTACCTTTATTTGATTAGGAGATTGGTTTCATTGTTTAAGCTAACTGACCATGTCAATCATTGTAGTCGCTTTACTTCCTGATTGAATACGTTAGTCACTAAATCTTGGGCTGACTTTTTTATCCTTGTTACTAACAGAATCTGCAATAGCAAAAGGATGACAATTTTTCTATCTACCATGCCTATTCCCGAGAGCTGGCAACCTCTTATGTCTCACCCTTGTTGCACCACTCCTGAAAAATTAGAAAAATGGAAGACCAAATTTTTCCTTCCTTCTTATGCCATCATAAGGTTACCTCGCCTTGGCCCCTCCTTCAAGTTCACTCAGTTACGAGCACAAAGGAAAGTATCAAAGTATGTGACTCACATGTAGGGAACCTTGATGATTTAGGTTGAAGGACTACATACACCATGACTACTATGAGAATCACTTATGACACTCATATAACGATCCATACTTAAACTGATGACATTGATATCGTATATCAACTCATCCGAGCAGAGCCATGCATTTTCTAAGTCTCACTCTATTAAAGGGCCCGAAGATATCACTCTCGTTACATAGGAGGGAGAAATCCCATCTTGATCATACAAATCCCTCTGCATGATATGTGACATACCTAATGACCTCCTTCAAGTTTACTCAGTTACAAGCAACAAAGGAAATTATCAAAGTATGTGACTCACATGTAGGGAACCTTGATGATCTTAGGTCGAAGGACTACATATACCATGATCACTATGAGAATCACTTATGACACTTATATAATGATCCATGAAGTGTTCTCATGGTGGGTCGGTCCAGTACACAAGTTCTCCAACTTGTACCCATATGTAGACTACATATCTCATATTAGTCTCCACATGACGAGGGCTGTTTTGTTTCTTGCTTTAGAGCCAAGCTTTCGGCTCTTCTTGGCTGAGTTAACAGCAATTCGTTTAGACCTTTAGTTATCATATGAACATGTACATTAAAAATTATGATATTGTTATAATTGTTCATACACTAAGAACATGTATGTTCAAATGTGGATTAAGTTATGTGTTATCTTTCTAATTTTTCCAAGGTCGTACAACAAGTATGACTAGCAAGGGGAAGCCAACTTTCCGGGATAGGAGAAATAGTTGGCGAAGACATTTTTGGAGGAAAAGACAACTTTGGGGAATGAAAAAATGACTTCGGGAAAGCTTTAAAATCAAAAGGCTCTGGAAACCAAAACCCAACATATGGTGTCGCAATGATGCCGGTGGTGGCCACCAGAGATCAAAGAAGCTTTTAACAAAATAAAGCAAAACAAAACAATTTGTATTTGGTGAATAAGAGTGTAAAATGGGAAGGGTATAAGTGGAAAGTTGATTAGTAAAACTTACTAAAAAAGGAAATTATGCAAAAAAAATATGGAACGGTCTCTTATCTTTCTTTTCCTCTCAGCCGAGGGTATCCCAGTAGTGATGGTTTGGATGACCCCTGCTGATGGCAGCGGATTCTTTCGAGTACTTCGGTCCCGGTGTTTGTCAAAATCATAGTCCTCATCGTCCCCCATTTTTTGTTCTTCCTTTCTTCCTTTCGGGGAAGGCATCCGCAAGTACCAGCGAAGTTTGCCCAACTTTATTAGGGACTCGATGTATTTCCTTAGCTGAAAATAGTATTCGGTATCATGGTCGTGATCTCTATGTTCTATTTTCTAAGCTTGATTTGCTTAGTACTTCTACCAATATGGTGTATTATTGTGATCACATTCTGTAAAGATGTCTTCTGCATCAATTGGCATTTAATTGATCTTTCCGTCCAAATGCCTGGAGAATCGTTAAATTGGAAACACACCCATCCAAGTGTACAAAATCAAATGAAGGACAAAATCAAGTGGCTTATATAAAACATAGGGATATATGATTTTTGGATTTCAAGGTTGTTGATGCATTAAAAAAGAAATGCATCAACAACCTTGAAATCCAAAAAGCATATATCCCTATGTTTTATATAAGCCACACGGTTTTCTCCTTCATTTGATTTTGTACACTTGGATGGGTGTGTTTCCAATTTAACGATTCTCCAGGCATTTGGACGGAAAGATCAATTAAATGCCAATTGATGCAGAAGACATCTTTACAGAATGTGATCACAATAATACACCATATTGGTAGAAGTACTAAGCAAATCAAGCTTAGAAAATAGAACACAGAGATCACGACCATGATACCGAATACTATTTTCAGCTAAGGAAATACATCGAGTCCCTAATAAAGTTGGGCAAACTTCGCTGGTACTTGCGGATGCCTTCCCCGAAAGGAAGAAAGGAAGAACAAAAAATGGGGGACGATGAGGACTATGATTTTGACAAACACCGGGACCGAAGTACTCGAAAGAATCCGCCGCCATCAGCAGGGGTCATCCAAACCATCACTACCGGGATACCCTCGGCTGAGAGGAAAAGAAAGATAAGAGACCGTTCCATATTTTTTTTGCATAATTTCCTTTTTTAGTAAGTTTTACTAATCAACTTTCCACTTATACCCTTCCCATTTTACACTCTTATTCACCAAATACAAATTGTTTTGTTTTGCTTTATTTTGTTAAAAGCTTCTTTGATCTCTGGTGGCCACCACCGGCATCATTGCGACACCATATGTTGGGTTTTGGTTTCCAGAGCCTTTTGATTTTAAAGCTTTCCCGAAGTCATTTTTTCATTCCCCAAAGTTGTCTTTTCCTCCAAAAATGTCTTCGCCAACTATTTCTCCTATCCCGGAAAGTTGGCTTCCCCTTGCTAGTCATACTTGTTGTACGACCTTGGAAAAATTAGAAAGATAACACATAACTTAATCCACATTTGAACATACATGTTCTTAGTGTATGAACAATTATAACAATATCATAATTTTTAATGTACATGTTCATATGATAACTAAAGGTCTAAACGAATTGCTGTTAACTCAGCCAAGAAGAGCCGAAAGCTTGGCTCTAAAGCAAGAAACAAAACAGCCCTCGTCATGTGGAGACTAATATGAGATATGTAGTCTACATATGGGTACAAGTTGGAGAACTTGTGTACTGGACCGACCCACCATGAGAACACTTCATGGATCATTATATAAGTGTCATAAGTGATTCTCATAGTGATCATGGTATATGTAGTCCTTCGACCTAAGATCATCAAGGTTCCCTACATGTGAGTCACATACTTTGATAATTTTCCTTTGTTGCTCGTAACTGAGTGAACTTGAAGGAGGTCATTGGGTATGTCACATATCATGCAGAGGGATTTGTATGATCAAGATGGGATTTCTCCCTCCTATGTAACGGGAGTGATATCTTCGGGCCCCTTGATAGAGTGAGACTTAGAAAATGCATGGCCATGCTCGGATGAGTTGATATACGATATCAATGTCATCAGTTTAAGTTGGTCTACTCGGTAATCAAGAAACCAAAGATTGGGCTATACGAGAGTGACACATTCCATGTCTCGTGCTTAGTCTTGATATCTTGGACAAAGGGACAATGGCATATATTGGTGATGATCATAAAGGTTTAGTCAAATCATCGACAATCTTGTCACTTGGGTAGCAATGATGTGTTGCTAGACACCGCTCATTGCTTATGATCATAAATGTGATTTATGATCATTGCCAACGCGATAAAAGCCTATTGTGTCACACACATAGAGCTATTTGGATCATTAGAGTGCATGGGCTAACTATTTGGGTTATGGTTTCACTTTAATTTCGTATTAATAATGGGCCCAAGAGTTGAGCCATTATTAAGCCCGAAATTAAATCCTAATTGGATTAGGGCTTTGAAACCTATTAGGCCTGGAAGTTGAGTCTCACTATAAATACAACTTCTAGTGAGAAATTCGCAGGTCTCCTTGGCCTAGCCTCCCAAAAGGACAGCCGCACTCTTTTCTTGCAATTCCTTGGAGGACGCAAGCTAGCACTGCGAGCGCAAGAGAAATGCATCTGTCGGGACGTGGTGGAAGCGTGGTGATCCCGAGAGGCTCGTGTGGATACCATAGAGAGCCTGAACACATCAACTGTTCAGGTTTTCTGATTCGACTCTACGGTTGAGTGAGAGATCTCAACCGAAAATTAGGTATGAAAGTTTCGAACACCCGGTTTACCCCGTTTCACTTGGATCCTAGAGGGTTTCGGTTAAATTCCGCTGCACTGTTCGGCTCCCGAAACCCAACATTTTCCTGTTAAGAAGGCCCCTCCTAAGTATTTATAGGGGGGTTAAGGGAGGAGGCCATTTGACACAGCCTGTCCAAAAAATGACACGTGTTCTGTCAGATCTCATTTGTACCTTAGTAGTCAGGTATCTCCAACTGGCCATAGGCCATTTTGGCTAGAGGGTAGGGACATGCGTGAGGTTTCTTTGTTAGAGGCTCCTTAACTATTTTTGTCGTATCTCCATAAGACCCTTTCAGGGTGTAAGACACTTTCAGACAGAGATTTCCCAACCAAGGGCTATAGGGGAAAGCCCTTCGGAAGAGTCGGTCACCTTCGAGAGGCTTTTTTCTATATCAAGGATGGTGGATCTACATTTTTGCGGTCGATGGCTTCACAAATCTGATGGTGGTGAAGACATCTTTTCCCGAAGTTGGTCATGTCACCATTCTGAGGGTAGTGGGAAATTACCTGAGATCGCGGAGAAGCTTCTACCGGGGGTGGCATCAAGTTAGCCGATCAGGAGATCTCAGGGGTGATAACCCTTTGGTTATCACAGGATTAATCCTTCAGTCTATGACCATTCCTCCACTAGGAATGAGATCGAGGAAGGCCATAAGAGAAAATCCAGGAGAAGGTAGAGAGATGATAGAGAGCATCACCATACAGAGAGCTCTTGTAGATCCAGGAGACATAGATAAGAGGATCTAGAAGGCCTAGATAAAGTTAGACTGTTAGAAAGGTTTCAAAGCCTAAGGCCTCAATAATTTGATGGAAGAGTTGGGACAGAGAAAGCTAAGGAGTGGTTAATCTTCATTGAAAAAATGTTTGAGAGGATGCCACTCAGCTTCATCAAGAGAGTGTCACTAGCTACCTACAATATGGTTGGCAGTGCAGCAATGTGGTGGGGAAACACCTGAGATAGATATGTTGTCCAGAGGGGTAGAAGGTTAGGAGAAGACATGGAAATGACCTGGCCAGTGTTCACCCAACTGTTCCAGGAGTAGTACATCAGCGATGCCATCAAGGATATGAAACAAGCTACATTTGATGCTTTAAGGTAGGACAATCTTAGTGTCCTAGAGTATGAGAACAAATTGAATCAGTTGGTGATGTATGCTTTTCAGTATCATGGACTGGAAGAGTTAAAGGCCAAAAGGTTTGTCGGAGGCCTAAAGTCAAACATTAGAAAGGCTGTAATACCTTTTGGAGTAGTCACATACTACGAGCAGTGCAGAAAGCTCTATTAGTAGAGGAAGAAGAGTATTAGACTAAGTACTTTCCTAGTGGACCAGGGGAAAGTAGCCAGGCAGCAGGAAAGCAGGAGAAGCCACCATATGGCAAAGGAATTAAAAAGAATTCTCAGCTTGATGATGAGGGCAAGGTTAAGGGGAAGTTCCATGACCTAAGGTACCCTAAGTGCAAGAAGTTTCATGGAAAGAAACCTTGCTATTTTGACACCTAAGCATGTCTAAGATGTGGATCCATGGATCATTGGATCAAAGATTGCCTACAGGCTCAAAGGAGCCCAGAAGACCATGGTCTAGTAAGGCCTATTGGGGCAAGACCTAGAAGGGGAGCACCTAGGGACGAATAGCAGAGGCCAGTTCCTCTAGTGCCTCAGCCTCCAGTGCAGAGAGCTGGCAAAGTCTTCCAAGTGAAAAGGTCGGAGACATCATAATAGGAGGAGTACTAAGTTGTAACATTTACCTTAATGGTATGCCTGTTAGTGTTTTGTTTGATACTGGTGCATCTGTGTCTATAGTGGCTAGGAAATTTGTTGATGCCATGAAATTGCCTACGGAAATCATGCCTAGGATATCCTCAGTGAAAACAACAAGTAGTCAATGTCTTTTCACTAATCACCTACCTAAGGATTGTGAGCTAGTAGTAGGAAAGACTAACATTATGACTAATATGCTAGTGTTGGACATTCCTGAGTATGATTTAGTGCTAGGTATGAATTGGCTTGCTATTCATAACATAAGAATTGATTGTGCTAAGAGGGAAATCACGTTGCCTGATGGTGAAGTGCATGCATTAGCGAATTCTAACGAATTGGTGTATGAAATGCATGGCATGAAGCTAGAGGTACTAGATGAAATACCTATGATTTCTGAGCATGATTATTGTTATGCATTGAATGAACTGCATTATGAAGAAAAAGTGGATAGAATACCTGTAGTATGTTGTTACCACCTCAAAAAAATGGGAGAATTACAAGTGTGGCATAATGGCTAAAAAACCATTATGTTGTGTAATTCTCTTCATAGTGATTAAAGTGTAAGGGGGTATAATGAACACCTCCTTACAAGTGTTCCAAGTTGGTAACTAGGCCCCCAAGAAAAGCCTTAAGTATTGCTTGTTTGTTAAGCAACCTATGGTCATTTTTGTAAGGTTTTGGAAATTTAGGTACTTAATTGCAAAACTCCCAAGAAAGAGCTTTTGAGAGTTATGGGAGGCATATGAATGGTGTAAAAGTGCTAATGGAGGACCAAATTGCTCATGGAAAATAATTTTGGAAAAAGGAAACACTAAAGACATTAAGGACCTAAATGTCCTAGTGTAAACCTTTAGGTTTTCAAGCTTTTGACTTAAGTCAACAAGTGGAATGGTGGGGTTATCCCACCATGGGGGAGGTGGCCAAGGCTTGATAAATGGGTAAAAAATGTTGGGCACATCTGTACCATTAAGTTTAAGACAAAGAAACCATGCTTATGGGCAATGAAAATGACACAAATAAGAAGTGAAGAATTTCCAAGCTAGAATGAGCATTTTATAGCCCGAAAAGGGCAAATGAAAGGGCACCATAATGACCTTCTATAAGTGAAGAGACATAATGGATAGGAAAGCTAATATATTATCTGGTGACACATGTCATCTTATGTGAAAAACAAGGGCATGCTTCTTGATCTATCAAGTATATATGATGCACTAATCGAAACAATAGGCCAACATCCTTTTGAAGGTGAAATGATCTTTGGGAAACATGCACCTTACAGATAGCAGGAAACAAAAATAGCTCATCCCCGTTAATGGTCTAAATTTCACCAAAATAGAAGTTCAAAATAATCACTAACCCAAAAAATTTTTGAAAATACAACCTTAGAGAATGAATTGGCTTCAAAATTACAGAACCTGACATAGAAAAAGGTACAACCTCACCAAAAGAAAAAGGCTTTTTTTTTTGAAAAATAGCCAAGGCTTCCTGAAGACATAACTTCACTAAAGAAAGATTCCACCTTTGGCTTTAATTAACTCATGAATACCAAAGGTGTAATGTTGATGGTTTGACCTCAAAAAAATCAATTTTTGTGAAAAAAAAATTTAGGCTAAAAGAGTAGCCTTCATTGTACGAGGGTGCAACTTTGACATTATACTTTTGGCTGATTGAAATAACCAAAGATACAACTTCACGTCTTCTGAAGGAGGCATGTGATGGCTGAAAGGCTATCACCCACAGGACTTTTGGATTAGTGGACTTGTCATAACCCTCAGTAGGTCACATGACCAACCTCAAAAGAAAGCTCAGCACCATGCTCGAAAAGTCATATTACCAACCTCAAAAGAAGGCTTGGCACGATCCTAAAATGCTAGCACAGTTGAACTTGGAAACGATGAATCCCCACCCTCATGTATTAGCTTAACCAATCATAGAGATCGAAGTCTATAACCCTCAATAGAAGAAGTCTCTCTTAAACATGGTTTGTGCCTCCGAAAGGCTTCCTCTAGCCACCTTCGGAGAATACTCTACTTCAAAAGAGGTCCTCAAGTCCTTGAATGGTTCTAAGGAATAATGACAAATGAATGGCTAGTAGGATGATTAACATGGAACCTACACACACCCCTAGTGATATGGCTGTCCTTAGCCCTTGCCCAAGAAGCCTATGAGAGCTGGTCTCATGGTGGTTACAATTGAATAGCTGTATATGTGTGCGGATTAAAACTCTGTGATACTAGTTGATTAATCCTAGAATATATAAAATGCATTCTCTTTAAGCTTTGAATTGGATTAACAAAATCCATGAAACATTGACTTGGCCAAGATATTTCCATATAAAATAAATTCAAATAGCCAAAGCATACAAAAGCAACATTTATGTGAATTTACTACACATAACAACTATGTGGGAGCATTCATACATAAAGTAGACTAATGCCTTTACCCAAGAGCAACCCTAGAATCTAGGATTCCTCAAAACATAGACAATAGAGGCAACTAGGAGTACTATATATATAAGCCTCAACTGAGATCTTCTTGAACAAACTCCTACCTTGGATGTAAGTCCCAGTGGCGAGTCATAAAAGTCCTTGTCCACATACTGCTAGGTTTTGCGACCAAAGGATGACTATAGTGTTAGTGTTGTGCCCAAAAGCCAATCATGAGATGATTGTATTTTTTGCACCTTGAGTCATGATATTTTATTAAGGCATTAATCCAACAATTATGTTTGTTGTTTTGTTTCTACGTAATGTAATAAACATAATTGTAACCCTAGAATAAGGATATTCTCAAATGTCCCTAGCCTAGTATTATTGTGGAGCGGGTTACAATAATACATAACGACTACCATATGTGGAGACTAATATGAGATATGTAGTCTACATATGGGTATAAGTTGGAGAACTTGTGTACTGGTCCAACCCACCATGAGAACACTACATGGATCGTTATATGAGTGTCATAAGTGATTCTCATAATGATCATGGTATATGTAGTCCTTCGACCTAAGATCATCAAGGTTCCCTACATGTGAGTCACATACTTTGATACTTCCCTTTGTTGCTCGTAACTGAGTAAACTTGAAGGAGGTCATTAGGTATGTCACATATCATGTGGAGGGATTTGTATGATCAAGATGGGAATTGTCCCTCCTATGTAACGGGAGTGATATCTTCAGGCCCCTTGATAAAGTACAACTTAGAAAAATGCATGGCCATGCTCGGATGAGTTGATATACGATATCAATGTCATCAGTTTAAGTTGGTCTACTCGGTAATCAAGAAACCAAAGATTGGGCTATACGAGAGTGACACATTCCATGTCTTGTGCTTAGTCTTGATATCTTAAACAAGGGACAATGGCATATATCGGTAACGATCATAAAGGTTTAGTCGAATCACTGACAATCTTGTCACTTGGGTAGCAATGATGTGTTGCTAGACACCGCTCATTGCTTATGATCATAAATGTGATTTATGATCATTGCCAATGTGGTAAGAGCCTATTAGGTCACACACATAGAGCTATTTGGATCATTAGAGTGCATGGGCTAATAATTTGGGTTTTTGTTTGACTTTAATTTCGTATTAATAATGGGCCCAATAGTTGAGCCATTATTAAGCCCGAAATTAAAGCCTAATTGGATTAGAGCTGTGAAACCCATTAGGCCTAGAAGTTGAGTGTCACTATAAATACAACTTTTAGTGAAAAATTCATAGCTTCTTGCCCTAGCCTCCCAAAAGGACAGCCACACTCTTCTCTTGCAATTCCTTGGAGGACGCAAGCTAGCACTGCGAGCGCAAGAGAAACGCACCTGCTGGGACATGGTGGAAGCATGGTGATCCCGAGAAGCTCGTGTGGATATCATAAAGAGCTTGAACACGTCAACTATTCAAGTTTTTTGATTCGACTCTACAGTTGGGTGAGAGATCTCAATCGAAAATTAGGTATAAAAATTTTCAAACACCCGGTTTACCCAGTTTCACTTGGATCTTGGAAAGTTTCGATTAAATTCCACTGTGCTTGCTTGGCTTCCAAAACCAACATGTAGTTAGTACTATTATTTAACAAACAAGTAACACAAATAGACTAGAATTAGAAAGATTCTCAAACAAGGTACCTACAACAACAACAAACTACCATGGCAACCCTCAGTGGTTATCTAGCCCAGTAATGTCAAAATCTGCACAACATAACTAGGAAGTGAGAATTCAGACATTTTCAGTAAGGGTCTTCACTTCACCCGCAAGAAAAGTTACTAAGGACTCCACATATGAGAACATATGCAGCCTGCTATGAACTCATATAGCCTGAAGGTCTAGTATATACATATATCTACATCCTTTGGAACCCCTTATCATCGGAGTCCTTGAACTACAAGGCATAGCCTCATCTTCTAGCAAGCTTAGCTTGCCAACCTAACTAGTGATAAATCACCAGTTGAACCTCTGTCTTTTATGCTGAACAGGGGCACTATGGTGGGACTATTGTAGACTAGGCTGTAAAGACCTTGTAAACTAGGTGTAGCATGGTTTAACCTTGCAACCTCATGGCTAATGGCACAGCAAGGTCACCAAAGGTTATGAACCTTTCACCTAAGCTAGTGGTACTTAGTTGTGATCTTTTGAAAACTAGTTTCCTTGCTTATGGTAAAAGCAACTATAAAACTCAACAAAACTCCTAGGTCTCGAAGGAATTTTGGAAGACTCGAAGTACACCCAGAATGCTTAGACCCCAAGGTGCCATAAGAACTCCCTTAGGTCTTCCGTCGACCTCTCTAGTAAAATTAGAAAATTTCAATCATTATGCTTGTGCCGACGCATCGCCATAGTTGGTAACGAACTGCAAATTTTTGTGGTAATGGTGATGTGTCACAGGTGCAGGCAAGGATTGGCGACGTGTTGCCAAAACCTACAACAACCCAAAAAATTCCAATTTTGCTACTATGATGTGTTACCAGCCCACAAAAATGGGAGAATTGCAAGTGTGTCATAATAGCTAAAAATCATTATATTGTGTAATTCTCACCATAGTGATTGAAGTATGGGGGATAAAAGGCATGATCAACACCTCCTTAAAATTGTTCCAAGTTCGTAACTTGGCCCCCAGGAAAAGCCTTAAGGATTGCTTGTTTGTCAAGCAACCTATGGACTTTTTTGTAAGATTTTGGAAAGTCGAGTCCTCAATTGTAAAACTTTCACAAAAGAGATTTGGAGAGTTATGGGAAGGATATGAATGGTATGAAAGTGGTATTGGATGGCCAAATTGCTTATAGAAGACAAGTATCGATAAAGGAAAACACAAAAAGGCATTAAGGACCTAAGTGTTCTAATGTGTGCCTTAGGATGTGTATGCTTATGACTTAAGTCAAATGGAAGTTTTTGCAGTTTTCCCACCATAAGGGAGGCAGCTAAGGCTTGATAAATGGGTCATAATGTTGGTCAAATGTGGGCCAATAGATTTAAGACAAAGAAACCATAATCTTGTAGCAAGGAAAATGACATAAAGCAAGGTTAAGCTTGTTAAGTGTGTTTAGTGCACTTAAGACCATTTAAAGTCCATTTAAGTGGCCAAATCACTTATTTCCTCTCTCCACTATTGTCCTCATCCAGGCCAAGAACACAGCCACACTTCCTCCATAGCCACCAGACCTTCAAACTTGCAATTGATTGAAATTGAAGGCAAATGGAAGCAATTGGAAGCAAACTAGAGCTATTGCTTGAATACTTCAAGGATCAAGCTTGATTTTCGGCCTACCCACTTTGGTAAGGGTTCTCTTGCTCTCATGGGTTGTTTTCTATATTTTCAAGCAACCATGGAGCTAGGGCTAAGCTTGGAAGAGAGCCATGATCTTGACGAACCAAGCTTAGTGAGGGGAGTGCACTTACTGAAGGTTTTGTGAGCTAGTGTGAAGTGCATAGTGATTGCAGCGAATTTGAGGGTTTCTAGAGCCAAAAATTTACTACTAACTAGTTTTAAAATCCTCCTAAGACCAAGTTTTATCTTAAGGAGGGCTGCCATAGTGATTTGGTTATTTTTATTACATGTTTTATGGACTAACCAATGGTATATGTTGTTGCCACATTTCATTTGTTTGTTTGTTGTGAATGGCTGCTGCATTTGGTTGCTATATCTTGTATACATGCATTATGGTTTTTTGTTTTAGTGTCTTTCCATGCAGGTTTTAGTGATGGTTACATTGCCTATTGAATCCAAGTGGTACCCTTACTATGTTTCTCAATGAAACCTACTCCCCTCAACTCTATCATTTCTGGTCTAGCAGAAAGATCACATTCAAACTTACCTTTTTCATTTTAGTTTTGATCTGAAATTTTAGGTACATTAACTTCCATATGTCTAGTTATGATCTGGAAAGTTTTGTGATTTTAGGAGCACATTTGTTATTTTTGGTGATAGTACTTATTGTGTTGTGCAGCAGCTATTCAGCATCCTGTTTCTGGAGTCCTTTGTGTCTCAGGCACTCCTATAACCTAGGGTGCATATTTAGTGGAGTTAATACCATATTTTAGTGCATGTATGCATCTACATGTATTTTATGAAAAATGAGACAAGTATGTGAACATTTGAGTAATGTTTTGGCTATGTAAGTGATGTGGTGCAAAGCTACCTAAGTGTGAAGGATGGGCTGCTTATTTGTAAATTCTGTTTTGGCAACATAAAGTTGTTAAAAGAAAGGAAATGTAATTCCTATGTGTAATGGACATATATGGGACAACTTTTTATGGTTTCCCCCTTGTGAATGAAGTGTTTGCACACTTATGAAATTTTGTATGGGCAAAATGGTCATAAAGTGACCAGAATTTTGACTCTGGACTTAAAGTTCTATATCTCCCTGTGTAGAAACAATCTTGGTATGAACTTTTGGCCAATACTTGAGAACATCTATAAGTTGAACTGGGATTTTGAATTTATGAATTTGGAGTCCTGTAGCAAAAGATATGACATTGCAAAATTGTCTAAGTTAGTGCTCATTTGGTCAGAATTTTGTAACCTACTTAAAAAATCCATAACTTGGTCCATAGGTGGGCTATTGATGTAAAAAAAAATTCCTTGGTTTGCTCCAAGTCTTTACTTGGTAATGGAGCAAACAAAACATGGGGGGTATGTGTCTAGAATGATTGCCTACAGTTTATTAGTGGAATAAATTATAGGTGCATGGTTAGCTGGTCACTTAGAACTTAACAAGATTATGACCTAATGTGTGGAAGCCAAAAACTAAGACTTGTGCTAGTGTTTTTATTAGTGGAATTTATGGGTGCTTCTTAGCTACCATAAGACTTGTGCTAGTGTGCATAAATGTAAATATGTGTGTTATGGTTAGACCAATATGCATGTATTTACATAGTGCTCAAGAGGGTCACTTGAGTATGTACACTAGGGGTGTTGTTCTGATGACCTACAGGACACACCAAACCTGGGAGTTTAAATGCACAGTTTTGGCACCATAACTGGACTACCCTCAGAGTGGGTAACAGAAGTTGGTATCAGAGCATGGTTTATACATGTACATAGCATATAGTTGCATTGCATGCATCTACATATATGAACTCAGTTTGGTCAGCTGCTAGTGTCAAGTACCATTGAAATACCTATGATCTTTATATGTGCTCTATGATGAATCATCAATGCAGGAAGTAAACATGGTTGCCACAAGGAGAGGGGAACCACCCCGAAGGCCTCCTACTGATTCTGGGCAACAAAGAAATGAATAGAATAGAGGGAATCAGGGGCAACAGGGGGTACCAAACCCTGAAGTGCCTCAGGTTTGGTTAGAGCTTCAGAGGAACTTAGCTCTAATCAATGAAAACTTAATGAGGCTGATTCAAGCACAACAGCAGGGAGTCCAAGTAGCTCCAGCAGAACCAGTTCAGGATGCACAGTGGCAACCAGAAGAGGATACTAGGAACACATCTGAATATGTTCCTTCTGGAAGCTTAGAAGACACAAATGATGAAACCATTGAGGAGGAAGATGAGGATAGGAGAAATCCAAGAGGAAGAAGACTAAGGTCTGAGATTGGTCAGGTGTCCAGGACCAATCCCTCAGTCTATGACCATTCCTCCACTAGGAATGAGATTGAGGAAGGCCATGAGAGAAGATCCAGGAGAAGGCAGAGAGATCATAGAGAGCATCACCATACAGAGGGCTCTCACAGATCCAGGAGACATCGATTAGAGGATCTGGAAGGCCTAGATGAAGTCAGACTGTTGGAAAGGTTCCAAGGCCTAAGACCTCCATAGTTTGATGGAAGAGCTGGGCTAGAGAGAGCTGAGGAGTGGTTAATCTTCATAGAAAAGATGTTTGAGAGGATGCCACTCAGCTCCACCAAGAAGGTGTCACTGGCTACTTACAACTTGGTAGGCAGTGCAGAGATGTGGTGGAGAAACACCAGAGATAGGTATGCTTTCCAGAAAGGCAGAAGGCTAGGAAGAGATATTGAGATGAGCTGGCCAGAGTTCACACAGCTATTTCAGGAACAGTACATTAGTGATGCCATCAAGGATATGAAGCAAGCTGAATTTGATGCTCTAAGGCAGGACAACCTCAGTGTCCTAGAGTATGAGCACAAATTCAATCAGTTGGTGAGGTATGCTCCTCAGTATCATGGACTAGAGGAGTTGAAGGCCAAAAGATTTGTCAGAGGCCTAAGGTCAGACATTAGAAAGGCTGTTAGACCTTTTGGAGCAATTACATACTATGAAGCAGTGCAGAAAGCTCTATTAGTAGAGCAAGAGGAGTATGAGACTAAGTACTTTCCTAGTGGACTAAGGGAAAGTAGTCAGGCAGGAGGCAAGCAAAAGAAGCCACCACATGGCAAGGGAATTGCCAAGAGTTCCCATTTTGGTGGTGAGGGCAAGGTTAAGGGGAAGTTCCCTGGCCTAAGGTGCCCTAAATGCAAGAAGTTTCATGGAAAGAAACCTTGCTATTTTGACACCCAAGCATGTCTAAGATGTGGATCCATGGATCATTGGATCAAAGACTGCCCACAGGCTCAAAGGAGGCCAGAAGACCAAGGTCCAGTAAGGCCTATTGGGGCAGGACCTAGAGGAGGAGCACCTAAGGAGGGACAGCAGAGGCTAATTCCTCCAGTGCCTCGGCCTCCAGTGCAGAGAGCTGGCAGAGTTTTCCAAATGGAAAGCCAGAGATCTCAGAGTAGGGAGGAGCACTAAGAGGTAACATTTACCTTAATGGTATGCCTGTTAGTGTTCTGTTTGATACTAGTGCATCTGTGTCTATAGTGGCTATGAAATTTGTTGATGCCATCAAATTGCCTACTGAAATCGTGCCTAGGATATCCTTAGTGAAAACAAAAGGTAGTCAATGTCTTTTCACTAATGACCTAGCTAAGGATTGTGAGCTAGTAGTGGGAAAGACTAAGGTTATGACTAATCTCCTAGTGTTGGACATTCCTAAGTATGATTTAGTGCTAGGCATGAATTGGCTTGCTATGGATAACATAAGAATTGATTGTGCTAAGAGGGAAATCACATTGCCTAATGGTGAAATGCATGCATTAGTGAATTCTAAGGGATTAGTGTATAAAATGCATGGCATGGAGCTAGAGGTACTATATGAGATACCTGTGATTTCTGAGCATGATTATTGTTATGCATTGAATTAATTGCACTGTGAAGAAAAAGTGGATAGAATACCAATAGTGAGCGTGTTATGGCCCTACTAGTGGGAAGCATACTTGAGGAAGGTAAAGTGTTTTAAATTAAGTTTGCAACCTTAATTCAAGTTTACATAGCAAGAATAAGAAAGTTTATATCACTAAGTTCTAGGGAAGTTAAGGCACTAAATGAGGTTCAGGGGCAAAATGGTAATTTTGCATCCTAAATAGCCAGGCTTGGTCCCGAGTGGTTAAAATGAAGTTTAATAACTTAACTTTCAACCTTAACCCAAACTTGAAGAAATAAACAGGAATTATTCAAGAATAACTAAGTTACCAAGTGATGCCTAGCAGCATCTTCATTGTGTGACATGGTGAGGCCAGGAGGGACTTCCAGCGAGGGAGAATGTCTAAATGGGAGGTTTCCCAAGAGGAGTGGCTTGAAACACTCAGAAAACAAAGGTTAGGAGGTGCCCAGAGTCTTTTTCCGGGGAAGAGCCTTCGATAGCCAAGTCAGTTTTTTGGAGGTGGTGGGGTTAAGGGCCAAAGATTCTTGCCTGCTGTGTATTTTCAGGGGAGAAGAAATCCCTTGTTGAGGCCATTTCCTAAGTATATATAGGAGGGTATGGCCTATTCAGATTACGACACATGTTCAGTCGGATATAATATATGCTTTTGGGCGCGGGGGCCTTTAGCCGCCTGTAGGCTCCTTGGGCCACGGGCCAGGGCAGGAATAGCCCTGCACGACAAGATGTAGACGGCGTCAGCGTGTCAGAGCGCATATGAGGGCGGCGTGTAGCATGTGCGGGCGACATGTCAGAGGCTCCTTAAATGCTTCTACCGTACTCCCGAGGTCCCTTTAGTTGAAGTCACCCTTCTGAATAAGGGCCCTTCTCCTAAAGTCATCTAAGTAGTTCGGGAGTTTCCCTAGCACCGAAGCTCCTCATTCGGGGGGATTTTCTCCTACCGGAGGTGGCTGGTCCTTCTCCCCCGAAGGTGGCCATTTTTTTGAGGGAGGCGACGCGCTTATTCTACTGAGGTCAGTATTGTCATTCTTGAGGGTGCTAGTGGGCCACCGAGGTTGTATGCCCAAAGCGTCAGACTTTCTCTTTCCCAGGTCGGCACTGGTAACTCTTACAAGTGACTCTCGGTTTCCCGAACATGGCATCTAGCCAAAGTTCACAGGTTAAAGGGGCGATAGCACTTCGGCTATCACATGCCCCTCTTCAGAAAGCCGAAGTGGAGATTTTGGCTTGCAGACCTTCTGGGGGCACTTTTTAGGACTCGGAGTGTGATGCTCACGAAGAAGGCACTTTATCACCCGAAGACAGGCCTTGTCCGGCCAGGTGTCACTGTCTACGCCTTGGTGTTCTCGAGGTGCCCAACTCTTTATGTTTTCTGCTGTAGGTCAGTGGACCATTGTGTCTCGTAACTAGCTGTGTCAGTCTGGAGCGACGTGCCTGGGTTTTCGGGGTGTCAGAAAGCGTGTCCTAGTTTCTCACGTTGGATGACACGTGGCGTGTGATGGTTGGGGGCGGTCACATTGATTACGCCAGCCGCGTCTTTTCACGTGCGAAGGGCAATTATGGCAATGGTTCACCTTCACAGAGCAATTATGACGTCGATTTGGTTACCCTTCCTCAGTCTATATAAACCTTCCTCCGTCATAATCCTCACTTGCTTTCTCTTTGCTCTTGCTTTCCTCTCGTTTGCTTTCGTGCTTTTTCCTTTCTCTTTGCGGCGGTGCTAACGGCGGAACGATTTCCGACCACCATCCACGACAGCGTCGTCAAATCCTAATTTCGGCAAAAATTTTGGTGGGTTTTGGCTTTAGAAGTCCTTCGGTTTCTTCGTTTTCTGCTTTCTCTAGCTTCCTGAAGTCGTTTTTCTTCTTCCCAAAGTCCCTCGATTCTTTTTTGCCCAAAGTCACTTTTTTCCAATCATGTCTTCACCTGTCCCCCTTATGTCTGTTGCACCTATCCCTGAGAGCTGGCAACCTCTCATGTCTCACCCTTGTTGCTCTACTTCGGAGAAATTAGAGAAGTGGACAACCAAATTCTTTCTTCCCTCCTATGCCGTCACAAGGCTACCTCGTCTCGGCCATTTTAGTTTTATGAACCAAAGTGCTGAGGTTACCATTTTTAGAGCCCAACTGAAGGCCGGACTTCAGTTTCCTCCACCGAGGATGATTTGTGACTTTTGCCAATTTCATGGCATAGCCGTGAATCAGCTTCCTCCCAACTCATACTACTATTTCAACGCTTTCCTCTCCATGTGCGGGGTTTTCGGGATAGAACCTCATTTCATCCTATTCATGCAGTACTACAAGCTCTGTTCGGTCCCGAAGGGTGGCTTCTATTTCATGCTACCTCAGGGATCTGGGAGCAAAAAATACATGTTCACCTTCATTACCAAAGATAGCTGGCCAAGGGGGCAAAGGAAGTTCTTCTTCCTAAAAGTGGCGGAGGCTTGGTCGCACGTTCCGACTAAGTGGGCTCGGGGAAAGCTGGAGATGGATATCGTGGACCCCAAGAAGCTGCTAACTCTCGAGTTGACGGCGACGTTTGTGGACTTCGATAGACGTATCCATGCTGTCGCTGACTGAGATGCTGAGGTCCCTCCACGCTCCCTCTACCCCTTCCCCATTATGTGGAAACTTATGACCGAGGAGGTCCTTCGGTAGTTGGGATTAGTTAAGGAGCAAAAGAAAGACCTCACCATGCCAGCTCTTGCCATTGACGGAAAGGAGTCTTGGCTGGTGATGCTCCTTCGGGGGGAGCTCACTTACGAAGCCTTTTTTGAAAGTAAGTTTTCTTCCAAAGTTTTCAGTATAAGTATCCGTCTGGGCTTACACTGATGTTTTCCTTCTTTTTCAGAGGTGGGCGACGAGTCAGCTGCCTACTACAAGTCCCTCTTTCTCGGCCAAGCTGAAAAGGGGGAACAGACAAGGAAGGGTGCCTCCAGGAGGCGTAAGACTACTGGGAGTGGGCCGTCTTTGGCCAAAAAAGTGAAGAAGGACGCCCTTCCCCCACCGCCGGAGGACTTCGAGGAGGTTGGCGGCGAGCCCGAGGTCCCAGCCATCCTGCCGACTGAGGTGGCCACCAGTGTGGTCTCTCGGAGTCCTTCCACCTCGACAGATATTTTGGGCTCTTCGACAGCAGACCCTTCTGCTGAAGAGCTCAAAGAGTGCCAAAGAAGCAGGGGTAAACACGTCCTTGCCGAGGTGGAGGAGGTTAAGGACTCTAACGACGACGTCGCTGAGGTTGTGCTAGGTTTGTCCCTTAGACATTCTTTACTCTTACTCTTTGTTGATATATGACTAAGAGACTTTTGTCTTAACGAGACTTGTATTTTAACTCTACAGGAGAACTGGCGCCCTCATCTTGGATGGTGGACCATGCCCAGAGGCGGGCTCTTCGGGACTGCCATGTCCCGAAGGACAAGGTTTCGAGGGAGCCTTTCTGGTCATTCACGGAGGACATGAACTTGTTCTCCGAGGACTGCCAACAAATGGCTCCCCAAATGGCGAGGAGCATACTCACCCAGGCTTTCTTCAAGGCAGTTGCCGAAAAGTACGCTAATGGGGAGACCCTCGCCTAAAAAATTTCTGAGCATGCTGCCCAGGTACTTCTTTAGGCCCTTTATTGTTTCTCCCCATTTTTCTAAGTACTTGGCTTTCTTTATGCATTTTTGACTGAGTATCTTCTCTTTTTTTGCAACTTTTGGGGTACAGTGGGTACCTCCGGGCTTGGGCGGCAAAGCGAGCTTCGGTCCGAACTTGGACCGAAGATCATTTGTAGAAGGCCAAGGTCTTCTGCGCCAACTCTGTTGTCAAAAATGCAGAGTTGAGCCGGATAGCCAAGGAGGAGGTTGCAAAACTTTGGGAGGAATTCTTGAAAGGCCAATAAGAGCTCTTGAAGGATTTTTCCCAGAAGATGTCTGACTTCGGCGCGAAGGTGGTGAGCCTAACTTCGGCCAACGAGGCCTATCAAAAGGGGAAAGAGGAAGACTCTGCTCTCCTGGCGAAGGCGCTCGCTGATAACGTCGAGCTTCAAGCTGAGGTGGACTCTCTGAAGAAGGAGCCGAAGAAGAAAAAGGTGAAGGCATTGAAGAAGGAGGTTGCTGATCTCCAGAACAAACTGGAAAACTTGTCGCTCGAGAAAGACAAGGCCGTCTAGGCAACCAAGGTTCCCTTCCAAGATGCCTTCTGTCTGGCTCGGCATCAAGTTCTGAAGAAATACCCAGATCTCGACCTTTCCTTTTTGGCTGCCCTGGACATTCCCGAGGGGCCTCGGTGGACTTGGTAAAAAATTGAGCTCCTCAACCTGCCATTTCCCCCTTCTCTGGCACCGTAGGCGGTGGCTAAAGACACAGGAGCTGGAGCCTCCCATGACACCGGGGTCCCTTAGATGTTTTAAGGCCTTTGCCTTATTTTCTTTTTCTTTGTAATATTTCTTCATGCAACCTTCTCCTTGTAATAAGGCCTTTTTTAAAGAATTTTTTCCTTCTTCCAGAATTTGGCTAAGTCTTTGAGAAGTAACTTTTATTTCCCAGTTATCTCGACCACTTTCAGTCAAGGGACTTCGGAAAATACGTTTTGCTTGCTTTATTAGCCATCTTCGGAAAAATGTTCATTTTCGACGAGTTCCCTTAAACAAAATTTTGGACTTACTTTTTGCGCAAATGACCCAATCAACTTTAAAAGGAGCACGTAACTTTCGCAAGCTTCTTGCTTAAGCCTTTGGTCGGTGAGAATCCTTTGGTGGAAGAAAATTTTTGTACTTAGAAACTTTTTCTAACTTGTACAATTCCTTACCAAAATTCTATGTATAGAATCAAGGCGTCCGAGTGCCATGTATTTTTTAATTCTCCACCTTCGACATCGCCAAGCTTATAGACTCCATTTCAGACTTCGTCAAAGACCAAGTAAGGCCCTTCCCAGTTCGCCCGAAGTACCCCATGGGGACGGCCTTCGGGGTTCAAACTCGGCCTTTCGGAGAATGAGGTCCATTTTCCTTATTCCTTTTGGCCTAACGTACAAGTTCGCGGCAGTGGCCACTCTTTGATGAAAGGCCTTCCTTATGAGTTCAGCCACCTCTCTGTGCTCGTCAATTAGGTTGAGCTTGGTTCTCAATCCGAGCTTGTTTCCTCCTTCGTCGAACACTTGTATTTTGATTGATGGTTGTACTACCTCGATAGGGATAATAGCCTCTGTGCCGAAGACGAGTGAAAAATGTGTCTCACCCATGGCCCTTCGGGGCATCGTCTGATAACTCCATAGAACACTAGGAAGTTCTCCTGGCCATTTTCCCTTTGCTTCCCCCAACCTCTTTTTCAGACCCTCTTTTATGGTTCTGTTGGATACCTCTACTTGTCCGTTGCTTTGGGGATGAGCTACCGGGGTGAAGTGCATCTTTATTCTGAGGTTGGTGATGAATTCTTGGAATCCCTTGTCCATAAACTGGGAGCCATTATCGGCCACTATCACCCTCGGTATGCCAAATTTGCATATAATGTACTTCCAGATGAATTTTTGTATATCCTCTGCCGAGATGGTTACTAGGGGTTCTGCTTCGACCCATTTAGTGAAGTAATCCACTGCCACTACGCAAAACTTCACTCCTCCAGGTGCTGTCAGGAGTGGGCCGATGAGATCTATGCCCCAAACTGCAAAGGGATAGCGGTAGTCTGCCGAGGTTATTAATTCCGAGGGCAGTCTTTGGATGTTGGCGTGTCTTTGGCAATTGCCACACTTCTGGATGAACTGCCTTGCGTCCTTTCTTAAGGTGGGCCAGAAGTACTCTTGGCGGAGTATTACTCCTGCCAAGGCGTTAGTTCCGATATGGGAACCACAAGCCCCTTATTGGACTTTTTTGAGAACTATGCTAGCGTTCCCTTCGTTGACACACCTCTGCAGCAGGCTCACATACGCCTGCCGGTATAGCTCTTCACCAATTAGGAAATATCGTTCGGAACGTCTTTGCACTTTTGCCGCTTCGCGTGGATCATTGGGAAGCTCTGTGGTTGTAAGATAACTTTTTATAGGATCTTTCCATCCTTCTTCCGAGGTTGCTATGCTCAATGTCACTATGCTCGGGCAGCTCAACACTTCGGTGAACCTTTTTGACTTGGCTAAGTTGTCTGCTTCAGTATTATTTCAGCGAGGTACATTTGCAATGTGTACTGCGTCAAACTCCTGGATGAGCTTTGATACAAGCTCGTGATATTTTGCCAAAGTCAGGTCCTTGTGCTGTAGTCCCCTGCCATCTGCTGGACCACTAGCTAGGAATTACTGTGGGCTTTTAGGTTTCTTACACCAATCTTTCTGGCCAAGCGTAACCCTGCTATGAGAGCTTCATATTCTGCCATGTTGTTGGTGACGTTAAACCCAAATTTGATGGCTTTCATGACTTCTAAACCTTCGGGACCGGGGATAATTACCGCAGCTCCTTGGTGTTCAGAGCCGGAGGCTCCATCTACAAATAGAGTCCATTCTGGCTTACTTTTGCCGAGGTTCGATTGATCACCTTCGGTAATAGGTACTTTGGCAATGAAGTCCGCTAGAGCTTGGGCTTTTATTGTTTTCCTTGGCTTATAAGTAATATCATACTCGCTGAGCTCTATGCACCACTTGGGAAGCCTTCCCGAATGGTCTACTCTCTTTATGACATCTCGAAGAAGTAGGTTACTTCGGATAATAATGGGGTGAGCTTGAAAGTACGGATGTAGTCTTCTGCTTGCTAACACCAGGGCATAGATAGCTTTTTATAGTAGGGAATACCTGACTTCGACACCATGCAGGGACTTGCTCAAGTAGTATACTGGCCATTGCTCCACCCCCTCTTCCTTCACGAGAACCAAACTCAGTGCTTTTTCAGTAACAGTGAGGTATAGTATAAGGGGTTCTCCTTCTCATGGTTGCCGAAGAGTGGGTAGGCGGGCTAGATAGACTTTGAGCTCTTCCCAAGCCTTTTGACAATCCTCATTCCAAGGATGGTCATCGTCTCTGAGGTCGCCACCATTTTTTGCTACCTTGGTAAGGACCTTGAAGAATGCTCGTCAGCGATCCCCATACCTGGAAATGAATCTGCTAAGGGATGTTATTCTCCCAGTGAGCCTTTGCACATCGTTTGTTGTAATAGGAGTTTGGAATTCATAATGCTCTGACTTTTTTTGGATTGGCATCGATACCTCTTTTCGACACCATAAACCCATGGAACTTGCCGGAGCTTACGGCGAAGACACATTTTTCAGGATTAAGGCGAATTCCGGATGCTCTAAGTTGGTGGAAAGTTTCCTCCAAATCTGCAATATGACTGCCAGACAATTTGCTCTTGACTATCATGTCATCAGCATAGACTTCCATGTTCCTCCCTATTTGGTCATTGAACACCTTGTTCATCAGCCTTTGGTAGGTGGCTCCTGCATTTTTAAGTCCGGAGGGCATTCTGATATAGCAATATGTACCGACTTCGGTGATGAAGGCAGTTTTTTCCTCATCTTCAGGGTCCATCCTGATTTGAAGATACCCACTGAAGGCATCGAGGAAACTCAGGAGTCCATATTCAGCGGTCAAGTCTACCAACTGATCTATTGGTGGGAGAGGATACGAATCCTTAGGGCAAGCATCATTTAAGTTCCGGAAGTCGATGCACATTCAGAGCTTGTTGCTCCCTTCTTTTGTGGTGATTACCACATTACTTAGCCATTCGAGGTACTTGACCTCCCTGATTACGCCTGCATTTATCAAGTGCTGGACCCAGGCATCTATCAAGTGAGCCATTCGGGGTCTACCCCAGGCATGTCTTTCGGTGAGTAAGAAAACAGATCTTTATTCATTAGTAGGAAAGATACAAGTTTTTCCTTGTCACCTTCGGTCAATTTTTTCCCTATTCGGGTATTTCGGCCTGGGACAAGCTTTATTTCGTCCATTTCTATTTTCTGAAGATCTTCTGTTCTTTCTCCTTTTGACTCTTCTGCGGGTAAGACCTTTGTTTCCATAGTCTGAGTGCAGTTCGTCACTGGGGCTTTCTTCTCCTTGACAAACACCTTCCTCACCTCCCCCTGGTCGATGAAGATCTCAGCATCTCCATCCTTGGTGGTGAAGGTGACAGTTAGGTACTTTACGTCCTGGTGGATGTGGAGGTTCCTTTGCGTTTGCCTCCCAAGAATGGCATTATATGATGAAGGGACATCTATGACGATGAACCTTGTCATTACAGAGGCAAATAGCTCATCTTTGTTGTTCACAGAAGTTCCCCTTAGCATCAAGGGGAGATCAATCCAGCCGAGGACGGGGAGTTCGAACGGTCCTACTCCAAAGGTAGGAGAAATGACAGACTTGAGGTCGCTCCTCGATATACCCAGACTTGGTAGCAGGTTTGAATATAGGATGTTTGCGTTTGAACCATCATCAAGCAATACTCTCTTGACGTCCCAGCTTCCTATTCTGGCCATAAGCAGTAATGGATCATCATGGGGAAATATGACGGTGGACCTATCTTTCCGAACAAGCTTTTTTGATGGGTTCCCATATTCCATCACCGAAATCTCCCTAGCCTTTCTTTTCCTTTCTGCCGACGGCAGTTCTGTTGTGATCATTTGTATCACTCCTACCGGGGGTGGTAGACACCTTTTTAGACTTCAGTTTTGGCGTTTGTCGGAGTCATACTCCTCATCATCTCCTTTCCCCTCCTCTTCTCTTTTTCCCTTTGGGGAGGGCATCCGCAGGTAACGTCGGAGTTGACCTTGCTTTTTCAGCGATTCTATGTATTTCCTTAGCTGGAAACAGTCCTCAGTATCGTGCCCGTGGTCCCGATAGAATTGGCAGAACTTTTTCATGTTCTTTTTGTTTTCCGAGGTCATGGCCTTCGGTCGTTGAATCTGGGTTCCTTGCCTTTCCATCACCATAAGGATGTTCGTCCTTGTGGTGTTCAGAGGAGTGAAAACCAGTGGCTTCCTTCCCTTATTCTTCCGAGGTCATCCCCCTGCTTCGGTTGGGTAGCGAGTTTGCTGGCTCAGCCCCTCGGTGCGAATGTGATCAGATTTTGAGCCTTCCATTCTCAGTTCTTCAGCAGTTATGTGCAGCTCGGCCTTTCGGTAGAATTCACCAAGCGTGTCGGGGGGATCCTTGGAGAATTCATAGAACAACTGAGAGTCTCTCTGAAGTCCTCGTGTTATGGCCAGGATACGTATTTCTGGCCTGAAGTCTGGGACACTTAAGGCTTCCCGATTGAACCTTTTGACATAGTCGCGAATGGTTTCCCCATTTCTCTGTGCTATGTCAAACATTTGGACTGGCATCTTTACCGTTGTCCGGCTTCCGATGAACTGCTGTGTGAAGGCAATGGACAACTCTTGGAACTCCATGATGGTTTCAGGAGCCAGTGAGTTGTACCATGCCGTTGCTAGGCCCGCAAGGGTGACCTCAAAGCATTTACACAGGGTGGCATCATCAGCACCATGCAATACCATGCTGCACTTGTATTTGGTCAAATGAGCCTGGCGGTCAGTCCGGCCGTCGTAGGTCTCCAACCGAGGTACCCGAAAGTCACTCGGCATGGGTGCTTCGACCACCGCTCGGGTGAATGGTGATTCATCTCCATTGAAGGTTTTCGACAACCTAGCCCAAACAGGCTTCCGAGCTACCTGTCTCTCCACCCTTTCTAACCTCTTTAGGATTTTTTCCATGACGAGTGTGGCACTGGGCTCTTCTTCCTGCTGTCTATAGGCCTCTGGCAACGGACACTGACGTCTCCTTTTTGGGGAGTGACTTCGGCGCCGAGGAGATGGCGACTTTTCTTCAGGTGAAAAACTCCTTCGGCTGGGAGTTCTAGGTCATTTTGGCCCCATTTCTCCCGTAGGTCACATTCTGAGGGGTATGTTTTCGGTCAAAGACTCATCACGTTGATCCCCGTTTCCCGAACTCCGATGAGTTGATCTGGGGCTCTTCTCCCGGCGAGGTGCTGGTGAAGAGGGCCTTCGACCCGCAGTTGGCTTTGGCAATCTTCGGTCTAACTGCTGTGTCATTTCGGCCACTACAGAGCATTGGAACTCGCGCAGGAAGCCCATCATAATAGTCAGAGGACGTTCATCCTCAGGCAAGGAAGTCCCTACTACAGTTTGTTAGGTTGCCGGTTGAACTTCTGGCGCAGACGGGGACTTCGGAAGTCCCTTGTCCTTGGAACACTGAGTTTCAACGACGGTGACCTGGGAGTAGGTTCCCATAGACGGCACCAAATGATGCCCAGCAGCATCTTCGTTGTATGACATGGTAAGGCCGAGAGGGACTTCCAGTGTAGGAGAACGTGTAAAAGGGAGGTTTCCCAGGAGGAGCTGCCTGAAACACTCAGAAAACAGAGGTTCGGAGGATCCCGGAGTCTTTTTCTAGGGAGGAGCCTCCGACGCCCAAGTCAGTTTTTTGGAGGTGGAGGGGAAGTATTAAGGGCCAAAGATTCTTGCCTGTTGCGTATTTTCAGGGGAGAAGAGATCCCTTGTTGAGGCCATTTCCTAAGTATATATAGCAGGGTATGGCCCGTTTAGATTATGACACATGTTCGGTCGGATGTAATCCGTGCTTTTGGGCGTGGGGGCCTCTAGTCGCCTGTAGGCTCCTCGGGCCACGGGCTAGGGCAGGAATAGCCCTAAATGACAAGACGTAGACAGCGTCGGCATGTCAGAGCGCATATGAGGGTGGCGTGTAGTGTGTGCGGGCGACATGTCAGAGGCTCCTTAAATGCTTCTGCCGTACTCCCGAGGTCCCCTTTAGTTGAAGTCACCCTTTGGAATAAGGGCCCTTCTCCTGAAGTCGTCTCAGTTGTTCGGGAGTTTCCCTAGTACTGAAGCTCCTCATTCGGGGGGATTTTGTCCTCCCGGAGGTGGCTGGTCCTTCTCCCCTGAAGGTGACTTGGCCGTTTTTCCGAGGGAGGCGATGCGCTTATTTTATCGAGGTCAGTACTATCATTCCTGAGGGTGCTAGTGGGCCACCGAGGTCTTATGTCCAAGGTGTCAGACTTTCTCTTTCCCAAGTTGGCACTGGTAACTCTTATGAGTGACTCTCGGTTTCCCAAACATGGCATCCAGCCGAAGGTCACAGGTTAAAGGGGCGATAGCACTTCAGCTATCAGTAGTTGATAGATTTTCCAAGATGGCTCACTTTATTCCGTGCAATAAGATTGATGATGCTATACATGTGGCTGAATTATTTTTCAAGGAAATTGTTAGACTTCATGGTGTTCCGAGAAATATAGTTTTAGATAGAGACACTAAGTTTTTAAGCCACTTTTGGAGAACTTTGTGGGGTAAGCTTGGCACTAAGCTTTTGTTTTCTACATCTTGTCACCCACAAATTGATGGGCAAACCAGGTTAACAAATAGGACTTTAGGTTCCAAGCTTAGAGCTATCATTGGTAAAAATTTGAATGCTTGGGAAGATTGTTTGCCTCATGTAGAATTTGCTTATAATAGGTCCATACATTCTACCACTAGTTTGTCACCTTTTGAGGTTGTTTATGGTTTCAATCCTTTAACTTCATTGGATATTTTGCCATTACCTACTCATGAGGTATCTAGTTTGGATGGTAGTAAGAAGGCCGAGAGCATGAAGAGGTTGCATGAGAAGGTTAAGCAACAAATTGAACTCAAAAATCAACAAGTTGCTAAGAAAGCCAACCAAGGCTGGAGGAGAGTTGCCTTTGAGCCTGGAGATTTGGTTTGATTGCACATGAGGAAAGAAATATTTCCAGCCGCAAGAAGGACTAAACTTCATCCAAGAGTTGATGGTCCATTCCAAGTCATTAAGAAGATCAATGACAATGCATACATGCTAGACTTGACAGGTGAGTACAATATGAATGCTACTTTCAATGTTTCTGATTTGTCTTTGTTTGAACATGTAGATTTGTGGATGAATCCTTCTAAGGAGGGGGGAGTTGATATGATCAAGGAAGGCACACTCAAAGAAGGGAAGGACCCATTGAAGGTTTTTAGTGGACCTATGACAAGGAAGAAAGCTAAGGAGCTCTCAAGTGCACTACAAGCCTTTGTTTCAAGCTTCTTCATGGAGAATGGACATGGAACTTCACAAGGAGCTGCTAGAACTCTCAAGACACCATATGGAGATGATGGAAATTCTTGGTACTCAGTTCTAGAGTGCTTAGACAAGTCACAAAGCAAGGACACCAAGCACACCACTCAAAGTGCACCATTTGAGCCCCCTTAAGTGTTCTTGTTGCATTTTGTGTCTACAAGCTGGATTTTGAGCTCTAACTTTTCAAGACCTCTCTCCAATAGCTAAGAGGAAGATTCATTCCCTTGAAACTCAAATATTCAAGCTTGGAGCTGAAGATACAAGTGAGAACCCTAAAGTGCCCAAAAATGCACCCAAAAAGGCTATTTGGGGGTTTTCAGGTTTAATCTTGTATTTGCATTTTATTTTCATCTAATTCATGTTTATTTAAATTATTTAGGATTTTATTTAGGCTATGGAATTAATTCAGGTCGCTTAGAACAAGTGGCATACGCTGCATACACTAAACAAGGTTAGAAAGGTTTAGGAGTCTTAGTTTGACTAGGTTTTCTTGAGTCCTTTGTAACTAGGTTTCCTAGGTGACTTGGACTGCGAATTTTGCCTATCTTTTTACCCTAGTTTAGGCATATATAAAGGCACATATTCTAGATGTAAACATACAAATTTATGCTAAAATAATATTGCTCTTTGGAGAGGTTTTCTCTTTGGTTGGCGGACTGCCTTGGTGCATAAGTGCGCTTGTGTTCTTGGAGTTCTATACTTCTTGTTTCTAATCATAGGTTGATTAGGGGTGGGGGTTTCAAACCAAGTCTTTCTAATGTCTTGTGGAGCTTGAATCACATATTGGGCGCTTTTCATGGTCATTATACCATTGGGGTTCACATCAAATACTGTTCATTTGGTCAGAATTTTGTAACCAACTTAAAAAATCCATAACTTGGTCCATAGGTGGGCTATTGATGTAAAAAAAAAGTCCTTGGTTTGCTCTAAGTCTCTAGTTGATAATGGAGCAAAGAAAATAGGGGGAATTTTTCTATAATGATATAGTTTATTAGTGGAAGTTACAGGTGCAGTAGTTGGTCACTAGAACTTAACAAGCTTGCCTAATATGTGGAAGCCAAAACTAAGAATTATGCTAGTGTTTTCCTTCTTAGCTACCATAGTGTGCATAAATGTAAATATGTGTGTTATGGTTAGACCAATATGCATGTATTTACATAGTGCTCAAGAGGGTCACTTGAGTATGTAAACTAGGGGTGTTGTTCTGATGACCAACAGGACACACCAAACCTGGGAGTTTAAATGCACAGTTTTGGCGCCATAACTGGACTACCCCAGAGTGGGTAACAGATGAAGTGGACGATTTGCCTATGGTGAACCTGGAATGAGTCACTCTAAGTAATGCGCTCGCCATTATCCCTTTTGTCGGGCTGATAGTAACTAATGTTGCTAGTGCTAAGGGCATTCTAAGATAATCTATGGAGGTGCCTTTCGTAGGCCAGCCTACTCTGGTCGGGGTTGTCCCCCCTAGGGACCAATTTTTCCAATGCTATAAACTT
The DNA here is from genome assembly GCA_005392925.1 of Aquilaria sinensis. Classification (NCBI taxonomy): domain Eukaryota; kingdom Viridiplantae; phylum Streptophyta; class Magnoliopsida; order Malvales; family Thymelaeaceae; genus Aquilaria; species Aquilaria sinensis. The sequence continues at coordinate 44,191 of SMDT01000592.1, read as the reverse complement.
TCCTCAAGCTTTATAGTTGGATGATTTTATTAAAGCTCGAAATAAGAAAAATGTTGAGATCAACTGGCTGACAGCAAATTTAAGAGCTTACTAGTCCAAAGAAAATGTTGAGGAGTCTATAGATAGGTTGTCATGCTTTGATGAGATTGCCCATTTTATATCTGAGAACATTTTTTAATGTAACGGTTCTTGGTACCTCATTATATCTCGGCCAATAAATTCTTAGCATTTTTTTATTGTTTATTTCTAATTCTCTCTTTTGCCTATCAAGTTCTTTTTTCCTTTGCCTTTTAGTAGTATGTTTTTCCCACCTTTTTTGGGGATAATAATGAGGTTAACTATCACACGGTCTTGTAACCTTTATTCTGCCCTTTTTGTTCAAAGTTATTACCACACTAAAAACTAATCCAAATCGGACAACTTTTAGATTCCTTTATGTTTTTTAACTGCCAGATTTACCTGAGTATCTATTATACTATGCACAATATCAAACTAGTGGATTCACTGAGCACAATGCCATTTTTTCTACTTAACTCTGTCTATGTAAGTATATGTCTGAGTTTATACGTTCATCCCTTTCTCGATGTTGGCATCCCACTATTGTTTCGAGCGCCCTACCAAAGTTCTTTTTTGGTGCCTAATGTGGGAATTCACTCCTAGTTTCTCACTCTTAGAGCTTATGCAAATTCCCAATCACAGCACTAAGCCTTTGTAGAATTTCATTCGCAAAACCCTTTTTGGGCCCTGTGTAAAATTGTACTTTTTGGCATTTCACTAACAACTCGTGCAATTTTTTTATTTGGTTATTTTAATTATATGCCCAAGAAATTATTTTGCAGACAGAAACACAAAATTCAGAATAGGCTCTTAAATAGAAATATCAATGATCATCTGTATTGTCCTTAGAAGCAAAAGTCCCGAAATGATTTTTGTTTCCTAGAGCTCAATGGCCCTCTAAAAAACATACTCCTGTGATGCTCTATGAAATGTCTCAAAGATGAAATCGACACTTTTCGACCCAATTGGGATTATTATCTTGTTTTTTTAGGTCAGGGAGGATAACTCCTTAGCTTCTTTACCTTCAGCATTTCTAGGATGTCTTTCTCTCTGTCCATTTAGGATGTACCATTAAGCATTTCTTATGTCTACCCTTGGGGACTAACTATTACCCTACACATGGTTAATTATTTCATTGCCTTTTTAGGTAGCTTTTCTCAACTTCGTGACTTTCCCCCCCTTTTACAATTAATGTCACTGTCATCAGCCATTTTTTGGGCTTTTATACAAATGCCTCCTATGTATCCAGGGGCTGGTTTAGTATGTTCGTTTATTTGGTCATGGCTATAACTATTCATAAGTAATTTTCTATGGCTTGTGCTTTTGACCATAAAGTGTCCTCGTCACTATGACAACTTAGCTTAGTGCTAGGTGCCTCCAGGTGCCATACTATGCCTTGATGACAATACTTTGGCCCGTGATCCAATACTGTAGGCAGTAGGGCCAGCCTATGTTCTGCAAGGGGTTGTCCGAGTAGTTATGTCAGTTTTAAGCTACACTTTGTTTCTTCCCAGGCTTTATACCCTAGGCACTGCCTATGTTCTGCCAAGGGTTGTCCATGTAGTTATGTTAGTTTTGAGCTACACTTTGCTCTTTTCCAGGCTCTATACAATAGTTCATACCCCCAGGCCCTAACCAATTTACCATTAATATTTTAGTTTGGTTTTTCATAAAAGCTACCAGGACCATTTCCTTGGTGTGATAGTGGTTTCATGCTCGTTGTGTCCTTCAGGCTACACCTCCTTGAGGTAGGACTGGTTTTTCAAATGATCACTAAGGCACATAAGTTGTTAAGTTATGATACACCCTACTCTTCCTTTCAACTGGACAGAGACGTGCCACAGGTGGTACTCAATTTTACTTATACAGCAGTAAGACTAATTCTTAATACTCATCTAGAGAGCAGGAAAATATTTATAACACTTTGGTTAGTAATTAATAACATCTTAGGAAGTCTTGGCATTGATCCAGTTGGTGCACTTCATGACTTGCAGACCATCCACTGTCTCAAGATAGTTCTTAACCTTCTTGCTTACACTTTCATTCCTAAAAGAGCATGAAAAAATCTGTCATGGTTCCTTTCTGTTGATGTCGATGCACACGTTTCCCTCCTTTGATGCGAACATTTTGGTTAGCTATACCACACATTGGAACACATGTGGAGCAAGCGCTACGTCCCTCTTTTGAGGAAGGAGTTATATGGGGATGGCATATCCATAACAATGAACTTTTTAATGGTACAGGCATAAAGTTCCATCCCGTCACCCTGTGATTTTTTTATTAGCATAAGTGGGAGCTTTATACACCCTAAAACTGGCAATTGCTATGGCCTAATTCTGTAGGTTTGGTTAGTTATCAGCTTCAACTTACTTTTGAAGATCTTGAGCTTTGAGAGGACTTTAGCAAAAACCACATTTGTGTTTGAACCATCATCGTAAAAAACTTTCGTTACCTTTCATCCCATTAGTATGGTCGAGATAACTGGTGGATCATCATGGGGAAACTTTAGGCTCCTGATGGGTTTTGGGAGCCAAACAGCGCAGCGAAATTTAACCGAAACCCTCCAGGATCCAAGTGAAATGGGGTAAACCGAGGGTTCAAAAATTTTCATACCTAATTTTCGGTTGAGATCTCTGACTCAATTGTATAGTCGAATCACAAAACCTGAACAGTTGACGTGTTCAGGCTCTCTATGGTATCCACACGAGCCTCTTGGGATCACCACGCTTCCACCACATCCCGGTAGATGCGTTTCTCTTGCGCTCGCAGTGCTAGCTTGCGTCCTCCAAGGAATTGCAAGAGAAGAGTGTGGCTGTCCTTTTTGGGAGGCTAAGGCAAGGAGACCTGTGAATTTCTCACTAGAAGTTGTATTTATAATGAGACTCAACTTCCAAGCCTAATGGGTATCAAAGCCCTAATCCAATTAGGCTTTAATTTCGGGCTTAATAATGGCTCAACTATTGGGCCCATTATTAATACGAAATTATTGTGAAACCATAACCCAAATTATTAGCCCATGCACTCTAATGATCCAAATAGCTCTATGTGTGCGACCCAATAGGCTCTTACCACGTTGGCAATGATCATAAATCACATTTATGATCATAAACAATGAGCGGTGTCTAGCAACACATCATTGCTACCCAAATGACAAGATTGTCGCTGATTCGACTAAACCTTTATGATCATCATTGATATATGCCATTGTCCCTTTGTCCAAGATATCAAGACTAAGCACGAGACATAGAATGTGTCACTCTCGTATAGCCCAATCTTTGGTTTCTTGATTATCGAGTAGACCAACTGATGCGAACCCCTATGGTATAAAGACCATGAAACGCGCCCAAGATGAGATTCAAGCTCCACAAGACATCAAAAAGACTGGGTTTAAAACCCCCACCCCTAATCAACCTGTGATTAGAAACGAGAAGTATAGAACTCCAAGAACACAAGCACACTTGTGCACCAAGGCAGTCCACAAAGAACCAAAGAGAAAACCTCTCCAAAGAGCAATATTATTTCGGCATTAATCTGTGTGTTTACATCCAGAATATGTGCCTTTATATAGGCCTAAACTAGGGTAAAAATCTGGGCAAAATTCGCAGCCCAAGTCACCTAGGAAACCTAGTTACAAAGGACTCAAGAAAACCTAGTCCAATTAGGATTCCTAAACCCTTTCTAACTTGTTTTGTGTATGCAGCGTATGCCACCTGTCCTAAGCGACCTGAATTAATTTCATAGCCTAAATAACATCCTAAATAATGTATCTAAACAGGAATTGAACGAAAATAAAATGCAAATACAAGATTAAACCCGAAAACCCCCAAATAGCCTTTTCGGGTGCATTTTTGGGCACTTTAGGGCTTTCACTTGTATCTTCAGCTCCCAGCTTGAATCTTTGAGTTCCAATGACATGAATCTTCCTCTTAGATGTGGAAAAAGAGGTCTGGAAAGTTAGAGCTCAAAAATCCAGCTTATGGGCACAAAATGCATCAAGAACACTTAAGGTGGCTCAAATGGTGCACTTTGAGTGGTGTCCTTGGTGTCCTTATTTTGTGACTTGTCTAAGCACTCCAGAACTGAGTACCAAGCATATCCATCCTCTCCATATGGTGTCTTGAAAGTTCCAGCAGCTCCTTGTGAAGTTTCATGTCCATTCTCCATGAAGAAACTTGAAACAAAGGCTTGTAGTGCACTTGAGAGCTCCTTAGCTTTCTTCCTTGTCATAGGTCCACTAGAAACCTTCAATGGGTCCTTGCCTTCTCCATGTGTGCCTTCCTTGATCATATCAACTCCCCCCTCCTTAGAAGAATTCGTCCACGAATCTGCATGTTCAAACAAAGACAAATCAGAAACATTAAAAGTAGCACTAACATTGTACTCACCCGGCAAGTCTAGTATGTATGCATTGTCATTGATCTTCTTAATGACTTGGAATGGACCATCTCCTCTTGGATGAAGCTTAGTCCTTCTTGCAGCTGGAAATCTTTCTTTTCTCATGTGTAACCAAACCCAATCTCCAGGCTCAAACACAACTCTCCTTCGGCCTTGATTGGCTTTCTTAGCAACTTGTTGATTTTTGAGTTCAATTTGTTGCTTAACCTTCTCATGCAACCTCTTGATGCTCTCGGCCTTCTTACTACCATCCAAACTAGATACCTCATGAGTAGGTAATGGCAAAAGATCCAATGGAGTTAAAGGATTAAAACCATAAACAATCTCAAAAGGTGACAAATTAGTAGTAGAATGCATGGACCTATTATAAGCAAATTCTACATGAGGCAAACAATCTTCCCAAGCTTTCAAATTTTTACCAATGATAGCTCTAAGCATGGAACCTAAAGTCCTATTAGTTACCTCAGTTTGCCCATCAGTTTGTGGGTGACAAGATGTAGAAAACAAAAGCTTAGTTCCTAACTTACCCCACAAAGTCCTCCAAAAGTGGCTTAGAAACTTAGTATCTCTATCCGAAACTATAGTTCTAGGAACACAATGAAGTCTAACAATTTCTTTGAAAAACAATTCAGCCACATGAATAGCATCATCAGTCTTATTGCATGGAATAAAATGAGCCATTTTAGAAAACCTATCAACTACAACAAAGATAGAGTCACGGTTTCCTTTAGTCCTAGGCAATCCAACAATGAAGTCCATAGAAATATCTACCCATGGATGACTAGGTGTAGGAAGTGGTGTGTATAACCCATGTGAAGTGTGAGTGGATTTTGCCTTCCTACATGCAATGCATTGCTCACATACCTTCCTCACATCTTTTACCATATTCGGCCAATGGTAATGTTCCTTCAAAGTATGCAAAGTCTTGGCTTGTCCAAAGTGTCCCATAAGTCCTCCACAATGAGCTTCCTTTGTGAGCAATTCCCTCAAAGATGTCTTTGGTATGCACAACCTGTTTTCTTTGAAAAGAAAGCCATTAACTTGGTAGAACTTCTCAAAAGCAAACTTAGAACACTTAGAATAAATCTCACCGAAATCATCATCACTAGCATATAAATCCTTCAAGTGTTCAAAACCCAAAACTTTTGCATCTAAAGCCGAAAGTAAAGCATACCTTCTTGAAAGTGCATCCGCCACTACATTATCCTTACCTTGCTTGTATTTGATAACATATGGGAATGACTCAATAAACTCTACCCATTTAGCATGCCTCCTATTCAACTTACCTTGCCCACTAAGAAACTTAAGGGCTTGGTGATCAGTGTGAATCACAAACTCTCTTGGCCACAAATAGTGTTGCCAAGTCTCCAAAGCTCTTACCAAAGCATAGAGCTCCTTGTCATATGTGGGATAGTTCAAGCTAGCACCATTCAACTTCTCACTAAAGTATGCAATGGGGCGGCCTCCTTGCATCAACACAGCTCCAATGCCTATACCTGAAGCATCACACTCAACTTCAAAAGTATTAGCAAAGTTAGGCAAAGCTAAAAGTGGTGCATGGCATAATTTTTCTTTTAACAACCCGAAAGCATCTTATTGAGCTTTTCCCCACTTAAATCCCACATTCTTCTTTATAACTTTAGTTAGAGGTGCAGCAATGGTAGAAAAATTTCTAACAAACCTCCTATAGAAGCTAGCTAACCCATGGAATGATCTCACCTCAGTAATGGATGTTGGCGTCGGCCATTCTTGTATGGCTCTCACCTTCTCTTGATCTACCTCAATTCCATGTGAACTTACAACAAATCCAAGGAAAACAACTTTGTCAACACAAAAAGAGCACTTCTTTAAGTTAGCATACAACTTTTGTCCTCTTAAAGTGCTTAGTACTTGTGTGAGGTGTCCAACATGTTCTTCTAAGTTCTTGCTATATACTAGGATATCATCAAAGTACACAACAACAAACTTTCCAATGAAGTCACGCAAGACATGATTCATAAGTCTCATGAAAGTACTAGGAGCATTAGTTAATCCAAAAGGCATAACTAACCATTCATAAAGTCCAAACTTTGTTTTGAAAGCAGTTTTCCATTCATCCCCTTCCCTCATTCTAATTTGATGGTACCCACTTTTTAAATCAATCTTTGAAAATAAAGTAGAACCATGCAACTCATCAAGCATATCATCAAGTCTAGGAATAGGATGTCTATACTTTACAGTGATCTTGTTGACAGGCCTACAATCCATGCACATGCGCCATGAACCATCCTCCTTTGGCACCAAAAGTACAGGTACGGCACAAGGACTCAAACTTTCCCTCACAAGGCCTTTGTCCAACAACTCCTTTACTTGCTTCTCAATCTCCTTAGTCTCCTCGGGATTGGTTCTATAGGCTGGCCTATTTGGAATTGGTGCTCCCGGGACTAGGTCTATTTGATGCTCAATGCCTCTAATTGGAGGCAAACCTTTCGGATCTTCAGGGAAAACATCTTCAAAGTCCTGCAACAAAGACACAACAACACTAGGAAGATGTGTTAGATCATTGACAACAAGTAAAGATTCTTTGTAAATTAAAAGAAGCACTGGTCTTTGTGCTTGAATGGCTTTCCTCACATCACTCATTTTAGCAATATAGCACTCTTTTTTGCCACTCAACTTCCTCTCATTCTTTTCTCTCGGGAACTCTCCACTCTTCTTCCCCTCATGGTCACTCATCTCACTTGATTTCTCATTTTGTCTCTCGGCTTTCCCCTCTTCACTCTTGCCCTCAACTTTCCCCTCATTTATTTTTCTCTCAACCTTACTTTGAAGTTTCCTTTGATCCTCCAAAACTTGTTGTGGTGAAAGTGGACTAAGTGTGACTGGCCTTCCTTCATGGACAAATGAGTACAAGTTTTTCTCTCCATCATGTGTGACTTTCTTATCAAATTGCCACGGCCTTCCAAGCAAAATGTGGCAAGCATGCATAGGAACAACATCACAAAGAATTTTATCATGGTAAGTACCAATTTTGAATTTAACTGAAACTTGCTTTACCACTTTTACCTCCCCGGCATCATTCAACCATTGAAGCCTATATGGTTGTGGGTGCTTTTGAGTTGGAAGCTTCAACTTCTCAACCATGGTTGAACTTGCTACATTGGTGCAACTTCCTCCATCAACAATGAGGCTGCACACTTGATCTTTGATTCGGCATCTAGTGCGGAATATGCACTCCCTTTGATTGGCCTCCTCCTTGGCTTGTACACTTAGAGCTCTCCTAGCAACAAAAGCAAAGTCACCTTCCTCGGGCTCAAGTGTGTTTTGCTCATCATCCTCCAAAGGTGGTGTCTCCTCCATGGCATCCTCTTCCTCGGATGTGATCTCACCATCATCTTTGAGAATCATCACCTTTTTGTTAGGACAATCTCTCATGTAGTGCCCCTTGCCTCTACACTTGAAGCATTCAATCTCCCTTGACTTGGGCACATCTTTGGGTGGCACCTTGGGTTTGTCTTGTTGAGGCCGAGACATGCCTCCTCTGGTAGCCTCCATTCTTGCCTTTGGTGCCTCCTTACTCCATGTTCCCCTCCATGTGGAACTTCCTCCTTAAGCCATCTTGGATGCCTTAGACCTCTTGATGATTCTTTCGGCCTTAGTGGCATGGTGAAGCAAATCCTCCATGTTGACATATGGCACCATCTCCACTTTGTTGGCAATCTCATGGTTAAGGCCATTGATGAATCTAGCAATGGTAGCCTCCTCATCTTCAATGATATTGGCTCGGCTTAGTGTCATCTCCAAGTCCTTATGATAGTCCTCCACACTCCTTTGGCCTTGCACAAGCCTTTGAAGTTTGAGGTGTTGATCTCTATAGTAGTAACTTGGAACAAATCTCTTTCTCATCATGGCTTTAAGAGCTCTCCATGTATTGATGGGTTCCTCCTCATTCCTCCTCCTAGAAGTGACAACCTGGTTCCACCATACAAGAGCATAATCAGTGAATTCAATAGTAGCCACTTTAACTTTCTTTTCCTCAGAATAGTGATGGCACTCAAACACCATCTCAATCTTTTGCTCCCACTCCCAATATGCATCTGGATCACTCTTCCCTTGGAAATGTGGAATGGTAAGTTTGATGGAGCTTAGACTGTTGTCCTCCCTTGGCTCCCCCCTCCTTGGAAGCCCATGGTCATGCCAATGCCCTTCTTCCTCCTCGGGCTCTTCTCTCCTTGGACCTCTCCTTGGTTGCAAGATGGGATTTGGTCTCCTTGGCAACCTCAAGTCAATGTCCTCAATCCTCCCAACAAGTCTATTGAGAGTTTCTTGAAGCTCTCTCATGGTTGGCTCATCATTGTTCCTTACTTCCATCCTCCTATCCTCTTGGCCCTCCATACTCCTGAAAATTCAAAGATCCTGACAAGCACTCACCTCATGTGTTTCACTCAAAAGATTAACACTCAAACACTCAATTTGTTAGTGAGATATTGCTATTCAAAGAGTTCTCAAAAGTTCTAAAAAAAGTATCCTCAAAGCACACAAGAAAACTTGAATTTTTGAAGAACTATTTTGACTCCAAAAGTGGTGGGCTAAACAAGCTTTAAAAGACTCTAAGAAGCTCTTGCAATTGATGATCACAAGAACCACAAAGAAAGCTTTTTGGCTTAAAAACAATGGGATAGGTTTTGGGGCTCAAAACTTTCAACACTTTGAGAAAACTTCTTTTTTGCAAGCTCTTTTGTTCTTTCTCTTTCTTTTCTTTGTTCTTTCTTTTTGTTTTCTTTTCCTTCTTTTTTTTTATTTTTTTATTTTTTGCTTGCTGTTTTGATGCTAAAACAACTTTCTTCCTAAAGTTCCTTGCTGCCAAAGACAAAAATTCAGTTTTCTATTCGGCCAAAACAAGAAACTATTGAAACTTGCACAATTTGAAACAACTTTTTGATACCGAAACTTCCTGAACTTGGATCCTTCTTTTTTTGGTGTTTTCTTGACTCTAGGATGCTGGAAACAATGAAAACAAGAGAGATTAATATGGCTAGACACAAAACAGAAAGATAAGAAACAAACAAGAACAAACAAATTGAAACCGAGAACACTAGACAACACGGATTGACTTCTTTTTGTTGTTTTTGTGATTTTCGGACTTGAACAAGGATGGAATAAAAAGGACAGACCTGAAACAAGAAGAAAAAGGATTAAAACAGAGAATTAAGACATGAAATTACTGGAAAAAAATTGAAAGAAAACCGAAGATAAACAAGAACACAAAGATATGTCCTTCAATGGAACTTGTGGCTCTGATACCAACTGATGCGAACCCCTATGGTATAATGACCATGAAACGCGCCCAAGATGTGATTCAAGCTCCACAAGACATCAAAAAGACTAGGTTTGAAACCCCCACCCCTAATCAACCTGTGATTAGAAACAAGAAGTATAGAACTCCAAGAACACAAGCACACTTGTGCACCAAGGCAGTCCACAAAGAACCAAAGAGAAAACCTCTCCAAAGAGCAATATTATTTCGGCAATAATCTGTGTGTTTACATCCAGAATATGTGCCTTTATATAGGCCTAAACTAGGGTAAAAATCTGGGCAAAATTCGCAGCCCAAGTCACCTAGGAAACCTAGTTACAAAGGACTCAAGAAAACCCAGTCCAATTAGGACTCCTAAACCCTTTCTAACTTGTTTTGTGTATGCAGCGTATGCCACCTATCCTAAGCGACCTGAATTAATTTCATAGCCTAAATAACATCCTAAATAATGTATCTAAACAGGAATTGAACGAAAATAAAATGCAAATACAAGATTAAACCCGAAAACCCCCAAATAGCCTTTTTCGGGTGCATTTTTGGGCACTTTAGGGCTTTCACTTGTATCTTCAGCTCCCAGCTTGAATCTTTGAGTTCCAATGACATGAATCTTCCTCTTAGATGTGCAAAAATAGGTCTAGAAAGTTAGAGCTCAAAAATCCAGCTTATGGGCACAAAATGCATCAAGAACACTTAAGGTGGCTCAAATGGTGCACTTTGAGTGATGTCCTTGGTGTCCTTATTTTGTGACTTGTCTAAGCACTCCAGAACTGAGTACCAAGCATATCCATCCTCTCCATATGGTGTCTTGAAAGTTCCAGCAGCTCCTTGTGAAGTTTCATGTCCATTCTCCATGAAGAAACTTGAAACAAAGGCTTGTAGTGCACTTGAGAGCTCCTTAGCTTTCTTCCTTGTCATAGGTCCACTAGAAACCTTCAATGGGTCCTTGCCTTCTCCATGTGTGCCTTCCTTGATCATATCACCAACTTAAAATGATGATATTGATATCGTATATCAACTCATCCGAGCATGGCCATGCATTTTTCTGAGTCTTACTCTATCAAGGGGCCCGAAGATATCACTCCCGCTACATAGGAGGGACAAATCCCATCTCGATCATACAAATCCCTCCGCATGATATGTGACATACCCAATGACTTCCTTCAAGTTCACTCAGTTACGAGCAACAAAGGAAAGTATCAAAGTATGTGACTCACATGTAGGGAACCTTGATGATCTTAGTCGAAGGACTACATATACCATGATCACTATGAGAATCACTTATGACACTCATATAACGATCCATGTAGTGTTCTCATGGTGGGTCGGTCCAGTACACAAGTTCTCCAACTTGTACCCATATGTAGACTACATATCTCATATTAGTCTCCACATATGCTAGTCGTTATGTATTATTGCAACCCGCTCCACATTAATACTAGACTAGGGACTTTTAAGAATATCATTATTCTAGGGTTACAATTATGTTTGTTAAGTTACGCAGAAACAAAACAACAAACATAATTGCTGGATTAATGCCTTAAAAAAATATCATGACTCAATGTGCAAAATTACAATCATCTCATGATTGGCTTTTGGGTACAACACTAACAGCTCCCTAGCCTTCCTTTTCTTGTAAAGAATAAGGTTCCAACTATTAGCACATGCATTACTCCTGTGGCTAGGGGAACTTAACATTGAAAGGATCATCATTTGTACTTGGCCTTTTTCCTATCAAAATCATAGTCCTAATCATTATCTTAGGTTATTTTCTCTGCCCCTATGGGGATGACTGATGTCACTTCAAGAACAGCTACAACTTTCCTTGTTTGATCAGGTTCTCTAAGTACTTTCTCAACCAGTGGTAGTTTCTATGTCATGACCTGCTTCTTTGTGGAACTAATAGTACCTTTTTATTTTCCTCTTGTTTCACCTATAGGTTGGGGCCTGGAAAACCTCATTGTCACTCCAGGGCCATAAGTACATTTGCTCAAGTTTTGTTAAGCTCTGGGGCCTGCTAGATTGCCTCCAATTTTTTTATTCAATCTGCTTTATGGTCTTTCTGATTAATAACCTTAAGATGGGCAATGGTAGCTCGAGGATGAAGACTGGCATATAGGGAAGTCTTCTTCCTCTCAAAAGCCTTATTAGTCATCGCTCTCTCCTCAGCATTCATGCACTAATTGACTATTTCAAAAAACTCGTTCAGCAAAATGGAAGCTGTTAAAGTTGAAAGTAAAAGGAAAATACCATTTCAATCCCTTGATCATGGTGACAATTCTGACATCTAGATGCAAGCCTTGCACGTCAGGAACCTTCTAGTTGAATGTTGGATATTTTTACAAATTAACTCATTTTTCCCTTGGTAGAAGTCAAATAACTAAAGGTATCCTTTGCCTGCTACCTGACTTCCAACAAAGTGCTTAACAAATGCTTGTTTAAGATCAAAGAAACAAGACATGCTCTTTTTGGGGTGCTTTTTGAGCCAAACAAAAGCTAGCCCAATTATGGATAGTTCAAAAATCTTACACAAACTGGCATTGTTTCCACCTTTTTACATCATGGCATGTTGGTATTTCTAGATTTATGCATCATGATGGAGACAACCATTGTACGAATCTATTTGAGGGTCTTTGAAACCTGGAAGTAAGGGGGCCTCAACAATTTCCTTAGTGAATGGTTGGGGATCATTATCCGAAAATGCCAGTCAATCAAGACCACACAGGTTTTTATAAGATCTTCGATTCCATCCTTGCCAGTTCTTCAAGGATATTGCCCAGTTGAATCTTTGGTTATGAGTTGAAGGGTTTAGATGGCCATGATAAGGTGTGGCTCGCCCTTGCCTACTACTACCTTCTGTTGGCCCCCTTTGCGATTGAGTCATATGAGGGCCTCCCTGTATGCCTCCTTCGACCGACTTTTCCTCCAACCTCGAAGATATCTCCTTCATGTTGGTTTGTTAGAGATCTCTCATACCAGCTCTTGTGAGGGTACCAAGTTCATCATCAATAGGGTTTTGGGTGCCCTTTCTGCCATGTTTGCAAGTAATCATCGTAGCATCTTTCACCTTTTCTATAAATGGCACCAATTTGGTGGAGTTTGGCCTCTAGGGCTTGTTGGAATAAGGAAGCTACACTAAGCACTTGGAAAATAAAGACACAGAAAGAGAAAGAGTGAAAAAGGGAGTGCCTAGAGTGTTCCCCCATAGGGGAGTCTTCAACACTAAAATCGGCTTTTTTGATGATGTGGTAATGGATTGTAGGTGGTGATGACAACATACGTAGAAATGTGGGTGAAGGGCCCGTTCTGTAGGACTACCCAGGTTGATATATAGCATTAATTTATTTGGCCAAGTATCCCTTATGCTATGGGGCACACTGATATTGTGGTCTACTATGTGAGATGTGGTAGCTTTTTACCAACTACCCATATGAAGGAATTGTTGAGCGAGAATAAAGCTCAGCCATGCTCCGAGCTTTCTCTTCAGTTTAACCTTACTCTTCTAGGGAGATTGAGCTAGGTTATGTAGAGATAATGGGTATTTGGTAATCTGCAAGAAGTATTTGATGCTAGCTTCCCTAAGGTGTTCCTCACCCAGGTCCTTGAGGAACCTTCTTGGGGATAGCAACTAGACTGCCAGAGATGTACCACCATACCTTGTTTTGTATATGTTCATTTAATATTATTTGCAAATGGTTCATTTAGGTTCATGAATGTGTTCATTCGTATATGCTCATTTGAATCATAATGTTATTATAAATGAATAAACACAGACACTTTCTGGTTATAAATGAACAAACATAAGCAGAGCAAGTATGTTCATTTATTTTTCATGTTTGTATTTGTTAAAATTTAAATGAACAAACATGAACATGGCCTATTTAGGTTCATTTGGGTCATTTATAGTCCTAAATTTAAAGCACCTATATAACATAATGCATCCAATTTTTGTATAGATTTATGCAAGCAACTTTTCTCATTGACAAACTAATATGGGTAGAACAAAGTGTTTAACTGGATTTTATGCAATTAATTGGCATTTAAAAATGCTAGTAATGAACTTTAACAGTAATAACTTGTTAAAACAATTAAATGCCTTATTAATAGTAGGTAAACTACAATTTTAACCAGTTGAATATATGTCACCAGAATCTGTAAGAAAGCAGGAAAAAAAAATGTTCCATAACTTTAACACGAATTCATAGGGAGGCAAATGCAATTTGGCCTTGAATTATGGCTCAAAGAAGGTTATAAAGCCCTCAAGATGATTAAGTACCTAAGTGGCAAGGTTAAGAACTTCAATCAAGAAGGCTCAGGGGAGCAAGCTATCACTTCTCAACTCCTTGATTCTTTGTCAGTCGTCAAGGAAACCATCATCTCTATGCCCTTGGGGACACCATACATCAAATTTTGTTTTGGTTTCATCTTGAATAGATTAGTTATTCTCAAAGATTAAATGTTAGGGAGCCCATAAAATTTACCTATATACTTATTTCAGTAAATTACTTTAGTATATGAAATAATTATTTTCTAAAAAATGATCAAGTTTTCAAATCATATGTATATTGATAAATATTTTAAATTACATATTTCAATATGCAAAATATTATGAAATTTTAATATGTAACTTTCACTATTTAGAGTTTCTTGTTGGCCAATCATCCCATCTTTCTTAAAATAAATGCCACAAAAGCACCTATAGCCACCTCACTACCCGCCATAACCATTTGTTAGCTCTACACTAACAGCCCATTGCCATGTCTGTTAACAACAGTACGCAATAGACTAACTCACTAAGTTTTGCAAAGTTGGGGCCTATGTTTAATTGAGTATTGAGTTTTAGACTAACTCAGTTGAGTTAGTTAAGTTCAAGGGTCATTTGAATATTTAGGCTTAAAATTAACCATTTCTCTTCTCGCCCAGCCTCTCTCCAATTTTTATTTTCTTCTACAGTTTTCATGATGATTTCTTTTTCAGTTTTTATAAGCAAGAATCTTCAGAATCTAAACAAACCCAAATTTTGAATTTGGTTCCCATTCCCTGTTTTATCTTACTTGAATTCTTTTTCCTTGTTCTATTACAATTCAAAGGTGAAATCTCTATTTCTAGGGATTTTCAAGAATCAAGAAGGAAAATCCAAAGAGAACAAAGACTTCTTAAATTCAAATGAGAATTTTAGATATAAATAAAAATTGGAGAGAAAAGAGTAGTGTATTCTCATTACTCTTCATCGAAACAACACTAGGATATATATATCTAGAATACGAAGGAATTAACAAACTTTTGAATGAAAAATTCAAAGAAAACAATCTTTCAACCCACAAAGCTCATAGAACCAATAATTCCCACTCGCTAATGGCTTTAACGTCTACCACCACAACAGTGCTTATTTATCGTAATCCTCTTTTTACTCCATCAACCCTACATCCCTGTCAATGCTTATTGATAACAATCCCTCCACTTAAAGGACTATTGTCCTTAATAGCTAACAAAACCTAGGAAACAAGCCTTAAATTCATGATATTCTTCCCATGTAGCATCAGTAGGTGAAGGATTTTCCTAATGCACCAAGACCTTAGTGATTTCACAATTTCCCTTCTGGTCTATCTTTCTGGCCAAGATTACCATAGGTTTGAGGGTACGGTCTTCCACTTCTTCGAGCAAGGTAGGTATAACTGAAGCATTGCCTACTTTTTTCTTTAGTAATGACACATAAAACACATTGTGCACATTCACACCAGGATAACATTCACCTGACCTATTTTTGTCACAACATAAGTATGTTGTTGACTTGTTGGATTAAGCAAAGATGCTAGGTGCCAGGCCCGTCTAAACTCCACAGTACTCATCTACTCCCCTTCGTCATGATAATTAAAATGCTCTCATGGATGCTTCTGTGTTTTGTCAAATCGTTGGCATTCTCTAATATCTTTGCTTTACTCCCCCAGATGTTCCATTGACCTTGAACAAGTTATCTTAGTTCATGCATAAGCCCACTATGCTACAATAGAATGCACTAAAACATCTCCTTTGTTATTTTAAAGCCACATCATTTCATGGTATGTCACATTGAAAATCAGCTCCTCAAAACCTCAGAGCTTGTTTAGATTCTGATTGGGCAAGGGACACTGATACTCGTCTCTCCATCTCAGCTTATATCATGTTCCTTGGAGACACTCCCACTTCCTGGAGATCCAGGCACCAATAGACTATGCGTCGGTCTTCCACTAAAGCTAAGTAATGTTCTATTACTTTAGCTACATCTGAAGTGGGCTAGATCAGCTCCCTCTTTTATGAACTTGGTATTCAACTCACTGTTAGTGCCACATATGTTTGTATGAACCCTGTTTTTCAATCTTGCATGAAACACTTAGCAATAGATTATCACTTTGTTTAGGAGCGAGAAGCATCTGGCACACTTTCTTTAAGATACATCTTTATTGAGAATCAGCTAGTAGATCTTCTAACCAAACCTCTGTCCCAAAGATGGTTCAAGCTAGTTCATTCCAAGATTGGTGTCCAGGATGGAACTACCATATTGTGAGGGCATCATAAGGATAACTAATGTTATCCTCAGGTTTATCATCACCAGTATAAATATTCCTATGCTTTATCATTGTATTTATCACTCAGTGTAAACATTATCTTCTTGTACATTATAAATTTGACACACTAATGGAATATGAATCATTGGCAACTGTCTTCGTTATGTTGCTTCTCAAGTTTTTGTTATCAGTAGCTTATGTCAAGTCCTATTGGGACAATCTGTAGTTGACAGTGGAAATATCCCCAAGATGTCTCTTTTTTTATTTACAATTAGTGGCAAAGTCTTTGAGCTCTCTCCAGAGGAGGTATGATCTGATGCCATGTTTACTTGGAACTTCTCATATCATTCTTGATGTTGGCATTGCACATTGAATCATTGGACCCATTGTTGGCTTTCGGGAGCCAAACAGCGCAGCGGAATTTAACCGAAACCCTCCAGGATCCAAGTGAAACGGGGTAAACTGGGTGTTCAAAAATTTTCATACCTAATTTCGGTTGAGATCTCTCACTCAACTGTAGAGTCGAATCACAAAACCTGAACAGTTGACGTGTTCAAGCTCTCTATGGTATCCACACGAGCCTCTCGGGATCACCACGCTTCCACCACGTCCCGGCAGATGCGTTTCTCTTGCGCTCGCAGTGCTAGCTTGCGTCCTCCAAGGAATTGCAAGAGAAGAGTGCGGCTGTCCTTTTTGGGAGGCTAGGGCAAGGAGACCTGCGAATTTCTCACTTAAAAGTTGTATTTATAGTGAGACTCAACTTCCAGGCCTAATGGGTTTCAAAGCCCTAATCCAATTAGGATTTAATTTCGGGCTTAATAATGGCTCAACTTTTGGGCCCATTATTAATACGAAATTAAAGTAAAACCATAACCCAAATAATTAGCCCATGCACTCTAATGATCCAAATAGCTCTATGTGTGCGACCCAATAGGCTCTTATCACGTTGGCAATGATCATAAATCACATTTATGATCATAAGCAATGAGCGGTGTCTAGCAACACATCATTGCTACCCAAGTGACAAGATTGTCGATGATTCGACTATACCTTTATGATCATCACCGATATATGCCATTGTCCCTTTGTCCAAGATATCAAGACTAAGCACGAGACATGGAATGTGTCACTCTCGTATAGCCCAATCTTTGGTTTCTTGATTACCGAGTAGACTAACTTAAACTGATGACATTGATATCGCATATCAACTCATCCGAGCATGGCCATGCATTTTCTAAGTCTCACTCTATCAAGGGGCCCGAAGATATCGCTCCCATTACATAGGAGGGACAAATCCCATCTTGATCATACAAATCCCTCCGCATGATATGTGACATACCCAATGACCTCCTTCAAGTTCACTCAGTTACGAGCAACAAAGGAAAGTATCAAAGTATGTGACTCACATGTAGGGAACCTTGATGATCTTAGGTCGAAGGACTACATATACCCTGATCACTATGGGAATCACTTATGACACTCATATAACGATCCATGTAGTGTTCTCATGGTGGGTCGGTCCAGTACACAAGTTCTCCAACTTGTACCCATATGTAGACTACATATCTCATATTAGTCTCCACATATGCTAGTCGTTATGTATTATTGCAACCCGCTCCACAATAATACTAGACCAGGGACTTTTAAGAATATCATTATTCTAGGGTTACAATTATGTTTGTTAAGTTACGCAGGAACAAAACAACAAACATAATTGCTGGATTAATGCCTTAATAAAATATCATGACTCAATGTGCAAAAATACAATCATCTCATGATTGGCTTTTGGGCACAACACTAACACCCATAACTATATGATCTGTGTCATACCGTCTTAGTAACGTATTTGTTGTCTTTTCATTGGTGTGAAATTTGTTCATATACTAATCGAACATGGTGATAACCATTTCAAGTAGTTATCACTATGTCATCTAGTACATTTTCAATGTGGGTAAGGGTTTGGCATCCCAGTGCATTAGCGGCTTCATGGCTTTGGACATTTTTCCTCCTTACAAACTACTCTGGTGCTAGCCCGCCTGAGCCATAAGCATAGGTGTTTTTGCTTGTAAATATTACCTTGTTCTTTGTCCTAATTAATATATCAGATTTGTGGTTAATTAAGGTGATTTCCATCAGCTAATCACTCAATCTCTCATACCTTAATTGTTGTAGCCACACCCACATGCCATTTTTTGTTACTTCTTGCTTGCAAAAGAAGACTATACAAACTTTAGATTACCCATCAAGGCGCCAAAATCAGTAGAGGGGTCCATGCACATGTCTATGGTACCATGACACACTGTCAATTTTTCACTTTCTTGCATCAAATAATGCTCATTGCTTGATCGCTTTGCTTCCATAGCTTTGTGAATTAAGAGATGTGCACATGGAACTGATGCTGACAGGATGAACACGATCTGTTGTCCATACAAATCGTAAGATTAATGGTGTCATGATTGGAAGGCTAGTTAATCATCTCAACCAATGCTTTTATGTATTAAGTGTGAATGTGCTAAAATGCTGGACAAAACTTGGTTAATTTGGAAAAGTATGTCCAAAATTTCAAGTATATAAATTGATTGAATTGATTGACTCAATTTATCATGTTCAAAGCACAAATAAAAGACTATAAATAAATTACATAAATAGCCCCTAATGTTTCAGTTATTGTACCATTTTAGTCTATAATCTATTGAATGTTCTATTTGTTAGTGTTGTGCCCAAAATACAATCATGAGATGATTGTATTTTTACACATTGAGTCATGATATTTTATTAAGGCATTAATCCAACAATTATGTTTGTTGTTCTGTTTCTGTGTAACGTAATAAACATAATTGTAACCCTACAATAATGATATTCTCAAACGTCCCTAGTCTAGTATTATTGTGGAGCAGATTGCAATAATACATAACGACTAGCATATATGGAGACTAATATGAGATATGTAGTCTACATATGGGTACAAGTTTGAGAACTTGTGTACTGGACCGACCCACCATGAGAACACTACATAGATCGTTATATGAGTGTCATAAGTGATTCTTATAGTGATCATGGTATATGTAGTCCTTCAACCTAAGATCATCAAGGTTCCCTACATGTGAGTCACATACTTTGATACTTTCCTTTGTTACTCGTAACTGAGTGAACTTGAAGGAGGTTATTGGGTATGTCATATATCATGCGGAGGGATTTGTATGATCAAGATGGGATTTGTCCCTCCTATGTAACGGGAGTGATATCTTCGGGCCCCTTGATAGAGTGAGACTTAGAAAAATGCATGGCCATGCTCAGGTGAGTTGATATACAATATCAATTTAAGTTGGTCTGCTCGGTAATCAGGAAACCAAAGATTGGGCTATAAGAGAGTGACACATTCCATGTCTCGTGCTTAGTCTTGATATCGTGGACAAAGGGACAATGGCATATATCGATGATGATCATAAAGGTTTAGTCAAATCATCGATAATCTTGTCACTTGGTTAACAATGATGTGTTGCTAGACACTGCTCATTGCTTACGATCATAAATGTGATTTATGATCATTACCAATGTGGTAGGAGCCTATTGGGTTGCACACATAGAGCAATTTGGATCATTAGAGTGCATGGGCTAATTATTTGGGTTATGGTTTCACAATAATTTCGTATTAATAATGGGCCCAATAGTTGAGCCATTATTAAGCCCGAAATTAAAGCCTAATTGGCTTAGGGCTTTGAAACCCATTAGGCCTGGAAGTTGAGTCTCTCTATAAATACAACTTTTAGTGAGAAATTCGTAGGTCTCCTTGCCCTAGCCTACCAAAAAGGACAACCGCACTCTTCTCTTGTAATTCCTTGGAGGACGCAAGCTAGCACTGCGAAAGCAAGAAAAACGCATTTGTCAGGACGTGGTAGAAGCGTGGTGATCCCGAGAGGCTCGTGTGGATACCATAGAGAGCTTGAACATGTCAATTGTTCAGGTTTTGTGATTTGACTCTACAGTTGAGTGAGAGATCTCAACCAAAAATTAGGTATGAAAATTTTTGAACACCTGGTTTACCCCGTTTCACTTGGATCCTTTGGGTTTCTATTAAATTCCACTACGCTATTTGGCTCCCGAAACCCAACACTATTTTGGTCCTAAACCTATTAAAATTGTTTTATTTTAGCCCCTCATCAGATGAGATTCACAAACTCTAGAATAATTGTCTGACATATTCTTGAATGAAGCAAGTTAAATTTACAAAGAAAAAAAAAGATGATTTGAATTTATTAACAATAAAAAAATTATTTTACAGATTAAATTTATTGTAAAATAGTTACCCAATATTTTATGTTATGATGTAAAAAGTTGTTATCATATAAATACTTTAAGTTAACAAAACTCATCTAATGGTAACCAAAATGAAACTAAGCTTTACCCAAATCTTCTACCTCACACCGTGCATGCATTTATGCCATGAAAAGGGTGCAAATAGGTGATTATTGGGTGGGTTTGCGGTGTGGATCCTAGTAGAACATAGTCAATTGATTGGAAAGGCGGAAGGAGTGATTGGGAGTTGTTACCATGCGACCAAAGTAGGTGGGATTATAGTATACCAAACCTTTACTTCTAAGTAAATTATGCAGATGGTCTCTAACATTTAATTACCATTTTGTTTTAGCCCCTAACCTATTAATTGTTTTACTTTAAGACTAAACCTATCAAAAACATTTTATTTTAGTCCTAAATCAATTAAAAACATTTCATATAGGCTCTTGTTAGACAAAATAAATTAACCCAAAGCATTTGTTTGATAACATCTTTGTAGATTATAATATAAACTATTTAGTAAGTCTCTTACAATAAATTTAATTTATATAATAAATTTTAGTAGTTAATGAACAAGTCAAATTAATTTTTTTCTTTCTTTGTAAATTGACCTTATTTCATTCAAGAAAAATCTACTAATTTAAATTGCCTATTGGCTGCAAAAAAAACCTAAACAGCTTATATTTTCTGGAAGACAATTATTGAATATTTAAATTAAAATTTCAAAAATATGTATGAGAAAATTATTCTGAGGTAATGGATTTCATCTGGCAAGAAACCAAAATAAAATAATTTTAATAGGTTTATGACCAAAACAAAATATTCAATATGTTAGAGACTAAAATAGAACAGTAATTAAAGGTCAAGGACAATCTATGCTATTTACTCCTTTACTTTTTATTGTAAATTCACCCCTAACCTCTCAACTGCTACATATCAATAACAAAACTAGGGTCGAATATGCAACAATTGAGAAGCTAGGGATAAAATTGTAATGAAAAGTAAAGCTTTAGGACCCCTGGTATTATTTACCCAAACTAAAAACAACAAACCGGTGGTTGAGATAATACATTTTGATTGGAATTAAATAATACCTTATTTAACATATTTTTTCTTTCACTAATGTTTATTTAGAATCGCTATTATTTGAATGCTATATCCACCTAATAATTATTTAAATAATTTTTTAAAGTAATTAGTTTTTATGTATTTTAAGTGATTTATTCAAAAGTCCCATGAACCATTATATATTCTTTCTCATAATTCCTATATTCTAGATTTTTTTTTTGGAAAACCTGGACTACCTAATTGTTTAAATTTTTTGCAATTTTTTGAGTTACTACCTGATTGTTTAAATTTTTTGCAAGTATTTTGAGTTCCTTATTTTACATGAATTTTTAAAGAAAATTAAGTATTGTTATTGATTTTTCTTTTCATTGACATAAGTAGGAGAAAAATATATTAAAAAATTAATTAATTTCTAAAAAAATTAGTCAAATAATTATTAGATTGATTTATTATTCAAACAAAATTGATTCTAATTAAAAATTAGTAAAATAAAAAATTATATATTAAATAATGTATTATTTAAACAATGTATTGTTTAAATAATACATCTAAATAGCTTTAAGGGTCCCAAACATTTACTTTTCATTAAAAATTCATCAATAATCTCTCAACCGTTGTATATTTATCCCAATTCTACCATTGATTAATGTTAATTGCTGGTCAAAGGATGAATTTGCAATGCCAAACAAAGATTTGGAACAAATATGCAATGATTGAAACGTTAGGGATGAATTTGTTACAGAAAGTAAATCTTTAGGACCCCTGGTACTATTTACCTGAACTAAAAACAACGACCCGATGGTTGATATAATACATTTTGAGTGGAATTAAACGTTACCTTATTTAACATATTTTTTGTTATACTAATGTTTATTAGGAATCGGCATTATTTGAATACTATATCCACCTATTAACTATTTAAATAATTTTTTAAAGTAATTATTTTTTACGAATTTTAAGTGATTTATTCAAAAGTCCCATGAACCATTATATATTCTTTCTCATAATTCCTATATTCTAGAATTTTCTTTTTTTGTGAAAACCTAAACTATCTAATTGTTTAAATTTTTTGTAGGTTTATTGACTTCCTTATTTTACATGAATTTTTAAAGAAAAGTTATTACTTTTATTGATTTTTATTTTCATCAAGACAAGTAGGAGAAAAATGTATAAAAACTTAATTAATTTCCAAAAAATTATTAGATGGATATCTTATTTAAATAAAACTGATTCTAAATAAAAATTAGTAAAATAAAAATATATATCAAACAATGTATTGTTTAAATAAATTATCTAAATAGTACTAAGGGTCCCAAACATTTACTTTTCATTACAAATTCATCCATAATGTATATTTTTCCCAATTCTGTCATTGATTAATGTTAACTATTGGTCGGTGGATGAATTTGCTATGCTAGACAAAGGTTTGGAATAGATATGCAATGGTCGAAATGTTAGGTACGAATTTGTAATTAAATGTAAATATTTGGGACCTTTTGGGCACGCTATTTACCCTTGAAAATATGGATTGCACCTCTCATCTGTTCGGACTAATTACTAACATGCTAATTCGATCAATTTAAATCGAAATTATATCTTAGATGTAAATGTTTCCTAAAATGTTCAAATGAACTATTGAAATCCATAATCTTCATATCACAACATTCATGAATTCTAATATTTTTTTTATGTACATCGAGTAACTGCATAACTTAGCACTATTTGACGGAGTTTGGTAGTAGAAAAAAAGTTATATTCAACATGGTGTTAGTTAGGTTTGGAGGACTTTTCAAATTTAGAGTTGAGGGAAATTTTGGTCCATTTTAAAAGCTTTTCAGGGGTTCATCTAAGTCAAAAGTCTTACTGTGCAAATGTTCGACTTGAGAACTTTTGAGGGTTGCTCGTGCAACTGTAACATATTTAACTGGCTCATGATTATATCTTGATCTCTCGCTAAATTATCCAAACCCATTAAATTTAATTTGTTAAATTGATAAATCACAATAAATAGATATATACCCATCCCAACTATTGCAACTCCTAATACACAGATCAAATTTCACAACTTGTTCCTTTATTCAAATCCTTGAAATAAATTATATATTTATGTTAATCAGGCATAAACAACAATTTTATTACAAGGGAAATGGATTAAAGCAAAATTCAAATAACTTAATTAAAACTATTATTCAGTTGAGTTACATCCTAAACCAAGATTTAACAATAACACCAATGACATAACCCTCTCTTTCTCTCTCTCCCTCTCTCCCTCTCCATCTCCCTCACCATCTATAATTCTTGATTCCAGCTTCTATTCATAGTTCTCCTCTCCAGCAGCCAACCCTCCCCAAATTTACATATCGCTCCAACCCCTTAATACCCAAATTTCAAAAATACCCTTCACTTAAAATACATCAAACTATTACCAAAAAAATAAAAACAAAAAACTCCCTTAATCCTAAATTACACGAGCTACTTCATATTTTAGGATTTCTAATATATATTGAACAAGTTGATGTTTCATATTTAATAAATGTTTCTATGAAGGTAAAGTTTGGAAAGGCAATAAAAAGCCAAAATTTACCTAAAACTATATGAGAAAGCAAATTGGTTAGAGAAATTATGATGAATGGAGTATTTAAATCAAGTAATAAAAGACACAAATTTTCACACCCATTAAAATGTCTTGCAATTTAGCCTTTTTGCTACAAAATAATCCGGTTAACTCCTTTGCATGCCACTTAACCTAAATAGAGACCATTCAATTATAATAAAATTAACTTAAAGTAAGTATAAAAATTAACACACAACTTAAGGTGATTGCTCTCTTGGGTGCAGCAGAAGAGAATGAGTTATCACCATAGTATAAGGAAACTCATGCTATCTATAACAATTGTTGTCTATATAAAAATAGAGACAATAGGAACTGATCATTACTACCCTTCAAGGGATATGGATCAACAGAATTGCAAAATGAAGAAGCTCAACATCCTTCTCAAGAGCAATCATGTCGTCTTGCTCCTCAGGTTCACCCATGGCCATCCATGCTTTAATCCCATCCCTACACTTCAATGACAAAGATGAAGTTCCTCTTCCATGGTTCATCTTTTCGGCATGTGCACTTCCATTCTGGCTCCCTCCCGTAGAAATTGGGCTTGTACATTACATTTTTTTGCACAACATCACAAAAAAAAGTAATTAGTACGTATCATCAGCCTGTTTTATGGGGTAAGCTTCCCATAACTCTTTGTAAACCTGTGAGAAACTCACCTATAACCTTTTTATGTTGTTATCGTTAATTTTGACAATGGCATCTCTTATAACTCACACCAATGTCGGCCACTCCATACTATCCTCTGCATTAAAGACAATATGTACATCCAATATGAGATTTCCAAAGGCTTCATTTCGCAGCTGCAGCACCATTCTCCTCTTCGAGTCAACCAGGATAGAAACAAGCGAACGTCTTTACGATTTATAGTTCTATCTCAGCAAAGCCATGGCATGCCTCCAAAAGAAGACCATAGCAACCTTGAAACTAGATGCGTGCTAGCTTTGCAAACTCTAAGTTAATGGCTCTAGCTTTGAGATCATTCAAAGCTTATGAATCGAATGCGAATCTTCTAGTGGCACAATTCACAAGCTTATTCTGAAAAGCCATGCCAGGCCATGATATTGAACCTGGAGCAGTCATTTAAGTTCTTTTAGGAACAAAGATGGGGCCATAAAACTTAGGACAACAACTGCAGAAGACCCATGGCAAAGGTGGTACTGGCTAATGATCAATTCAAGAATTTTTTCCTACAGTTTTCACCAGCTATAAAATGATGCCACCTTATTTCAGCATTATATTTCATGATCATAAATTTGCATATAACTTCTGTGGCTAATGTGCAAGCCTTGGTGACCAATTGGTCACCATTTCACTTTTTGGTGACTAAAAACTTGGTTATCAATAGGTCAACAAAACATTGGTCACCAAAGGTGACCTACTCAATGACCTAATTTTAAAATCAAATTTCAAATTCAAATTCTAAACACCCAAGTTCAAATTCAAAATTTTTCGATTCATTTTTCAAAAGTTTTCAAATAGCCAAATTAAAATTTTTTCAATATTTTTCACCCACATATTTAGTAACATGAGATTGCAAGGTTTAATGGTGGGTTTGATTGGTCAAGCTCTGTTACTTTCAATGACCCTTACTAGATGAAAAACAGGATTTGGGACATTGTTACCTACTTCACCTAAAGCAACAACATGAACAACTAGAACAAATCGAGCAGAAATTGAGATTTGGGATGGACAATTTGGGAAAAATTTAAGATTTTGAAACCTAGAAGCTCCTTCCGTTGGCTAGAAAAAATAGAGATAGAGAGAAAAGATGATGAGCTCTGTAGGATGTAGAAGAAGAGCCGCTAAATAAAGAAGTGATTAAGACTTTTTTTTCCAAAGAATGTGACATACTTGATGGATATGAAGGAGCTTTTACATCTATGGAAAGAGTAGAGGAGAGCCATCGGAGGTGAAGGATGTGGTGAAGTATACCATTGGAGACGTTGGTGAAGTCAACGACAAGGTGCTTAGGTGGGAATGCAGTGGCTTTATTAGTGGGACAATGGCTAGCCATGACCGTAGTTTCAATGCACCAGTGGGAGGTTGCTTTGCTAGGATTGGGAGGCGAAGATGGGGATGAAATGGAAGTTGTGAGAGAGGGAGATACAGTCTCTTTGCAAACATCCATCACAACTCACTAGCAAATAAAGATAAAGAGAGTGTGAGAAGGACACCGAGGGCTTTTATCTCAATTATCTTTTTCCCATTCAACTTCATCTTTTTCCTTTATTTCTTGTGTTATTTTTTGACTTTATCTTAACTCACAAATAAAAACTAACAATTGTTTGGTTTTTCCATGAGGAGAATGACTAGGTTAGTAACCGCAAACAGTCACCAATTGGTCAGCATCTCTCCATTGAAAATTGTGTTATCTTTTTGGTGACCAATCTGATGACAGAATACATTGTGACAGATATTTCAATCACTAACCATGCTTGCCGAAACCAAATCTTCTTGCAATATGACCAAACTACTTACATATTTTTCATTATGTTGTCCTAGATTTTTTAGATTATAATGAAGAGGTGTGGCCTTAACTTTTAAAGTTAGTTTCAAAACTTGTTTCAAGATTGGTTGAGTTTGTGTCTTTAACTTTTAAAGTTAATTCAGGGTCAAGTGGATTCAAATTTAGGAGAATATTTCAGACTCTTGAGTTAGGTCTAATTTTGTTATTTATTTTGTAATATAAAAAACTAGCTGTAGACCTTAAAAATGTACATTGTTGAGCCAAGGATTATACACGTGTAGCAAATTATGTGGCAAAGACATAAAAACCAAAAAGAAAAAAAGTTACTAAGATATACATGTTACGTACAAATAAATTATCAATTGTCGATTCTCAATCATTTTAGAACACCAAATTTCGGCAGCATCAACATGTAGATTTATCCACATTTTGGTCCACTAACCCTAGAAGAAAATAATCTGAAATGTAAGTTTCAAATATTTTCTGTGCTTGCAGTATTAATTTTTAATTTTTATTATAAAATTGATTTGAAAGAATAGCACTATAAATTTGAAATATTATGGACCAATGGCCTACTTGACAAAATGCATTCATCGAAGGGCGTAATTAAATGTGAACGCAAAATGCAGGAACCTAATTGAACAAAGTTAATAATAACAACCAAATGGCGGGAAATTGAAGCTATCGGAAGGAACACAGAAACAAAGTGCTTCCATGGTGTAGCTGATCAGGAACAGGCGCATAGGTTGATAAGAATATTCCGGTAATTGCTTGCCAACTTGCCCTAGCTAATGCAACCAAGGTTTTAAATCTCGTACCGGAAGCTGTACCGTTTTTTTAATGGTACGGTATAGTCTTGGGTATCGGAATCGTCTCGGCAGCTTGTCTCGGATGTACCGGTCTATAATAAATTTATACATATATATATAAATCACATACATATAAAAAGAACATATCAACAAGTGATATACACCAACATATTTAGAGTCTCAATATTCAACATATGAGGTCTCAAATAACACATAAAACATAACAATACATTAAAATGTCTCAACTTCCAATTCAAGTTCAACCTAAAAAAACAAAAGATTTAACCATCATTAAGTTCCACATAGTCATATTGTGCTACTGCTGACACATGTGGAGGCTGAGCGTCAAGTTCATCTTCTTCATCAAGAAGAGGAACTTCCATTGCAAAGTCAATGTTTGTTGTTCCTAAATTAGCAAGAGGCTCCTCCAAACTAACCCAATCAACATCAACATCATTTTCATTTAGCAATATCGATTCCTCAGTGACCCAATCATCCATCACTTCAATATTATCAAGGCTTATAGGATCCAATGATCTTGAGGTCATACTAATTATCCGATCAGTATAAAATTATTATAATTAATATAAAAGCAAGATAACCAAAAGTTGTATAGACTATAGTATATTGAAAAATTACCTCTCTCGAAGCTTGAAGTTGTAATGAACAAAAACTAAATCATTTAACCTTTTATGCCCTAGTCTGTTTCGGCGCTTTGAATGAATGAACTCGAAGACACTGCAATTCTTCTTGCATCCCGTTGCACTTGAAGATTGACTAAGTAGTCGCTTAGCAAAGCTTTGCAACTCTGGAGTTCCATTTCCAAATGAATCCCACCATGCAACTATTTATTAGGAAGGTAAACACATAAAAACATTATCAACTATTAGCAAACTAAAGTGACTAATACAATAATAACTAAAAGAAATAAAATGATACAATTATAGATGGATTTAATTTCTGTCTCATACAAATAGCAATTGATGATCCAAACTGACCAACATTATTCTTATAATCTTCAAGTTGAACTGTAATATTCTCTTGAATAGTATAGTCAGGAATAAGTTTCAACACATAATCAAAGAAGCCTATAGAAACCTCTGCCTTCCTGTTAAAGTTATGCTTGAAATAAATTACAGGATTAAGAAAAGAGCCAGTTACATGCAATGGAGATTGCATTTGCCTATCCCACCGTGCATCGATAACATCTATATATGGCTTGTATGAAGACCCTCGGTTCTTGAACCTTTTTCTAATTGTCTCCCTTGCCTTGTCCATTGCTTCAAACAAATAGCCCATACTTGGCTTCTCATCACCATCAACAAGTCGAAGCACCTTAACAAGTGGTTCACTTACTTTCACTATGTGCTGACACATAATCCAAAAATCTCTATCCCCAAGGATAATTGATGAATCCTCCTTTCCCCCATTGGTTTTTGCAAACCTGGAATTCATCCAAGTAGGACTTGCAAACATTTGCATAAGTGGTCCCCTGAATGTTAGAATGCACTGTATGCTCAGCAAATTTGTGGCAAACCTTGTAATACTAGGGCAACAAAGATCTCTACCACATGTATATTCTCTTTTCATCAAAGCAAGCACCCATGAGTGATTATAAATGAACTTTGTGATTTTTTTAGCCTTTTGTACGCACTCATCAATGCGAGGGAAACTATTCGGGTTAGCAAAGTTCTCTAACATCAAGTCGATGCAATGCGCAGCACAAGGAGTCCAAAAGAGAGTACCATACTTGTCTTGCAATTTTTTTCCAGCACTTTTATATGATGCATCATTATCAGTAATGAATTGCACACAATTTTCAGGACCTACTTGTTGAACAATTTCATCAAACATCTTAAACAAAGTCTCAGCATCCTTTGTAAGTCCAGAAGTATTAGTAGATTTCAAGAACATGCTACCTTTTGGGCTATAAACCAAAAAATTAATAATTGGTTCTTGTCTTTGGTTTTTCCATCCATCAGCCATAATAGAAGAACCATAAGTTTTCCATGTTGTTTTAACATCAAAGAGATATTGTTGAACTTCATTCACACGGTCTCTAAGAAGCATACCTCTTAGCTCGTAGACATTTGGGCCTTTGAAACCACTTCCCATACTTGCAATTGCATCAATCATTGGCTGATAAAACTTTGAGTTTGCAGCATTGAAAGAAATATTAGCATCATACCACCATCTAGCCATACTCATCTTCGCTCAATGCACAACAGTCTTGGACTGTAATGCACTTTTAATAGTAGGTTGGGCACCGGCAGTTACTCCAGGAGTAAAGAAACTCTTGACTCCTTTCATTTTCTTTGAAGAATCAGCCATACTTTGACTGCTACTCGGTCGTTTCTCCATGATATTGGTTGGTTTACCAGGATGTCCTCTTCATCATCTTCACTCAGAGATTGATCAGCAAGGTCAGGGATTATTGGACCTCCTATCTCTTTATTGATTGTCCTTCTTCTCCTCTTTTCTTGTTTGCTATCATCTAGGAGTTGCTTCATTTGCCATTGAACATCCCTAGATACTTTAGGACATTTGGAAACATTTCCTGCAACTCCAGCTAAATGCTCCTTGAGACGAGTAATTCCACCACCTTTAATGAGCTTCTGATAGTATAAACAAATGCATTGGTTTCTCCTTCCTTCCACTTTTTTACAATGTGCCCAAGCAGGATCATCATTTCATGTTGAACTTGAATTTTGAGTAGGAGTTGCATTGTCAGAACTCAATGTAGCACTGTTAGATACTGCAGCACTAGACGTTGCCATCTGTTTAAAGACAAAAAATAAGATTTTATTAGTTTTAGTTAGACTAAGAGGTATGCATAGAAGTAGAACACAAAAGCTAGAATATAAAAAAACAATAACATTGGTAGTTAAACATTAGTAGTTAACCAAAAGCAATAAATGAACCCAAATTCTTATTTTGATTACATCCATTCACAAATAAAAAATGAGAACTCAAGCCGAAACAAATCAGGAACTTATAGGAAAGGAAGTAATTTTGGCAAATTATAGTTATAGTGGACAAGATATTGAAATTAAAGCACTGACTTTTGCAAGCACTGACTTTTGCTGCTCTAGTTGAAAACTCTTTTATTAATACTCAAGAAAAATAAAATGCACATGTAATTGGACATGACCAGTTCAACAATTTCCTGTTTGCAATGTTTTGTTATGAAGAAATCATTTCATTTTCGAGCACTTCCAAGATGTGAAAAATGAATACATAGCAATAATAATAGGAACCATTGTGGATGAATCCTCAATTTATAAAAAGAAATAAATTGAGTTAACCAATATTTTCTTTTAGGGATAGAAACGATGGCCAGTAGGTGAAAAACATAACTAATTTTCACTCACAATTCACTCACAGTCACAATTCCACAATTCACTCACAGTCACAATTCACAGAGCAATTCACAAAGCAATAACAATATAACTACTTAAATGCAAATCAATTACATTAGACCGAACCAAATGTAAAATGAAAAAAAAAGCAATAAAACAAACTTGGATCCGTTAAGAGCTTTTTCCGGCAGGAGTGGAAGTGCGCTGGGGGACGGTGGAGGATGTAGTGGCGGAGCTGTAGAAATGGGGAGGAGAAGCTTCGATCGATACTGTAGGCTGCCTGCTAGGCGTGCTCGCTGGCGCTGCTCTGCTTGGTGTGCTTGCTGCTCGTTGGTGAACAGAATCGACAGATGCAAGAAGTGGAGTGGGGGTGGTGGTGGATGGGTAGGGGCTGTGCCACTGTGGTGGCAGAGCAGAGCAAAATAGATGAGGAGCCGAAGGCGGAGCTCCTTCCGGCAGACTGTGCCGCTCGACTCTGTCTGTCGCCTGCTGAAATTGTGAAATGTGAATGGCAGAACAAAATGAATTAGGAATTTAGAAATTTAGGTTAGGATTTTCCTTTTTTTTTTTTTTAACGTTTCTTAAAGGCTGTAGTGCATAGAACCGGTACAGCCGAATCACCGGTACACCGAAATTTTTGGTAAAAACCGGTACAAACTGGTACATAATCCAAGATGCCGGCAGCCTATTCCATTCCGTTTTTTGTCCAATGGGACGAAATTCAAAACACTGAATGCAACCCTAACACATTATTATTTTCTACAATATCAGTCCCCATACTTTATTATTTGTTGATCTTACTATTATCAACAAATAGTCCTCACCTTATATGGAGACAGAAGGAGAAAGTGGGGGATCAGTATGACATATGTGAAATATTCAAGGATAAAAAAAGAGGTTTTACCACAAAACCAGAAAAGGCAAAAAAAAAAAGCCACTGTAGATGAGCTACTGTTGATGAATAGTAAAAACCTTTCTTATTTAGAATATAGTATAATATATCTTTTATTATTGTATGATATTAGGAGACCATCCTGACAGCAGAAACACAGCATGATGACGAGCATGGAAAAAAATGTCATATTATAAAGTTTAAGTAAAAATATTTTAAAAATATAAATGAAAGTAACGGTTTAGAGTAGGAACAAAAGTGACAACGTAAAACAACAAAAAATTGTATTACTTAGAGAAAATAGCTTTAAGGTGAAAGTATGTCATGTGACAAATTGTATTACTTATGTCATGTGAAATTATTTGGATTACCAAAAAAATAATTTTAAACAGGATTTCTTTACTTTGATAACTATTCATTACTAGAAATTTTTCAGAAACTTTCGACCGGACCTGGAACCCAAAGTTTGTACTCAAAATTCTTTGTTATTAACGTGGAAACCATCTTGTGCTGGCTGCATTTCTCGAAATTAGGACATCACCAGCAACAGTTAACTGTACAAACTACCAAATAAGGAATAAATCACACACAGACACGCAAACATGTAATGACAAACATATAGCTATCACACGGACCTATGCCCAGTTGACCAAAATATGTGCTAGTCGGTAGAATGAATAGCCAGAGAGGCTTGCAACAACGTTGATCTTAAAAACTTACCCAGCTTTCCATACATCTCAATCAAATCAATCTTAGCTAAGATGTTGACATGTGGAACTTCTAGCGCCAGCATACTTGGTTGGGTCATACAAAGATAAGAATCAAGTAGATAGCCGACTATATTAGGAAACAAAACTAGAAACAAACTTTTCATGCATCTAATATCAAATACTCCCTCCATTGGCCTCGCTTTAATTGGTCCTTTTACATTTTTTAACCAAAGTTTAACATGAATATATTCATATTAATGTGTATTATGAAAATTATTTAGAAACTATAATCTTTAAAACTGAATTTTCATATGTAAAAAGTTCATATTTTTATGGTAATTTTTTTTAAAAAAATAAAATTATAAATTGATTACTGTTAGTAGTAAAAAAGATAGCTTTTGTAAGATAAATTGAGTACTTATTATTATAAAGAAAAGTAACGATTGCAACAAAATATATACCCAGAGATTTAACTTCTTAATGAGCTTAATGATTACATTATTCGCATGGTGGAACTATCAGTTATGTATGGAACTAGTCGAAGCTAGATCTAAGAACAGAAGGATATGTAAATTAAAATAGGGTAAAGTGCATGAGGAATCCAAAAGCTATGCTTTATATTGTAGATTCATCCCAAAACTATTGATTACTACAATGTAGCATCTACCTCAATTCCTTCCCTAGAATATCGTCATCTATCATTTTTTGCCCACCGACTCCTCTTCCTCTTCTTCCTTGTGTTCTTAAACTGCTCTAATCTCTTTTATTTCAGTGAGACCCTAAATCTAAAATTGGAGATTCGACCACTGGCCTTATATGCTTCATCAGATATAAGTGACAAAGTCACCAACCCGGGCATCAACCGGAAAGCCCCTCGGTGAAGGACGGTTTCTACCACTGTGTAGCAGACATGCTAGTTCCCTATCTAGATCAGTTCAATGACATTATTCATCATATGGCCACAACATTCTAGAGTAGACAATTTTGACTAATCTCAAGAATTGGAAAAACCTAAGAACCATAACTTAAAAACCATATCTATGGTCCTAGTTCTGTTTAGTTCTCAGGTTAGCCTAAAAATTTTTTAAACCATGACTATTTTGGGTTGGTTCAATTTCACCAAAAAACCCAAACCAACTCAATCCATGCTCACCCTTATACTTTCTCATAATTGAGCATTTGGTACAAGAGGAAATGCTTACATTCTTGAGTTAGAATTAAATGTAGGAAAGTTAATTTCCCAGATTTGGCAGCCAAAATCCCTATTTATTCTATTAGTTATATTATCCTAAGAATGCAAGGCCCCTTAATCTAAACTATAAAAGAAACCATGAATACCTTCTTCAACCTTATCAGAAGCTGAGAGATGATCTTGTAAAATTAGCTTATTAAACTATAGGACTAATGGAATTGAGTAATATAAAGCCTTTCTTAAAAAAAAAAATACTCAGAATTAAAAATAAAAAGAGAAAAAGTTGTGGGAGAAAATAAGCTGCCCATTGGTGAGATACCATCACCTTACATTTAAGTACCATCATTATCGAGCATCACTGAAAGAAATGCAAAATTCATAAGGTATATTGAACAATTGGACAAAGGGTTAAAGTTGTATCATGGCTACCAGAGAGAACTTCTAGAACCTACTAGCAATTTGTCAACAAAGTAATAAACTGTTAGTGTTGTGCCCAAAAAGCCAATCATGCGATGATTGTATGATATTCTCAAACCTCCATAGTTCTAGTATTATTGTGGAACGGATTACAATAATACATAACCAATGGCATACGTGGAGACTAATATGAGACATGTAGTCTACATATTTGGTACAAGTTGGAAAACTTATGTACTGGATCAACCTACTATGAGAACGCTACATTGATCGTTATGTGAGTTTCATAAGTGATTCTCATAGTAATCACGGTATATATAGTCCTTCGACCTAAAATCATCAAAGTTCCCTAACATGTGAGTCACGTATTTTGATACTTTCCTTTGTTACTCGTAAATGAGTGAACTTGAAGGACGTCATTGGGTATGTCACATATCATTGCGGAGGGATTTGTTTGATCAAGATGGGATTTCTCCCTCATATGTAACGGGAGTGATATCTTCTATCTTCGGGCACCTGATAGAGTGAGACTTTAGAAAATGCATGGCCATGTTTGGATGAGTTGATATACGATATCAATGTCATCAGTTTAAGTTGGTCTACTCAGTACTCAAGAAACCAAAGATTGGGCTATAAAAGAATGACACATTCCATGTCTCGTACCTAATCTTGATATCTTAGACAAAAGGACAAAGACATATATCGGTGATTGATCATAAAAGGTTTAGGGTATGTAGTCGATTCACTACCGACACTCTTGTCCAATTGGGTAGCAATGATGTTTTTGGCTAGACAAACCTCCATTGCTTATGATCGTAAATTTGATTTATGATCATTGCCAACATGGCAAGAGCCTATTGGGTCGCACACATAGAGCTATCTGGATCATTAAAGTGCATGGGCTAATTATTTCGATTATGGTTTTACTTTAGTTTCGTATTAATAATGGGCCTAAGAGTTGAGCCATTAGTAAGCCCGACCTTAAATCCTCATTGGATTAGGGCTTTGAAACCCAAATTAGGCTTGGAAGTTGAGTCTCACAATAAATAAAAATTCTAAGTGAGAAATTCACAGGTCTACTTGCCCTAGCCTCCAAAAAGTACAGCCACACTCTTCTCTTGGCATTCCTTGGAGGATGCAAGCTAGAACTGCGAGCGCAAGAGAAACACGCATCTTTCGGGGTGTGGTGGAACGCATGGTGATCCCGAGAAGCTCGTGGGCATCAACCATAGAGAGCCTGAACACGTCAACTGTTCAGGTTTTGTGATTCGACTCTACAGTTGAGTGAGAAATTTCAACCGAAAATTAGGTATGAAAATTTTCGAACACCCGGTTTACCCCGTTTCACTTGGATCCTGGAGGGTTTCAGTTAAATTCCGCTGCGCTGTTCGGCTCCCGAAACCCAACATAAACTAAAAGTGATGATTAGCTACTAGAGATTAAGCTCCATATATAGCTCAAAATTTGGCTTTGATGGCTGAATAATAATGGAGAAGTAAAGTTCCCTGGCAATTTGAGGAAGCCCATTAGAACCCATTCATTCTCAATTGGCAATGCCTATGCCTAATGCCTGATGTTGTCCATCATCAGTAACAAATAAATCAAGTCCACCAAGGCTTTTAGATCCAAGTTGCTACCCATGAAAGAAATATTTTGGGTGGGGAATTATGAAGGTTAATAGTGCATTTCTTGTGGAATTCCCTGGATAGAAAAAACTAAGCAAGCAGATCTTCCCTCTAAGCAAGTAATGATGGAACATGGAAAGTGGCATTGTGGAATACACATTCATTTTCACCAATCCAAATAATCCAAAGGGTGGAGAGAAGAAAGCAAAACTAGCCAGGCAAATAGTGTTGCTAATGACTCAAGAGGTCAGTAAACTATGCTTCAAAAGATGGATACAAAGTAGATGAAGGTGGAGAATAAAAATTGCCTCATAGGTCCTTCAATCCAAGACATTCCCAAAAGAGGTGAAACATGATTTTCAGAGAAGATTGACCACAGAAACATATCGGATTAACAAAGCCATCATAGTTAGAAAGATTTACTACCATTAGCAGAGATCGTGATAAACACTTCCAAAGAAATATTTTGAACTTTTGAGGAATATCAAAGGGCCATAAAGCTTTGACAACAACAAAGAAATCATGATTTGGAGGACATTGGAGGAACATACTTGTAGCATTTAGGAAAAAGAACTGACTTCTTCTAGAGGTCCAGAGCATAGCCATGTTTAACTGTAAAAAAACCTGTGGAGTTACCAAGCCAATGAATGGATTCTAAAGCATCCTTGCTATCCAATTTTGAAATGTTGTACATCAACTCAACAATCTATGATGGGAACAAATTATTTAGAAAAAGGATGTTCTAGCTCAATTGATAAGGGACAAATAGATCTGTAACATAGAGATTAGAATCCTTGTCCCCATCACCTAGTAGTAGGTTCAAATGTGTTGGACATATTCTTGGGATCCAAGCATCTTCCTAAACCCTGATCATAAACCCATTGCCCATTGTCCACTGGATGTAGTCTTGGAGAAGGTTCCAACCGTGCAAGAGACTACGCTAAATCGGAAATGAGTTATGTGGAGCCTTAGCAATCCAAAAAAAAAAAAAAAAAAAGAAAAAAAAAAAACAAAGAATGATATTTCACCACATTTTGTTGAAGTAACCATATAAACTAGAGATTTACTACTATCAGTGAAAATACACGAAAAGGTTTCACTCAGCAGGATTTAGTTACAGAGACCCAGATCCTTAATACCAAGTCCCCCAAGTCCTTTCAAGATATGTAAAAACCTTTGGTGCTAAAGGTGGACATCATTTTTCTCTCCAAAACCTAACCACCAGAATTGGACAAATTGAACAGATAAATTATCTGCCAAAGTCGCAAGAACTTTCAATAAAGACATAACAAAATTGGGAATAGATGATAAGGTGGATTGAATGAGGGTAAGATCCTTGGCAAGACTTAAAAGATTCCACCTTCAGTTGGTAAGATGATTGCTGACTTTATCCATTAAGAATTAGAAAGATGATTGCTGACTTTAGGAATTGGAAAGACGAGCATCGAGATAAATCCTATGAGAACGGAAGACAGAGATAGTTTTGAATTCTTTCACTATCTAAAAATGGCAACATTTGCACAATATCATCATACTAAAGGCCTGAAACATTACGATTCAAGAGCTATTTTGACTTTTAGAAATTAATTCTTTGACCAGTTACAACCTCAAAATCCATGATAGCTTAATGGAGAGCTTGAATAGCCAAAACAAATGGCTTAAAGCACACAAGACAATCATCTGCAAAGAACAAGTGATTAATCACTGGACCATTGTTACTAGCACGAAGCCCACTAATAACTCTAGGGAATTAAAGTCTTTGGTAAGGGTGTTCATCTAGCCTGGTCAACTTGCAAAATAAGTTGGCCTAAACCAAACCAAATTGATAGCAATGTGAGTTTTATTCAAGTTAAGGTTGGGGCGGGTAGTGAAAAGGTCCACCCAATCATTCATGTGGGGCAAGGCAGGTTCTAATTATAAAACCTGTACAAACCTAATATGATACACTTCTTCTTTCACATCCTAAATTTTAATCCCTAATAATATGATAGCAGTGCTCAGAACTCATTCCTTTATTTCTTGCTTCATGATTCATTTTTTACTTATTTATAACTATTTTGAATTGAGAAGTTTTTTTTGTAAAAAATAACATGAGGCTTTGGCTATTTTGTGCACATCTATTTTCTATTGTAGAGAATTAAAATTGGCCAATATGACATACATATAGGTTAAGGAGCAAAGAGATAGAAAATGAGACAAAAGAGCTAAATTATTCAGTTATTTATGCACATTACCAAAAGCTGGTGTTTCTTTATAATATATAGATTTGTGGCGGTGAGGGTGAGCCTTTACAGTTGACTTTTCTTGTTCACTTATTGATATCAAGGTTATTTGAGTTTTGAGATCATTATTTGAAACCAAATTAAGTTTAAACCATACTTTCTATTTTTTGTAGGTTTTTTAATTTTGTAGTATTGTTATACAATTGATTTGTCTTTTTTTTAAGAGTTTTAGGCATAAGAAATTTTATTTGAATTAAGGTATTTTTTATATAAATTAAAACTTGAAGTATAATTGTATGTTTTTTTAATCTAATTTGTAGCTGTTTTCGATAAAAATTATTGTCTTACGTGAAAATATAAAAACTCGGTCATACCAATCTGGCCCGAACTAGTTTTTGTACGGTTTAGTTTGTCACAAAGTTTAAGGGTATGTGAGTAGGGTTGGGTAATTAATTAGGAAACCCGGTCAGTGATGCAGGTAGGGCCGGATTCACATGAAACCCAGTCATACCTAACCTGCAAACATCCCTAGCTTTGGAATCAACAAGAAAAGGTTTCCAAACACAAAATAAAGATATATGGGAATAATAGGTATCCTTGACAAATTTCCACTGATGGAAATAACAACTCAATACTACATTTATTAACCAAAATGGAATATGATATTGTCATCATATATTGCATAATAAGATGGACCCATTTCTCTGAGAACTTCATGACATAAACAACTCGCTCAATAAAAGACCAATCTAGCCTATCATAAGCCTTGTGAATATCCAATTTTAGAATAGCTTTAGAAACACGAGGAGACCTGCAAACCAGGGAGTACGTGTAATAACATTCAAATGTTTATGGGCTATAATAATATTACCTTGAATGTGATGGCTAGAAACAAAAGTAGTTTGGAACCGATAAACTAGGGAGTGTAGAACCAGCTTTAGGCAATTAACCAAGGCCATAGCAATGACTTTATACAAAGTGTTACGTAAATTGATGGGCATGTAATCATCAACTATGCAGGTGTCCTTAATCTTGGGGATGAGAGTTATAAAGGTGCGATTGACATGCTGGAGTAGGAAACCACCATTGAGAAAAGATAAAGTAGCCTCTGTCATGTCATCACCCGTGACACACCAAAAGCACTTGAAGAGTATTGGTTGAAGACCATTAGGGTTCGGAGCTTTAAAATTTGCTTGATAGAAAATTGCCTTACGAAGTTTTTAGTAAATAGAACTAGGAGGGATGCACGCTAAATACAAAACCTTTCATACAAACTAAACATTTTAATTTAGCCGAACAAAGTTCTAATTAATCCCTCATGGTTCGTTTCCTCCTTAGCCCTTGCCCCTTTTTACCTTGTCTATTATTATTTTACTTTTCATTTTGGTTTTTGTGAAACTTTACCTTAAAGTTGTACTATTATATCTAATCTTGACCAATCAAACAGAAAACATACAGTTTAAATAGGGTTGTAAATAAATAAACCATTCGGTGAACTATTCGACAAGAGTTCATTTATGTTCATTTATTTAGGTAAATGAATGAACAAGAACAAAATTTTTCTATTTGGTAGGTAATAGACTAATTCAAAGAAGGTCTCATTTTTTTATTTATGTTCATTTATTCATTTTTTTTTATGTTTGTTTATATACTTCATCCGTTTCATAAAAACTAACCTTTCTACTATTTATAGTAATTAATTAATGATTTTATTTCTTCAAAAATTTATTATAAAAATATGAATATTTTACATGAAAATGAAACTTTAAAGATTATAGTTTCTAAATATCATTTTTAATAATTTTTTTCAAAACATATTAATATGAATATGTTCAAGTCAAACTTTAGTCAAAAAAATTTAAATGGGCAATTACTGTGAAATGGAGGGAGTATTAGTTATACCTTTATTATTATATACATTTATATATTTTTTCATTTATATTGGTGAACAGTTGGTTTTGGGCTCTTGAATATGTTGGTCGAATTTGGCCTCTAAAGGTTGCTAGAGAGCACCTATAAATTGAGTGCACAAAAAAGGAAGGAGCAAAGAAGGGAGACCTTAAGGTGTTTTCTTTGGAGAGGTGTGACACTAGGACACTTGACTTCGTTTTTCCATTGATGTGGTAGTGGACTATAGGTGGTGATGACCACATACTTGGAAAGGTGGGTAAAGGGCCCAACATATAGGACTATCTAGGTTGATTTGGAGTGTCAGTTGGTTTGGTCATGCGTCTCCCATGCTAGAGGGCACACTGACATTGCGGTGTATTGTGAGGGAAATAGCAGCCTTTCCCTGACTACCATATAGAGGTACTATTGGCTAGGAATTGAGCTCGGCCATAGTCCAGACTTTATCCATCATTCA
Organism: Aquilaria sinensis; assembly: GCA_005392925.1. Classification (NCBI taxonomy): domain Eukaryota; kingdom Viridiplantae; phylum Streptophyta; class Magnoliopsida; order Malvales; family Thymelaeaceae; genus Aquilaria; species Aquilaria sinensis. The sequence goes on along the minus strand of SMDT01000592.1, from coordinate 3,865 downwards.
ACCTGATTCTTCCAGGGAAACTGAGCTAGGATGTCTAGTGACTATGGGTATTATGTAATGTGTGAAAGGTAGCACTGGCCTTCCCAAGGTGCTCTTCACCCAGGTCCCCAAGGAACTTCTTGAGGATGGTAGCGAGGCTGCCAAAGATGTACTATCATAAGGCCCCCTACTAACTCAAGTTGTCCTAAAATTAGACTTTTTGGCTTGGAGGGATTCTCACAATCACTTTGTTGTTTTCCTAGGGTTTTATTTCTCATGATGATTCAAATGCTTAGAAAGTTTGAAAGAGCAAAAGAATGAGCGGTTTTTGTGACAATCCAGATGCTAAAAAAAGTTGAAGAAATGAAAGACTATTTAATGGTTTCACCTACTATGAGGGTCCCTACTTCTACAACTTGTGAGTTTTAAATCATCATTTTTCTACTCTTAACTTATAATTATTCTTCGTTCTATGCATTTTCTTTTACCATCATCTTGTGATCTCTCATCCACTATTCTTTATGGTATTTTTTATGTTTCCTTAATTGTGTTTCTTTTTCTGGTGCTTTCCCAAAGCTATATTCTTTTTCTGGCAAGTTGCACTATTGGCTGTGGTGGCAATAGGTCCATCGGCGATAATTCTATAACTCTTTTTTTGCGTTTTAGCTCTTTTATGGTTTTCAGAGAGATTTCTCCCACCTGGGTTTTTTATTTTGCTTATCATATAATGGTGCCCCCATTGTGATTACTAGCCAGTTTTGACCTTATGTTGTGTTTTTAAGTCATGGCCTCTAGGAATTCTAGCAAATCTTCTAAGCATCTTGCATTTAGTGTTGATGCCTTAAGAAATGGCCCAACAACCTAGAGTTCATGTCAAAGGCTTAAGGACCTTTGCCAGGCATCCCAAGTTATTTTTTCTGAGTGAGGCCATTTAACGAGCCAAGGTTATTGGCTGCACACTTCATTGTGAACAAGATCATTGTGAGGGCCCAATGTTTTGGAGATAAAAGCTTACTCCCCTAGAAGAGAAAAGATAGTTATGTATGAGGAACAATTAGAGCTAGGCCTTCATCTTCCTTGTAAGGAGTTCCTTGTCAACTTTGCTACCTATCTCAAGATCTGTGTTAGTCAATTTAGTCCGTTGTGCTACCTGCACATTAATGTTTTTTTAGTGTACTGTAACCTTTGGGTTGTCCCTTCCCCACTTGTGACCTTTTCTATTAGTATGCCATCAATCCTTCTCCTTCTAGGCCCTTTTACAAAGTTCTACTCTGTTGGAGCTCTGCTGTTATGGAAGTGCTTGGATCACCCAAAGGGATGGTATGAACGGTTTTTCTTCGTTTCTACCTTCTTCTCTTGGGGAAGGTTCTCTTGGTGATTAGGTCGTTTAGAGGAGACTCTATTGAGTTATTATTTTGGGGATTTTGCTCTTGGTCCTAAGGAAAAAGAAAATATTTCTAGCTAGCACTTGCTCACATGGGCGCCTTGAGGGTTCTCACTCTAAGAACTTAGGGGCACTATTCCCACTGCCCTACATGCACATTACAAAAGATGTGTTAAAAGAGTTTGCAATAGTTCAGAAAGAAGCTTTGTTTCTCTAAGGCCGTTAGATAGAAGGGGAACATATTGGGCTCTTAATAAGGGCACCACATTTGAGATTTAGCATCCTCATATGTCTCCTAACTTTATCTAGTTTTTTTTTTTCGGGTTCTAACTATTGATACTTGGTGCAGCCTATTCTCTCTTCTAGTTAGAGATTTATAAACAAAGTGTTACTGGCACTGGCCAAAGAAGAGAATCATGGCAAGCAAAGGGTTTGAACAAGTCTTGGGATCTTGCTTCAATTCTTTCTCCAAAAAGACTTCATAGCAACAATATTGCTTGAGTAAAAGCCTCTAACTCTATCCAACCGGTCCTTGACTAACTAGTGTAAGCTAGGCTTGACACTCTCGCCTGAGCTGTTTTCATTTCCTGGGCTATGGTGGTCCTCCGGAGCTCCATCCCACTGGCTATGGTGATCCTCATAAGCTCCAACCACGCTCCGTCCAAAGTTCCAAGGCATGATCAAGGGAAAAGGAGGATACAGTCGCCTTATTCTTTACTAGAGGACTTAGGCAGTAGCATCGAAGAGTGTTTCGAGAATACTGTGTGAGATTTGATCAGGTTTTTCCTTGTTAATACCATCAATTCAGCTCCTAATGTTGTGGTTGTCATCACTACAGTAAAGGAACAAATGTTTAGGTGGTCTCCGCATGCTGTCCAAGAATTAGAGGGTGAGACTCCTAGAGTGGGTGTCCTAATGTACCCTTAGGTGGAGTTATCCACGAGGGAAAGGCTTATAAAGGTGGTATTTTTCTTGTTCCACATAGATTCAGTCTCAGAGGTTGCTCATTCCCCGATCAGGCCCTTATTCATGCCAACCCCGAATGTCGGCATAGGTAACAAACTTTTAATTGGAATTGTGTTGGCAACAGCTGTGTCCATCTTTATTGTTGAGTTTTTGACATATATTTATCATTCAAGTCCTCTTTCTTCATTGCCGAAGTATCCTCATTCAGTTACATGGCCTGCTACTCAGTAAGGACTAATGGGATGAAGTTATGGCCAGGTGGAACATGCTATAGAACCACACTAGAGATTCATTCATTTGACAACATCTTTGTGAATTTTTGGTTCGTATCGTTGAGGATGTGACTTTGCAAGCCATGCTCATTGGTGGGTGCTATTGGTACATCCAAGATAGTGGTTTGAGTGCTAAGGATTCCTTTTATGAAATGAACATAGACTTTGCTTAGGTATAGGGCCTTTGATTGTTTCCTTCTTTTTATTTTATTTTCTTCTTTATTTGTATATCTTTCTTTATTTTTTCTCTTATTCTCTCTATATTTTTTTACTTGCCTTTTTTGCTCTTCATTCTGCACAAGTAGCCTCTACTTATGTTATAAGGGTAAGTCTTCTCAAACGAGAATGCATCGAGTAGAAGGCTACCTACTGAGGGCTGGTAAGTGTTAAATTTTACCATCAACGCACTCGGCCAAGGAATGAGCTGGCAAGATCTCTCATTTGGGGTATCTTTATCGAGTTCAAGCTTTGAAAAATAAAGAACTCACCCACTTTGAGGAGTGACACAGCCCCTCGTGAGCATACCCATGAAACTTATAGAATTATGTCCCACACTAGTCCCAATTGGCTAATTGGTTACATGCACACTAGTTAAAACCTTCATGCTTATAGTTCCTTAACCTACTATGTAACCATGCATGAGTAATGCTTTGACTTAAATCATTAAACAAGTAAATAAAACATAACACATCACCATGGCATTTTATTAAAACACAAGCATCAAAACTGTCACAGCATAAAAAACATTTATGATATTAATAACACATAGTCAATCTCATATGAACATCTAAGTATAAGAAGACTATCCTTACACCAAAAAATGGCTCTAGAGTTAAATTGCTTAACTATGTACATTGAAGGCAAACTAGTGTATAAATCCATACACTGATATTACAACTATTGAGATCCAACACTTGCTCCCACCTTATATTAACTCCTAGTGGGAAGCTTCAGAAGCCCTCCCCTATGCTTCACGAGCCTTTATCTTCCACATAAACAACTACAGTTAGCACAACAACTTAACCAATAAGTAAAACACAATTCTAGAATCATAAAGATCCAAATAAACTAAATACCTGCTCATGAGCTTAGCTCAACAACTGTCAATGGTTACTAGCACTATAGAATCAATATCAACATAACAAACGTTAATGGAGTGAGAATTAGTAAGGGAAACTACAAGAAAAACCCTGAACACATGTGTGTGTGTGTGTGTGTTATATACAATCCACAACGAGCTCAAACAACATGAGGCTAAACCTTT
>SMDT01000591.1:0-153772 GCA_005392925.1 Aquilaria sinensis | reverse complement strand
GCTTTAGATGGTCAGGTGCAAAAGTATAAAGCCAGGCTGGTGGCACGTGGCTTTACACAAGAATATGGGGTAGACTTTGAAGAAACGTTTTCCCCAGTTGCACGATTTGAGACTGTTAGAATCATTTTGGCACTTGCAGCTCAGCACAACTGGAAGGTGTTCCAGTTTGACGTAAAATCAGCCTTTCTTGATGGAGATTTAACGGATGAGGTATATGGCCAGCAGCCTGAAGGTTTTGTGATCCCAAGAGAAGAACATAAAGTGTACAAGCTAAGCAAAGCCCTGTACGGCCTAAAACAAGCCCCAAAGGCTTGGTATAGCAAGATCGACAAGTTTTTCATCAATAATGGATTCGAAATGAGCTCAAGTGAACCAACCCTCTATGTGAAGCAGCAAGAAGGAGAAGATATGGTAATTGTGAGCCTTTATGTGGATGATATGGTGTATACAGGTTCCTCTATACAACTCATATCAGATTTCAAAGTTGCCATGATGAGGGAATTCAAAATGAGCGATCTGGGGAAACTTCATTACTTCCTTGGGTTAAAGGTTAAACAAACCAAAGAAGGGATTTTCTTATCTCAAAGAAAGTATGCTATGGATTTGATTAAGCAATTTGGGATGGAGGAGTGTACTACCGCATCAACACCAATGAACACAAATGAAAAGCTAAAGGCTCAAGATGGAACAGAGGCAACAGACGCAAGGAAGTTCAGAAGTTTGGTTGGGCGTCTTATCTACTTAACTCATACAAGGCCGGACATTGCATTCTCGGTAAACATGGTATCACGCTTCATGAACAGCCCTACTGCACATCATTTTGGTGCAGCAAAACGAATTCTGAAGTACATTGCCGGAACTTATGACTATGGAATTTGGTATTTCAGCACAACCAAGTTCATATTGAAAGGTTATACAGATAGTGACTGGGCCGGGTCGCAAGATGACAGAAAGAGCACCACCGGCAATTGCTTCAACTTGGGAACTGGAGCTATCTCATGGATGTCTAAGAAGCAGAACATTGTTGCACTGTCCTCCACAGAGGCTGAGTACATTGCTGTAACTACAGCAGCATGCCAAGCAGTTTGGATACGAAGAATTCTAAGCGAAGTTGGCCAGAAACAAATCAGTGCTACTTCACTTCTGTGCGATAACCAGTCAGCTATTGCCTTGACCAAGAATCCTGTTATGCATGGGAGGACAAAACATATTGAAATTAAATTTCATTTCATAAGGCAGTTGGTTAGCGATGAAGAAGTGAAGGTCAAGTTCTGCCAATCGAATGAGCAAGTTTCAGACATGTTCACAAAAGCACTGCCCCTCGACAAATTTGAGAAGTTTCGAAGCATGATGAGCATTACCAGCTTTGAATTACGGGAGGGTGTTGAGCTGATAATTCAAAACTGATTGAGGAGTTTTAGGAGTGGATAAGAGTTTCTGGTTTTTACGTTAAAGTTGTTGCAAGTTATCAGTAGTTGTTGCCAACAGGCAACTTTAGTTCTTATCTTCTCTTAGCTAAAAACCTGCAATGTAACAGCTATATATTTAGAGTCTTTATCAGTAATAAACAACAAGAAGTTCAGCCTATATTACTACTTCTCGCACTGTTACTTCCAACAGTTGAAGCCTACGTTTAATTAAGTCCAGCTGAAGTTTTATCAGATATTGCTTGAACTTTATCTGCAAATGCAGGGGCGAGATTATCCTAAAAATTCTTCTGCCTAGACCAAAGCTCTTCCCCTCTTCCAAGCCTGCCGACGGGACCTTTTTCCTTTGGCCTTCAAACCCGACGAGATCCCTCGGTCACTACGCCACAATCTAATCTCATATCCATGCCCTACAGGGAGCATAGTAAACGTTGAAAATGACTCTGCCCCTACAATTTTACACCTTCTGAAATTATTATACTTGTACGGCTCAATATTTTAACTTCAATCAATTCCAAAAACCTCCCTTTATTGTTTTCTTTGAATGAGATATGCAGATCCCCCCAATCCGATTGGCGAGCAATTTGTCTCCCCTTGCTTTCTAGACAGCCGCTCCTCCCCTTCAAGCATGAGGAAAACCCCAAAATTTCTTCTCGCATTAATTAGACCAATGGAACCCTGATGCCTACCCCCATTTTCAACAATTCTTACTATATCTTCAGCTTTCCACCACTCAATAAAAATATTGAATGTTTTTGTCTCAATAGAGAATAATATTTCCACGTCAAATCTCATCTCAAAGAGAGAACTTCTCTCTCTCCCCCGACCCTAGATGGCCGAGTATATCACGTTACAATTAAGGAAGTTGGTTGCACATGAAATATGAAGAGAAACTTGTGGATGTGCAAATTGGTCTTTGGACCTAAAATCTGCCAATTTACTGCAGTAAAGTAAGTTGGGGAAATCTGGTTTTAGTTAATCAGTTTCAATTCTAGTCTAAGTTTGTAAACCAACTTTACAAACATGTTTACCTTACTAAAAAAGAGGGTTTTTAAGTTTGAAATCTAGTTCTAGGTACATAAAACTGATTTTGACATATAGACCCATGGAAACCTGTTGAAAGCCTCCAAATTCTGGTTTTGGATACACTTTTCTTGAGAACGTGCTTTTGTTAATGTAAAGAGTGGTAAAAAAAGTCTAGTTAGCCTTAAGAAATTTGTTGATGGTATTAAAATAATAATTCAAGCTACGAATCAAAATTTGGTCACTAATTTTCCCAAAACCAGTTTCAAAATATGGTCATGTGAATATTTTTTTGTAATCCTTGACATTTGTACCATAAAAATGAATTGGACCTACCTCATTATATTTGTTAAAAAAACACAAATGGAAACGGCGAAGAGCAGAGCAAAACGTTCAGGGTTGAGAAATTTTATTACTTTTCTATTGAATATAAGAGCACAGATATGCTCTTTATATGGAGAACGTCGGTCAAACACCAGAAACTATAGAAACGTGAAGCTATCAACTCCGGCAAATAAAAATGGATTGCAATTGAAATAGTAGATTCTACTCCTATAAAAGAATAGAATGAGGGATCAAGACATCGAAAAAGAACTGACAAGAATTTCATTTTCCTCTGAGATAGAGTAGTCTTCACTGATTTTGGGTTTTTGATTCCATACATTCTGGACTAGGGTTTTGTGCTAAGGATTAGGATAGGATATCCTTTGTATCTTGCGGTGCTTTATTTTTTGCAAGATTGAGTTAGAATTGGTTTTTTTGAGTTTTGGGGAATTTGTTCAATCATTTTTTCCTTTAAGATGATGTTTGTATCTTTTTTTTTATTTACTTTTAATAAATTCTTGCATTGCCAATAAAAAAAACAAAAAACAGCTTAGGCTTGGTCGACTCTCCCTCCCCTAAACGGGAAAATTGAGAATTTTGAAATAAACCAGGTGTACGTCTACCAACTAAAAGTAGCCGTTAAATTTTGTGGCTCTCAACATTTTAGCTGGATATAAGTTAATGAAGTTTATCAAAATTGAAGGAATTTCAAACATAAAATATCAAAGACAATATTTTTAACTAGATAATTTGAATTTGAATTCATTTAAAGTGATAAACTTAAGGAAACAAATAAAGATAATATAACAAGTATGATAATTGTTAAAAAAAGGCATTATCCTCACAAAAACAGTTATGTTCATGAAGTTTTATAGATTCAGATATCAGTTTTGTATAATAGGTCTCCAGTTTAATAGTGAAAGAATTTAGTTTTATATTACGGAAGTTTTCACTATACTTTATGGGTAAGATTCAATTTTGTAATCAATTTTATATAATAGACTACTAGTTTAATGAATTAAGAATTTAGTTTCATTTTTAGATAGTTTCTGTTAGACTTTGTAGATAACAATACCAAAAAAAATGCCTTTTCCAACGGCCAAGCCATTGGAAAATTCCAGCGCAATGAGCCATTGGAAAAAAAGGAGATGAATTTCTAATGGCTTGGTCGTTAGAAAATTTGAAGACTATATTTTCCAATGGTTTAGCCATTAGTAATTTTTAAAGCGTTCAATAGATGGAAATCAGCCTGTTTAAAATTTCAAAAAATTCAATTTTCAAATTTACAACACGAGGCCGTTGGAAATTCTCACGTTGAAAATTTATATTCATGAACATATTTATACATATATATCATATATATGCATATGTCACAACATATATATGATGTATATATCATATATTTGTATTTATATATCATATACATCATATTAATACATATTTATATAATGTATATATATTTACATTTTTTTGTAACACACACACACACACACACACACACATATATATATCTCGTCCCTCTTTCTTTCCTCTCTCTCTCTCTCTCTCACACACACTATACTAGGCTGTTGGAATATGGAATGAATTTTACAATTTTAAAAAATAAAGTAGTATTTTGAAAATATTTTTTGTTATACCATAATAATAATAATAATAATAAATAATAATAATAATATATGTGTACACACACATTATTAGAACATAATATTTATTATAATAATAATACACATATTTATGGACATATTTATACGTATATATCATATATATGCATATGTCTTAATATATTATATATACATATATATGAACATATAATTATCATTATCATGATAATAATAATCATATATCATATATATAAATATATGATAAATATATATATTTATATATATAATATTTATACATTGCGCTCGCGCGTACACACATATCATATATATAACCTAGCCCACACAAAAATACCCATTGGGCCAACCTAGCCCAAACTAAACGTAATCCTAACCACAGCCTCATATATATCTCATACCTCATCAACACACACACACACACAGAGCCACTCATCTCGCCTCTCTCATACCCTCTCTCTCTCTCTCTCTTCTCGCATCTCTCGGCTAAATCCCTCTCCTTGCTCATCCATCCTCATTCGCTAGCCGTTCATCCCTCTTCTCGCTCATCCCTTGGTAGTTCATGTTCGCTGCCGCTCATCTTCCTCTCTCCGTCACCGTTTTGCAGATCTCCGTTGCCATCCGTCGCCTTATCTCCTCCCTCCTACACAATTGCCTGTGCCTGTTCGTGCCTCTCTCATCCTTTGCCTCGCTCATCGATCTCGCTCGTCCACCTCGCTCGTGGGCTTTGCTCGCCCTCCTCGCTCGTCGGCTTCTGCCCCTGCACCTCGTGTTTGTAGATCTGATTTTGGATTGTGATTTTCTTGCTTTTGTTTAATTTATGTGATTTTTTAATGATATTTTTTGGATTGTTGTGATTTGTTCTAATTTTTCTAATTTATGCGATTTTTATATTTTATAATTTATGATTTTGTATTTTTTGAATTTTTGTAATTTTATGAATTTTGTGATTTTTGGTAGTTTCTGTAATTTTAGTGAATTTGTTTTTGTAATATTATAAAATATAGTATTTATTAAAATAAAAATATACTTCATGTAAATATAACAATAAAGTTTGTAATATATAAAAAAATATTTTTAGGAGTACCGTCATTTTTTTTATTTTTTAAAACAGATTTTGCAATGCCCAAGCTGTTGGACATTTCCAACGGCCAGAGCCTTTGGTGTATCTTTCCAACAGCCAAATGTCCAATTTTTTCCAATGGCTTAGGTGGTCGGAAAATCAGACAGCTATTACAAATACATTCCCAAGATAAGGCAATTGGAAATTAGCAACGGCTTGTTTTTTAACGATTAGCTGTTGATGATTCCAACAGCCTGAAATTAAGCCATTAGAAATGTTTTTTTCCAACGCTTCATTTGCTAAAGCGTCTATTTCCAACGGCTTTACGTTGGAAATATGTAATTTTTCAAAGCAAGACCATTGGAAATAGCTGTTGGAAATTTACATTTTTTGAGTCTTGTAAGATTCAATTTCATATAATAGAAACTTATTTTTATTTAATATGAACTCAATTTCATTTAATAGAGAACCATTTTTGTTTAATAGATATCTAGTTTAATATATTAGTATTTAAATTTAATATAGCATGAAAACTAGTTTCATACATCAAAATTTCATTTCTCACACGTATATAAAACAAACTTTGTTTCTTACAATTACCCGTTTCATACAATAGAAAGTTAATTTAATATACACTACAAGAAAAATAGGATTTAATGACCATTTATGTCGATGAATATTTGGTGGTTACAACAACAGTGCTAAAAAGGGGAAGCACCTTTTAAATGACTATTCAGCCACTGTTTTTTTTCTGTCGCTAGAACAGCGAGCATTGGCCACTATTTGGGCTATTGCCTTTTTTGGTTTCTAAAATGGTAACAGGGATGGTTGTCCCTTTTTTATGATCTATGTCAGTTATTCGTGTAATTGAACCACCTTATAATTTGAACCTAGATCTATAAACAACTCAACGGTTAAAAGCCGTTCAATCATTCTATAAAAATCTTTCTAAATCGTCCTCATCATGTGTCTCTTTTAGCTCCCCCATCCTTTCCACCAACTTCCTCCCTTAAGATTAACTCAAAATTTTTTTTTCCATGGCATCGTTTCCTTGTTCCCTTATTCCTCCATCATGTTCTTCCATTCTCTCTGCAAACTGGCAGCTTCTTTATACTGCACCCACAATTTCTTCTTCGTTTCTCAGCAATGGGGCAAGCTTCTTTATGGCAAGCTTATCTTTTGGCGTAAAAAAGTAAGAAAATAGAAGCTTAAATAGCAACAAAAAAAAATGGAAGAAATCAAACGCTGGTTTGGTTGATCAACATTTCTAAGAAATAGTTGATTCTAAGTTCTAATGATGGGATTAGCCACGAAAAAAAGAAACAAGAAAAGCTAGTTTTGGACCAAAATTATCAATATAGTCTACAAAATCTGATTAATTTAAAATGGGATTAGCTATCAAAATAAACGATTGCCACTAGCCACCAAGATAATTGGTCACTAGTAGTGACAGTTGCGATGATCGTTTCTTTCTGTCGCCCAACAATGGCTAGTCCTTAGTGACCATGGTTTTGTCCACCATCGAGCCATTGTCCATTTCAGACGCCAAAAGGCAACATGGCCATCGTTTGGCCACCATATTGTCAGTCACTCCATGTGAATTCTCTTATAGTGACACAACATATCAATTTTGTATGCTAGGAGCTCATCAATTGCATCTTAGTTCTTAGTTTCATACAAATAAGTTTTAGTTTCATTCATTTCATTTTCAGTTTCATACACTAACAAAACTTAAAAATCATAAAGCAAAAACATAGTTTCATACATACTAGTAACTGTACGTGTGTTGTACATGAGTCAAATACTAAGTTTTTTTTTAACTCAAATTTGAATTATCTTGTTCAAAAGAAATACTAGCAATAGATTTTACTTTTTGTTTTTTAGTATTTTTTAATTTCTTTTTTATATTTTTTCTAAATAGCTGTTTTTTTATTCTAATGATCATAGTTATGCTCATTTATGCCACCAATTATAATATATTGCTTATTATATTAGATTTTTTTAGTATAAACAACAGCAACAATAATAACAACAATAATAATAATAGCAATAACTACAAATGTTTTGTCGATAATAATAATAATAATAATAATAATAATAATAATAAGTGCTTGGTTCATGGTTTTTTCTTATTATACATATTAGTGTCTTAATGGAATTTAATATTTGATCAAATAAATTGTGTCAAATTTGGTTTCAATAAAAGACCAAAGAAACATATAATTTAAAGTTTATTCACTATACATATCTTTAAAATTTTTATTATATTTAGATATAAATAGATATTAAGATACCTTTTTAAGTTCTAATAAAAAAATTTGAAGTTTCAAATGTAAATAAATTGATAAACCTTATGTTTGATACACTTTGTACCCATATGTTTATATGTTTCTAACCTATAACCTAGCTATGATCTTTTGTACACAAGTTAATGTCTTTGTCTTTGAGGTGTTTGGGGTTAGAGTGAAAAACTCCCATTTCTTTCTCTAAAAATTTCATTGAATTTTGAGGTTTGATGCTAAAATATTCATTTCCATTGAAGAAAAATCTTTCAAGAGTTTACTTTAAGGGGGAAAGTTTGAAGATGTTATTTGTCTTATTGAAATTGGCGGTGTAGTCGGCAATCGATCAATCTAGTAGGAGAACAAATCCATTGGTTTATCTTAAATTCAGTCAAGTGGTAGGGATATTTTTTTGGTTTAAAATAAATAATCGGATTAAATTCTTTGAATTGTGGAAATGAAAAGGGACAGCCGATCGAGGATAATATTCCTTGTGGGTAGGAATTTCAAGGGTTGGAGGTTAACAAAACAGTAGTATCACTAGCTTTTTATGGAGCTTTCTCGACATTTTTAAATGCAACCAATAAATTTACAACTATTTTAAAAACACAGCTAAAAACATAGGCTAGGAATGCATCGGTAAAAATCTTAACCTTTGCTAGCATTTTAGAAACGTAGCTAAAAGCTTATATCTTAAACAGCTTTTTCCTCAAAATGCCAGTGAAAGCATTATTCTAGTAGTGTATATTAGGAAAACATGCAACTAAAAGCACAAAAATAAGTGGCTTTTTTTCCCAGAAAATGCTAGCATATGTCAGCCTTTGCTTGCATTTCTAAAAAATGCCAACAAATGGCCGAATATCATAATAAATTTCAATATTCACATTCTGGTTTTGGTGTATTTCAAAACTTAATTTTTTGAAGATCACTAATGAATTCATAACATAAAAAGATGTGCAAATCAAATTTTATTTCTTTAAATGTAAATTTTACAAGGTCTTTGAAACAAAACCCAATGGTAATCCAAAATGAAACCTATTCTATGCAAATTTCTTTTTTTTTTCTTGGAATTCACTGCCCAAATACTAGTACGTACACTACTAATTCCTACTGCATATAAAACAAAGATGAAATTAAAAGCTCCCTACCTCTAGAAAATCTCTTCTTCTACCGGTCAAAAATTGAATTATGCTCTTGCCTTTTATTTTCTCTTTTGTTGTTCCTCAACCTCAATGAAACTAGCCGTTAAATCTCATGTCAATGACACAAGCACTACTAAAATAATGGAGTTTACCAACGCGCATTTCCAACGGCTGCGTATTGGTAAATTTGAATTTCTAACGCGTAGCCATTGGTAAATGTGCATTGGTAAACCATACGTTGGAAATTCAGTTAACAACCTGCAAAATATTACTCGTTGGTAATTTTCAACACGTGCGCATTGGTAAAATGCACGTTGGTAATTACCAACGGTCATGTACCAGCTCGATTTTCCAAAAGACGATAAAATTACCAACGTACAAGCGAGCGCATTGGTATTTACCAACGTGTGTGCACGTTGGTAAATATTAAGGTTTCCAATGAGAACCCGTTGGTAGTTAAGTTATTTTTAAAAAAATTAAAGCATTTTCCAACAAGGAGCCGATGGAAACTGCCATTTCTTAAAAAATAAAATAAAATAATTAATATTAAATTAATATTAACTAAAGATTATATTTAGTGAACTTTTATAACTAAGATTTTAGTAGTACACAAAAATTTTAATAATGCCGTAAAAATTTAAAAATATATAATTTCAGAAAAGTAACTAAAAATTCACAGAATTGAAAAAAATTTACTAAAATTCATAGGAGCTTATAAAAAATTTTAAAAAAATTTGGTATAAATTTGAAACTTGAAAAATAGAAAATATCATAAAAAAGTAATAAAAAAAAACCACAAAATTTAAGAAATTGTTGAAATTCATAAATATTTACCCTAAATCAACAATCAAACAGTAGATCTACAAAATCAAACAAACAAATCAGGTGATCGAACAACAGATCTAATAAATCAAACAACCAAATGTACAAATTCAGAAAACAACAAAATTAACAGAATCGAAACTGAAATTAGGGAGTCGGGGTGGTAAGAAGGCGAAAAGACGGGGACACGAAACGGGGTGAGGCGGTGAGACACGGACGCGAGGAGGAGATCCGACGTCGGGTGCAGACGGCAAGGCACGGAGGTTAAGGTGACGATGCATGGAGGATAGGTCGGCGGAGGGAGCAGACAAAACGGAAGAGAGAATAGCAGAGCGAGTAGACACAATGAAGGAGAGACGATGGAGGAAAGATGAAAAGAATGAGGAGATACGAGAGTAGATAGAAAAGAAAGGGGGTAGAAGCAGATGAGAGTAAGGGGAGGAGAGATGAAGCGGCAGAGAGGGGGGGGAGAGGTAGAGGAGAGTAGAGGGAAGAGAGACAAAGCGGCAGGGCAGAGAGGGAGGGAAAAGGCAGACGAGAGAGGAAAAGTGATAAAGGCTAGGGGGGGGTATATATATATATATATATATATATATATATAACAACCAAACAATAACAATAACAACAACAACAATAATAATATAGTAAATAATAATAATATACAATTTATAATGTGTATGAATATATATATTAACATATTTATAGAGTGAAATTAAAAATTATGGTTTTAATGTATATGGTGAGATTGAATATCCCAAATATATTATTATTATTATTATTATTATTATTATTATTATTATTATTATATAAGTGTATGAAAATATATATTTTAAATTATAATTATTATTTTTTTATATATATTATTATACTTTTAATAATAGTAGTAATAATAAGTATTATATTTATAATAATAATAATAATAATAATAATAATAATAATAATAATAACAGTAGTAGTAGTAGTAATATCACATATAATTGTTACCAATTGTTAGAGTGTTGGTAATTACTAATGCGTACATTACCAATGGTCTAACACGTTGGTAAGACCGTTGGTAATTACCAATGTGCTTACGTAAGCACGTTGGTAATTACCAACGATCTGACGTGTTAGTAATTACTAACACATAAGCACGTTGGTAATTACCAACTGTCTGATGCGTTGGTAATTTAAACGTTGGTAATCACTAACCCGTTTGACCGTTGGTAAATGCAATTTTTTTATCCAACGGTCTAACGCGTTGGTAATTACCAACGCGCAAGCCATTGGTAACTTGTCCGTTGGAAAATGTGATTTTTTTAGTAGTGAAGGCAACATGATGATACCACTATGGTGAGCTTTTCAATTGTTCTCTTGTAAGAAAGGTTTAGATAGCTATAAAAGGTAAAGGAGAACCAATATAAGAAAGAGCTTCTAAATCTTTTGTCTGAATCCGAACATACTATTGCCATTTATTGGTGGCTTTCTTGCCAACCAGAGAAGGTTCTATCTCACCACAGATAATATTACTCCTGATTCATTCTCTACGATGTAACTCACCTGGAAGGCATATTTTTTTTTTAACAGCAAAGCAAACATATATAAAGCTAGCTAGTTGCTAGACCATGAAATAAGAAGACCATTAAAAAGCTAGCTAGTTACTAGACCAAGTATAAAATCCACCTAAGCACCTATATAAAGAACTTGGAGTTCCCACAATACGTCTAAGACATCCTATGCATCAATAGAACTCGCAATAAACGGTAAAAGATTTAAGCACCAATCTGACAAAAAATAGTTAATCCAATTACTCTTGCTTGTAATCCAATGATGAGAACAAGATTGAATACTGAAGAAGATATCCTCTACATGAAAGACTTTTGATCTGAAAATATTATCGTTCCTTTTACTCCAAATCACCTAAGTTGTAACACATAAGGTGGTCTTCCCAGCCTCAGTTTTCTCTTTCTACCATCTTGAAATTGGTTTAAATTGGAGCATTTCTTGTAGATCAATACCGATTGGAATATCCAGATTCTACCACAGGAAGGCTAGCTTCAAGACTAAAAAAGCTCAGTTACATCTAACCAGGAGATGTGTACTTTCTACATTGTTATTGCAAAATGGGCAAAGTGAGCTCTGAACTTGATTACCTCTTAGAATAAGATTGTCTCATAGGAATTTGATCTTGTAAGGCCTTACAACTGAAAAAGTTAACCTTCAATGGCAACAACTTGTTCCAACATTGTCTCCCTTAACCTTCAATGGCAACAAGTTGTTCCAACATTGTCTTCCATCTTGTGACTACACTTCCAGCATAATATTATCCACTAGCTGACAAACTTCAACAAAGGTATAGACGCCACCCTTGCTTGTACTTCAATGAATCTTGTCTTTTTTCAAAGTTTTCAATCCCACTAAGGAGCAGATCTGCATAAGATTGGTTAGTTCACATAGCTCTCTTCTTCTCAGTTCCATCCGCCAACTACAAACCCAATTCCAATTATTTCCCTCCCATAATCCCATTTGGCACACCTTAACTTGATTGTTTGCAGCCATCCTATAGAGTCTAAGGAACCTTAATTCAAGGCTACTATCCCCTGTCCAAACATTTTTCTAGAAATCTATTTTCCCCCTTTCACTAACTTTCATTTGAACTGCTTTTGAAAGGTAATACCTATAAAAGTTCTCAAAGTACCTCCCTTAGCTTGGCTATGGAGGTAAGTAAACATCAAGTTATTTCCCTTAAATAAGTTTTATTAAGCAAGAAAAGTAAGCTAAGTAAGGTTAAATTGAGTTCCAAAGTGCAATTGGCACTTAAAGGGCAAGGAGGGCAAAATGGTATTTTTGGCCCAAGTCAGAAGCATGACCATAATTTTACTGAAATTAGGTCCATGCAATTGTTTAGAGCTAATTTATTTAAGACCATAAGTGTTAATAGCTATTTGAACCAAAAGCGAAAGTTAAGGGTGAAAAATGCACTAAGTGAGAGCTTCTATTATGTTTTATAATGGCTTAAGTGACTTAAGGGCAAAGTGTTTAGGTAAGAAAAACTTTTCTTTGGATCCAATGAGTGATGGAGTAGGGAGTGTTTAAGTGGCCTAAGTGATTCAAAGTTAAGTTTGAGGGCCAAAGTGTCAAATGAAAAAGAGGTTGGCTATATAAGTGGAGGAGATAATACTATTCATCATCTCCCCCATTTGCTATTTTCATGGCTCTCTTTTCTCCATAGATCTTCACCTTCAAAGCTCCCATTCTAGCCAAACTTCCATGAAAATTGAAGGTCTTAAGGACGTCCCAACAAGCCCTTAGCTCGTTTTTGGTGGATTTGGTGCATTTTGAGTTGTTCTTACAAGTTTTTGGTTCAAACCCAAAGGTAAGAATCTTTGATCCTTATGGGTTAGTTCTAAGCTTGTTAAATGGTTAGAAATGGTCTGAAGTTCATGCTCTTGGTGTCCAATTTGGTTGATTTTAAGCTTGGAACTCAAAAGAACTCGTTGGAGCTCGAATGTGCTCATTGCTTATTTCTTGCTTTCAAGATGATTTAAGGTAAGAGATTTAAGTAAATTTAGCTCAAATAATGCATAGAGATGTAGTATTACAAGTGGGAATGAAGTAGAAACAAGACCCTTATGAATTGGCCTTGGGATGGGAAAGTTTGAACAAGTTTCGTGCAAGTTCGCACGCTGTCGTACAATGCTATAAATGCATTGGTGATGTGTCATCCTTGGTGATGCATCACTGGTGGCAATGCGAACTGGAGATGTGTCGCCGTTAGACGTCAGGATTCCAGAACATTAATGCCTTTGGTGATGCATCGCTAACACATTAGTTCCTGAAGCTGGGTGCGTCATAAAAATGTCTCAAACTCTCGGTTATCATATCTAGGCTAATTTAAGATGTTTTGTAGCCTCAGTTGGATCAAGAACTCATTCCTAAGTTAGGAATTATGCATTATTTAGGTAGTAGCTATGTGGTGTGGTTAAGGTAGGGTAAGTAATGGTGGCTAAGGGATTTACAGTGCTTAAGTTGCCAAGTGAGCATTAAGAGGATTAAGGCAGGTTTCAGACTCTTCGTTGGCCCAAGTGGGAGGTCTTAGACTTTCGGCCAATGAAAAGGAAACCTAAAAGGATCTGAACCAAACTTTATGGTTTGGTAGGTAAGCTACTAAGGAGCCCTGAGCTAAGCTCGAAAAGCTTGATAAGTTGAACCACATAAGGTAGCTACCCTACACAATAAGTTAAAGGAAAAGATAGGTATGGAAGGAGTAAGCAGTGACTTACTCTAAGTAACCCGTTAAGGTGGGCAAGGTTTAAGTAAGTGACGACTTACTTTAAGGCACCCGTAAAACGACTTCATGGGGTAAGTTAAGTGCTAGCATAGGATACGAGGGCCAGTATCCAAGTACCCCAGTTATATGAGCTCACGGCAAGTCTAGCACCTAGGGGTGTAAGGAAATCCTATGTGCATTTGCATTGTGCATATTGCACTCATTCATCCATCCATCCATTATCTGGATTGTTTGTTGTCTTTTTTTATTTTTATTTTTCTTTTTGTTGTGTTGTTGGCGGTTGTTTGTTTTGTTTGTTATATATGAAATTGTATGTTTGTTGTGCCTTGCATGCTTGCATTTATTTTCCCCTATAGGTACCAAATCCCTTACTGAGTACTTTAGAGTACTCATCCCTTAAGTGTTGTGCAAGTTTAAGTGGGCTAGTTAGGCTTAACAGTTGGTAAGGGGCAGCTGTTAAAGTTAAGTTTTATTGGTTTAAAGGTATTCTCTAAATAGGAAATTTTACATTTCTAAGTTACTTATGCCATAGGCTAGTATTGACCAAAGTGTTTGCCTTACAGTTGAAGCTAAATGAGTATAAGGAAAATATTGCTTATCACTTGAAGCTAGCTTGCTCGGGTGAAGAGCTAAGGATGGATCTTAGTAGATATAAGTTGCTCTTTTAAATGTATGGTATTTTCATACAAGAGATTGTCTCTACTAGTGTCCATTGGTGTGTATAACACTAGAGTTACATTTGGGTGCATATAAGTTAGAGATGTATGCATATAGTTATTATTCGAAGTTAAAGCAACTAAAGGTTTATGTATTGGCTTGTTTTGAATTATGTTTTTGTTAACTGCCGTGGCACTGTTTTTAATAATATTTTAATTTAATTGTTATTGCATTGTCAGGACAATGCATGCATATTTCCTATATAGGGTAGGCTAAGTAACTAGTTGCACGTAATGATTTAAGAAACTTCATGAGTAATAACTAGCCAATTATAACCTAAGTGGGATCATAGTTTCTAAAGAGCCTACTAGTGTTAGCAATTTAGGGCACTGGGGCCTTATTCCGCCACAATACCAGCATTATCTAGCTCTTCCCCTACCTTAACAATTGCCCTCCAAACTTGACCCAACCTAATATTTTCTATGTTTCCATCTAACTCGCCCCTCTTACCATATATGCTGGCAATTACTTTTCTTCAAAAAGACCATTCTTCATTAAAAAATCTCCACCACCACTTTCTTAATAATGCTAGATTCTTGGAGTTTAAACTACCCATGCCTAGGCCACGTAGCTTTTTTTGATACTAAAATTTTATTCCAAGCTACTCAAGCTATGCTTCTACCTTCCACAGGCCCCCCAATAGAAATTCAATCTTAAATTTTCTAGGTGTTTGATGACATTCATAAGAGCTCAAAACATGGAAAAGAAAAAAAATAAGAGAGGCTTGAAACCTGGAATGCATGTTGATATTCAATTGATAAAGATCCCAACCTTAACTGGCTTCTAGCCTAATGGTATTGTTGGTACTAGGGCATCCATGCACGAAGAGAATTTTGATGTTGATAGGTCTCTTTACTTGTAGAGCTATCATAGCACCCTCCTCCATGTTTAACTATTTTTTTTTGTTTGTAAAAAATGAATATACTATAACTAATATCATCTTATATCTTGCTATGGAAAAAAAATTTACAAAAAAAAAAATACAAGAAAAAATATTAGAATAGTTATAGGATAAAAAACTGAAGAATAATAGCTTTACTTGCAAAATAACCATGTAAAAATATGCGAAAAAAGATAAAAGTGTTAGTTTAAAAAGGAAAAGCACAACCAAAGAGATAACTAGAATTTTCCGTTGCTTCATTTACTTAAACAAATATTTTTCTTTCCTCTTAGATCTTGAAAGCAAATTGTTACAAAAACAGAATTTTGATGGCGAGAATCTAACTAGGTTTAAGTAGCTATATCACTTATTGTTCTTGGGAGCCAATCTCCATCATGTTTTTTTTTACTAGATTTTATACTTCTCACTATAAGAATCACTTGTCTTCACAATGTTCAACATCCAATGCTAATAGTAATTGGTATTCAAATACTATGACATACAATGACATAAGTAATGTGTTCCAGCACCAATTTCAACAACAGCCAACACTCAAACAAAAACACCGTAAGACTTGGATGGTATCAAATAAATTAATCAAACTAATTATTGGGGGAGGGGCTTGAGAGAATCTCTCTTAAAAAGATTACTCAAATGAATTAATTGAAAAAAGAAGTATGACAAAGAAAACTAACCATTTGAATTGTTCTTGCATCTTTTTATCTCTTCGCATCCCTTTATGCCGCCTATTACTCTATCCACAGCCTTTTTATCATGGTTCAGATCTCAGCTGTGATTTTCTAGATTGAAGTTCCATGATTTCAAAAAAAAAAAAAAACTAAAAAAGGGTCAAAGATGAAGCAAATGTCAAATAAGACAGATGTCATGGCCAAACAAAGAACTAGCAATTAAAATTTTTGTAACAACTATCTACTTGCAACATATTCAACATGTAGCTTTGCATTCTTGTCCATCATAAGCCTTTTTTTTTCTTTTGAAAATAACAAAAGCAGTCACATCGTTGAATAGCTTTTTGTTCTCAAAGTTGATCTCAGAAATTAGTTTCCTATTAATTTCTTAAAGCAGCACCAATTCTTCTCGTTATGATTGGTTCTGTTCTTACTGCTAACCACTTTGTGTCAACATTCTTCCAACTTCACGGGCTGTTTCTTTAGTTTAGATCTCAGGTATATGACTTCTGAAAAATCACATGATTAAAAATAGAGGGAAACATAACTTTTGAGACGAATGTCAGGGCCTAACAAAGAAGCAGCAATTCAGAACTTGTACCATAACAACTATCTAGCTACCTTCACCGTATTTAACTTGCAGCATGGGATTCTAGGCTACTATAAACCTCACTTGTTTCTAAACATCAACAATTGTCTTTGTGGAATCTGAGCTATTGCAAATCAATGTGAGAAACAGTGGTGACATGAACTACGATCACGATATGGAGTAGGACATTTGAGAATTTAGAATCATAGGAGTGCAAATTAGGTGTTTCTCTTAAAACCTAATTAGTTCTACTATACTTTTCCTAGAGAAAAAAATAAATTCAAACACAAGAAGAATTTGATTACTTACATAGATGAAAAGAGATCTTCAATCGGCTAGGCAGTGTCCTATTATAAGGCAAGGCAGAAGCAGAGATACCCTTATTGAACAAAGCAAATTGATTGTTGTAAGATTTTAGGGAAATAACAAAAATGGTAATATGAGAATGTAGGAGATTGAGTGAATGAACAAACCTTCCATTGTGCAAGGTCTGTTGAAGATCATTTGAATTTGTTTCCTTAATATTCTCAGTTTGTTAGTTTTTGAATAAGCATAGGAGTCTGGTAGCAGCAGGTGTTAAATGTGTTCCTATCTTTCAGCTAGTTTACGTTAGACAGTTGAGTGATTATAGCTACTCCTGTTTCTACTTCTACTCATGTATTGCCTATTTAATGGGCTAAGTTTTCATCAAATAAGAAGATTTGATCAGTAGTATCAATTCTTTCTTTGTGTTTTCTATTATTTCTTTGCTAAATCTCCAGCAAATTGGTATCAGAGCCTGGTTCCTTCTGAACTGGGCATTCTATTCTTTCAAAAATGGCTGCAAATCTAAGTTCTCTTTATATATCTCAGCCACATATTCCTATTTTCAAAGGTGATGCATACGAATTCTGGAGCATTAAAATGAAAAGTCTTTTTAAGTCCCAGGATCTTTGGGATTTTATTGAGTCTAGCTATGCAGAAGCCAGCGATGATGATATTCACCACAATGAGAATTTAAAGTGCGATGCAAAGGCTCTTTTTTTCATCTAGCAGGGAGTGGATGAAGCCATTTTTTCGAGGATAGCTACAGCTACAACTGCAAAACAGGCATGGTCAATCCTTAAAACCGAATATCAAGGATCGACAAAGGTAATTACCGTCAACTGCAATCACTTAGATGGGTTTTCGAAACTTTTTGCATGAAGAATAATGAGTCGGTCCAAGAATACTTGGCAAGAGTATCAGTAGTTGTGAGTCAAATGCATTCGTACGGAGAAACAATGAGTCATGAAATTGTGGTAGCTAAAGTTTTAAGAAGTTTGACTCCAAAATTTGATCATGTATTTGCTGCCATTGAAGAGTTTAAGGATTTATCAAAATTTTCTTGTGATGAACTAATGGGGTCTTTGCAAGCCCATGAAGCCAAAATTAATAGGTCTTTTACTGGAGAAGAAGAAAAGGCATTTCAGACAAAGGGGGAGCCAGATTCCACTACCCAACGTATGAGAGGAAGAGGTAGAGGAAACTATCGAGGACGAGGATAAGGGTGTAGTAGCTCTCTTCAATGTTCCTACTGCAAAAAATACGGACACACAGAAAAATTCTATTGGTCTAAACCGGAAGAGGCAAAGTTTGCTGAAGAAGACGATGAACAAGGTGATTATTTGTTCATGGCTTCATTGGACACAGAAGTGGCTAATAAGGAAGTCTGGTATCTTGATAGTTGTTGCTCACATCACATGACCGGGGACAAATCTAAGTTCAAAAACCTTGATGAATCAATAAAATCATTGGTTCATCTTGGAGACAACAAGCAACTTCAGATTGAAGGAAGCGGTACAACAATTGTTGCAGTAGGTAACCAGACTAAACTCATCAAGAATGTGCATTTTGCTCATTGTTTGGCTCATAGTCTCATAAGCGTGGGTCAATTGATTGAGTCCGGATATTCTGTATTATTTGATGATAATAAGTGTGTGGTGAAGAAAAAAGCTACAGGTAAAATTCTTGCAACAGCTCGAATGTTATCCAACTGAATGTTTCCTCTAAATTTTTTGGAACATGCTGAAGCAGCCATGATAAGCAAGGTGGTTGAAAATAGTGAGTTATGGCACCTAAGGTATGGGCATCTAAATATTAAAGGACTGCAACTTCTGAAAAGAGTTTGCTGATTTCTGTGAAGAACATGGTATCAAGAGAGAGCTGACAACTTCGTACACACCTGAGCAAAATGGTGTGGCGGAAAGAAAGAATCGAACCATTGTAAAAATGGCTAGGTCGATGATGAAGGGAAAGAAACTACTGGACTCATTGTGGGTAGAAGGTGGCCACTGCAGTATATCTCATCAATATTTCTCCCACCAAGGCAGTATGGGACAGAACTCTATATGAAGCGTGGCATGGGAACAAGCCTTTGGTAAGTCACTTGCGTACATTTGGTTGTATTTATTATGCATTACTCACAAGTGACAGACAGAAGTTGGAAGAAAAAATCAAACAAATACATTTTTATTGGCTACTGTTCCCAATCAAAAGCCTATAGTCTTTATGATCCAGAGAATGAAAAGGTTATTATAAGTAGAAATGTGATATTTGATGAGCAAGGTTGCTGGGAATGGAAAGAAAATATGAAGGAATCAGTTGTTTAAACAGAGACAATGGAGGAAGAAGAAGAAACAGTCGATGCTGGTACACAAACAATTACACCTCATAGCTCACAAGCGTCGAGACCAACAAAATCAAGTTCGGTCTCCAGGTCAGCGTCTTCGTCAGAAGACTCGCCATCACCACCACGAAAATTAAAATCTCTTAGTTAGGAGATTTATGCTGCCTCACCTTTGGTTTTGTTTATCGAAGACCCATCAAGTGTAGAAGAGGCTATGAAGCAGCAACAATGGAAAAAAGCAATGCAAGAAAAGCTTCAAGCCATCGACAAAAATCAAACGTGGGAGATGGTCGAAGAACCGGAAGGTAAAAACATAATTGGGTTGAAATGGATTTTTAAAACAATGTTTTTGGCAGATGGGAACATTCAAAAACATAAAGCAAGGCTGGTCATGAGAGGCTATGCTCAACAACCAGGAATAGACTTCGAGGAAACCTTCGTGCCAGTTGCTCGATTTGAGACCGTTCGAGTTACGTTGGCACTAGCAGCACAAAAACAGTGGAAGGTGTTTCAATTAGACGTAAAGTCAGCTTTTTTGAATGGAGAATTGCAAGAAGAAGTCTATGTGGCTCAACCACCTGGATTCGAAAACCAAAATGAGCAAAATAAAGTGTTTTGACTCAAGAACGCACTTTATGGTTTGAAGCAAGCCCCTCAGGCATGGTACAGCTAAATAGATGAGCTTTTCCACAACAATGGCTTTGAAAAAAGTATGCACGAGCCTACGTTATATGTCAAGAAGCAAGGTACGAATGAACTATGGTGGTGAGCTTATATGTTGACGATATGATTTATACTAGGTCTTCTTCACGACTTATATGTGAGTTCAAAGAGTTTATGAAAAGCATGTTTGACATGACTGATCTTGGAGAGTTGAGATATTTTTTGGGTTTAGAAGTTACTCAAATAGGTAATGGAATCTTCATGACACAAAGGAAATATGTGTAGGACATGTGGAAGAGTTTTAACATTATGAGGTGTAAAACTGCTACTACTCCGATGAACATCAATGAGAAGCTCTGGTCAAGTGATAATACAGGAATTATAGAAGCAAGCATATACAGAAGCCTGATCGGTCGACTTATTTACGTGACATATTCTCGTCCAGATATTAGCTTCTCAGTTGGTGTCCTTTCTCATTTCATGCATAATCCGAGTAAGTATCATTTTGGGGCGGCCAAAAAAGTATTACGCTATCTTGCTGGCACCAAGGATTATGGTATTTGGTATCATGAAGCTCAGTTTTTCACTCTTAGAGGATACAGTGACAGTGACAGTGACTGGGTAGGTTCATTAGAGGACAGATGAAGCACGACCGGGAGCTATTTTTTTCTTGGGACAGCCGTAGTATCATGGAGCTCCAAGAAACAGGCAACTGTGGGCCTTCCATCGATAGAGGCAGAATATGTAGCTGTTATAGCCACCGCTTGCCAAGTAGTATGGCTCTGAAGACTGTTGGGAGATATTGGTGAGGAGCAAAGTAAGGCCACATAAGTATTGTGTAATAACGAGTCAGCTGTGTTGCTCGCAAAGAATTCGGTCTATCATAGCAGGACTAAACATATTGAAATCAAGCACCATTTCATCCGTGAATTGATAGCAAAATGAGAAGTTAAATTGGAAAATTGCAGAACTGAGGAGCAACTTGCAGACCTCATGACTAAGAGTTTGCCACTTAGGAAGCATCTAGAACTTTGCACTCTACTGGGAATATCCAAATTCAAATGAAGGGGGAGTGTTGAAGATCATTTGAATTTGTTTCCTTAATATTCTTAGTTTGTTAGTTTTTGAATAAGCATAGGAGTCTGGCGGCAGTAAGTGTTAAACATGTTCCTATCTTTCAACTAGTTTACGTTAGACAGTTGAGTGATTTTAGCTAAGTCTGTTTCAGCTTCTGCCCATGTATTGCTTATTTAATGGGCTAAGTTTTCATTGAATAAGAAGATTTGATTAGTAGTATCAATTCTTTTTTTGTGTTTTCTATTATTTCTTTGCTCAATCTCCAGCAAATCTGAGAACAAGCTTGATAGACAATTTGAGAGCTAGGAAGATCACTTGTTTGTGAAGCTAAGGGCCCTGAAAGAATAGCAAAACTAACAGGCACAAAGCTTCCAATACCTTATAATCAAAGCTGAGAATCACAATATCGAGATGAATGTTGAGGTTGAGGGAATTAGAAGCAAAGTAGAAACAAATTTGGGTTTCATTTTTTGTCTGTTTTTTTCCCATAGAATTCTTAAGCTGGGTGAATAAAGTCATAGATTTGGCTTTGAATATGCATAATGGTCCTAAGGATTCTTTTGCTGTATTTTTAAAAACTTGTCAAGTTTGGGGAGGTTTTTTAGCTACGTTTTTTAAAGTTAGTCAGACTTTTGGGGGTTTTTTACCTGCTCTTTTTAAAATTAGTTGGGTTTAAATCGCTTTTTACTTGCATTTATTCATATACGACACAAAATCATATATCTTTCTTGATGTTTTTTAGAAAACATCGGTAAACTTCTATCAGCCAAATACTATTTTGTTGTAGGGTACAACCAAACTCAATAATGTGGGCGGATTATCTTCTTTGGCTAAGAAGTTAGTGATACTAACACTGATCAGTTATGATTAAACGATTTTGAATAAAGATTTGAATAATTAATTGCAATGTTGGGAGAATAAAGGAGGAAGAAGAAACAACTAACATTGACTACGATATTATAATGCCTTTTGAGAATCCAGCTTGAGCAATCTACTATTAATCAATAAAGTTGTTGGGGGAAAAGGTTATTTTTAGTCCCACAGCTTGCCTTTTATTTGAGTCATTAAACTTTTAAGTTTTCTAAATTAGCTTTAAAATTTTGGTAAAGTGTTATAATAGTTGGTACTACACTTATTAAAAGACTAAATAATGCTTACTGAATATAAATATGATGCATATAGAGAAAACTAGTAATTTGAATTGTTTATTATTTGTTAAAAAAGTATTCCATAATTTAAATTTGTTTCGAAAATAGTTATGAGGCAATTTAAATTTAAATTGTATTTAAAAAAGCTAGTATTTAAAAAATGATCATTTTTATAAGTAATTGTCTATAGAGTTGCAATGTTTTAGGATTAGTTTAAAAAATTTAAAATTTTAGAACTAACTATTTATGTAATTGCAAAATTCTGAGATTCATTTTAAAAAATTAAAAAAATTAAGGATTGAAAAAAAAAAAGTAAAGAAATTTTAGGGAGCAAAAAGTACCCATCCCCTTGATCGCATGTAAAAAGAAAGAAGAAAGGTGATGCATTTGACGAATTAGCTAATTGAGAGGTAGGTTGGGTTGGGTAAAAATTGATCATGGTTTATGGGTTGGTTTTATCTCTGAAACAACCATCAGATCACTACTAAAAAAACCCTTTTTTACCAACGGCCCATTTTCCAAGGGCTTGGCAGTTGGAAATTTCCAACATGCTAGGCCATTAGAAGCTACGAAAAAAATTGACCATTGTAAAAAAAAATCTCCAATAGCTTGGCCGTTGGAAGTGTTGAAAAATTTCCAATGGGCACTTTTCCAACGGTTTAAACCGTTGGAAAATAGTAAGTTAAATTATGCATCTTAATATTTATTGTTTTCAACTGCCTAGGTCATTAGAAACTATTTTTATTTTTCCAACTGGCTAGGCCGTTGGAAAATATGTAAACATCTTAGTATTTATTGTTTCCAACGGCC
The DNA here is from genome assembly GCA_005392925.1 of Aquilaria sinensis. NCBI lineage: Eukaryota > Viridiplantae > Streptophyta > Magnoliopsida > Malvales > Thymelaeaceae > Aquilaria > Aquilaria sinensis. The sequence continues at coordinate 130,583 of SMDT01000591.1, read as the reverse complement.
TTGGCCATTGGAAAATTTCCAACTGCCAAGGCCGTTGGAAACTAATTTTATTTTTCCAACTGCCTATGCCGTTGGGAAACATGTAAGTTAAAATGTTTTTATTTTTCTAATTGTCGAGGCCGTTGGAAATATTTTGATATATCAGACACACACACGCATTTATATATATGCATATTTATATTGCATTATTGATATATATATTTTATATAATATATCATAATATATATTTACCATAATACATATATATTAATACGTATATATATATTCTTACACATTATTATTATATTTATACATAGTATATTTTTATACATATTATAATACATATCATATTTTACACATATCATAATAACATATACATAGTATATGATATATGATGTATATACCATACATATGTTTATTATTATTATTATTATTATTATTATTATTATTATATGATTATATATATATATATATATATTAACATATATATTAATGTATATAAATATATTATAATGTTTCATATATATAATGTATGTAACATATATTTTATACTATAATATAACTTAACCCATATATATTATAACCCAGCCCAAATATTAAAGCCCAGCCCATATAACCCCTATATATACATCTTAACTTAGCCCTTGTCAACCCCTCTGCCGCTCACAATATTTTCCCTCCCACAATTTCTCCTCACCATATGGTTTCTTCTCTCTTCCTCATCGCTATGCTTCTTTGCCCTCGCTGCTGTGCTCCGTCGATCTCTCTGCTCCTGCTCCCTCTTGCTCCTCCCGTGCTCCGTCGCTTTCTCTGCTCAGTTGCTTGCTCTCTTTGCTTGCTTTCGCTCTCCATCGCCACATGACCGCTTAGGCTCACCGTATGCTACCCGATATTCCGCCTTGGCTCACCTCGCACCAAATCCGTCGATGCTCCGCCTTGGCTTCGATCCACCCGTGCTCCGTCGGTCGCTCTCTCTGCTCACCCTCGCTCTCGCTCTCCTTCACCAACCGACCGCCTAGGCTTGCCGTATGCTGCTCGATCTTCCGCCATGGCTCACCTCGCACCAGATCCGCCAGTGCTCCTCCAGATTCGGATCTGACTATCGCTCTCTGCTTTTCTTGTATTTTTTTATTTTTTGTGATATTTTTCAGATCTAGTTTAGAATGATTTTTCTGATTTTTTGTAATTTTTATAATTTTTTAATTTTTATATTTTTGTAATTTTATGGTTTTTTTACCTTTTGCCTTTGAATATTTTGTTATGTAGGTAGAAGATATAATTATTTTAAAGTTTTTAGTTATATTATAAAATATAAAATATAATTTAGTAATTTATAAATTATATTTTTTTTTATTTTTTTCTACAAAGTTTCCAACGGCCTTAGCTATTGGTATCGTTTCCAACGGCTCAAGCCATTGGAAAACCTCGTAACCCAGACCACAATCTCAGCCGTTGGAAATTTGTAACAGCTCCATTTCCAACGGCAAAAAAAAGGGCCATTGGAAATAATTTTCCAATGCATGCTTTTCCAACGGCTTAGCATTGGAAAACTCATTTTCCAACGCAAAGCCATTGAAAGGCCGTTGGAAAAAGCCCATTCTTTAGTAGTGGATTTCAGGTTGGTTTCGGTCCCATATGAAACCAATCGGATAAAGAACTGAACCAAGGTATATATTAACATACTCTAAAATTTATAAGTTTACATATATAATATTTATGGAAAATATGAAATATTCTGCTTCCTCTCATTCTCAAGTGATCATTCAGAGTTTACAGGTGTATTACTGAAATCGCATGTAGGTGAAATAAAGACTAAAAAAATGAAAGAACAAGTGCAATTTTTTTGAATTTTACTAAATACATGTGTATTTTGATGTGGATTCAATTTTATATTATGTTTAATACTTTATAAACTAGTTGTGAATGAATTTCAATGGATTTTGGTGTTGTTACAGTGTATGTGTATAAACGAAAAAATACCTAAGAACCAAAACAAAAATTCCAAAACCATTATTGTGGTTCTATTCGATTCTCAGCTCTCGGATTAGGTAGAAAATTTGTTAAGCTAGGGCTTTTTCAATTTGGCTCAATTCCACTCTAAAACTAACCCTACTCGTACCTTGCTCGGACAAATTTCAAACCACGCGCAAAATGAGTTTTGTCAAAGTCAAAACCATGATGAGTAGTTTAGAAATAATTATTGTTTTATAAATATTTCACCTTTTTAGTGCAAAAAAAAATTAAAATACATGCTTTTGCATGTATAAACACACGCATATATATAATTGAAAGTGCGTATAATTTCAGGAAATTGTAAACTGTTGTTTTCTATTAATGCACAAGTTTTTAAAAATAGTTATTTATACCATACTGAGCACTTCATTATTACGGTTTATGTTAGCTCTGGGGTGCGTTGTTTAATTATGTTAAGAAAATCAATTACTCCCTCTATGATGATTTGTATTTTTTTTTTTTTTAGCTGTCCTGTAAAGAATGACACTTTTCTTCTTTTAGTAACTTTTTATGCTAAATGTTCTATTTTGCCCCTATCAACTCTTCATCCATCTCTCCTGTGCCTCATCTCCTCAGGCGGCCTCTTTCTAGAATATTGAACTAAAACATTAACGATTTGGATACAGAGAGGGCAAATTGGGGCAAAAGGACCACCGATCAAATAGTGGAAATTTGGCATTAACCCTCAATTCTCTGTTTTGATCTTCTTTTTTTCTTCTTCTTCTTTTTCTTCACCTGGGGCGCACATGAGATGGCATGATGCACTTTTGGCTTCTTAGGCTTTGGTACTGGCTTGGGCAGAAGCCTACAAATTATCTCCTCCAATAGACTAGGATCAAGCGACTCTTTAGGGGAAAAGTGGAAATGTTCTTCACTTCCATCTTTTTGGCTCCAATAGTTCTCTCGTGGAGGATCTTCGCAAGCAGAGAGGATGACGAAGGCGCATCACCGGCGCAAACGAGGAATGGACACCACCACCGCCAGATGCATGTTCTTGACTGTCTCTTCTATAGGAGTAAAGTAGGTTTATTCTATAAGCCCAACAATCTCCTGTTTGTCGTAGTTAAAGAAATTCAGGTAATAAAAGAGAAGAATATCCCACCTGCCCACTAATGAAAGGCATTATAACTACATCCACTACTAAAATAATGACAATTACCTATGTGTTAGATCATTGATAAGAGAATTTAATGGTTACCAACAGTCATGCATTGGTAAATGGCTCGGGTGGCATATTCTAGTCTAGATGGATGTATTAACAATGGCCCAGACCATTGGTAAATTACTAACGTGTTAGACTATTGATAAGTGAAATTTATAATACCAACTGTCTAAGCCGTTAGAAATTCAATTAGAGGTACCGATTTGAAACAAGAGGAAAAAATGTTGGACTAAAGCTGGAATTTTACCAATCTCTTTTTTCGCCCTCTCACTAAGGGTGCCAGATGCTAGGCTGAGAAGTAGTCGCCGCCGTTAAGAACATATTTCCGACTTTAGCACCGATGGCGGGAAAAAAATTTTTCCCAGATTTTTAATCGGCTTTACATATTTCGATTCCTTGTGTTCTCTTCTTTACTTTCTGTAAAGCCATTTCTTCAAACATGCGACGATGGGAATTCTCACACATTATTAGTTCTACTTTCTGATTTAAGAGTCCATTTCGCATATTATTTGTTTCATTGACATTCTTTAATTGTTTCTGGCTAGGTCAGCAAATTGCGCTTTGTCGTAAAGTGATCTAGTTTCATTTGTTGTCTATTAAGGTCCAGTACTTTTGGTTTGGTCTGTTGTCATTTGTTGGAGCCACCATTGTGTTCTTTTAGATTGACAAAAGAAATTATTTGTTCATTTTTTTTACATATTTATTTTTGAGGAAAGATTGTCAAGGAATTTCACACTTATCATACTGCTGTTAGCTTCTAGAATTGCTTGACAATTACCGGTGCTATTTATTTTAGAAGATTTTCTTCTTGCTATAGCAACTATTCTAATACTTTTGTTGTTTCTCAATTATTATAGAGGGCAGCCGAAAAAGCAAAATATTGTCTAAGGTTCAAGAGGTTTCACGAGTTTCAGCAACTTAGAAGTCAGAAAGTGTCACAAATAAATTTGGTGTAGCTTTGGTTTCTGGTAATCTCCCTAACCCCTTAGTTTTCGTTTTATCTGTTTTTAGATTCCTGTTATTACTCCATCCGTCCCGGTTTGTTTGCTTCATTTGGGTTTGACACGGAGATTAAGAAATGATGAAAATATGTAATTGTTGACAATTTTACCCCTAAAAATGAAAATTAAAAATAAGCTTATTAACAAAGGCACTAAAGCTGGTTTTTAAATGTGGGAGATGGTGGCGGGAGAATTTAATTTGATCAAATCACTGAGCTCACAATCATCAAACTACATTGGAATTTGTTTAGTTGCCTCACTTAACACAGAAGAATTGAACCGACAACAAAATACTCGTTTACTTGGCCGCATCTCATTTCTGTTGCAATTTACCAAAATCAATGAGTTCACCTTCGACTGATGAAATTAAGAGGAAGTGCCACCATGTGTTGAGTAAGGACGAAAGGGCAGCAATGTGTGTGGCTTTGCTGAAAAAGCGCAGCAGCAAGGGCAAAATAAAGAGAGGTTCGATTTCAGCAGTTGGCAATCAGTTTTCCGTCAGCCGTCATACGGTTCGACGAATTTGGAATGAGGCAAAGGAACAAATAGCTAATGGCAGACCCATTGAGTTGATTACAAAGCTTCCTTGTCACACTGGACAAAAAAGAGTCACTATTGATCCAACTCGAGTAAGGGAACTCCCTTTATATCGTCGGACAACTATCAGAACAATTGCAACCGAGCTAAATATGTCCAAGTCCACTCTACACAGACGATACAAAGAAGGTGCTCTAAGGCGCCACTCAAATGCCATAAAGCCTCTCCTAACAGAAGAAAACAAGAAAGAAAGATCGAGGTTTTGTCTCTGCATGGTTGAAAATAACTCTATTGTGCGTAATCCGATGTTCATTGATATGTATGATTATGTCCATATAGATGAAAAATAGTTTTACCTAAGCAAAAGATCAGAGAAATATTATTTGTTGCCTAATGAACCAGATCCTATTCGCAGCTGTAAAAGCAAGCGGTTCATAACCAAAGTAATGTTTTTGGCTGCTGTCACTAGGCCAAAGTATGATCCAATAAAAGAGATTGAATTTTTTGGGAAAATTGGGATTTTTCCTTTCATATATAAAGAGCCTGCAGTAAGGAGAAGCAAAAATCGAACAGCTGGAACATTAGAGACAAAGGCTATAGGTTCTGTTACAAAAGAAGTTGTTAAGGCTTGCTTAATTGAGAAGGTTTTACCTGCAATTCAACAGAAATGACCTCACTCAACTCCTAGAAGAACAATTTACATTCAACAAGATAATGCCAAACCTCATCTTAAGGTTGATGATTTTGATTTCCATGAAGCTGCAAGAAGAAACGGCCTTAACGTTCAACTGGTATGCCAACCTCCTAATAGCCTTGACTTGAATGTGTTGGATTTGGGGTTTTTTCGGGCCATTCAGTCTTTACAACATCAACATTCATTGAAGAATATTGATGAATTAGTAGCTGTCATTGAGAAAGCCTTTGATGAGTTCCCATCGACAATGTTGAATCATGTGTTTGTCGCTTTACAGTTATGTATGCTTGAGGTGATGAAGGTGAATGGTTGTAATGGGTACAAGATACCACATGCAAACAAGATAAGGTTGGAGGAAGAAGGTAATCTTCCAACACAAGCTCCTGTCCCTGCTGAACTGATTAAGGCAGTCCTGGCATTGTTAGAGGGTTAAAATGTATGGCATTTTGTATGGAAATGGTACATAATGTTGGTGGTGTACATAACAGACTTTTGAATGTGTGTTAGGAGGGTAAAGAAAGGTTTTGTTTGTAGATAATGTACTGTAAGGTTAAAGCTGGGTTTTTTTTTTGTTTTAATGTTAGTTCCTGGCATTGTGAAGTTTTCCTAGCTGCTGAAATTGTGTGCAACCTTTTGAAGTGTAGGTTTGACCTCGAGTCTAACTTTTTGTTAAAGTGACTAGTCAAGCCTCTAGTTTTACAAACATGCTTAAAGTCACATTATAAACATGTTTGAACCATAAACTCTAAAATTGAAGCTTAATATAAAAAGCCAGCAACCTTGAAGCTCATTTTGCTTGAATTTCATGGATATAATGAACTTCAATGTTCATATTACACAACTAAGAGATTCTAGTTCCCCATCATGTTTAAGCAGGTTATTTTTGACAAAAGAATCGTGGTTGTGAGTCTGGTTTTAAAGTTAGGCCTAGAAACAGAATTGATCACTATAACCAGATTTTTCAGGTTTTTTTTTCCTGCAGAATTCTGCAGCCTTTGATTTTCATGGCCAAATTCCTCGTTTTGATAGCTTCAACAATTTTTAGAGCTTGAAAAAAGTTTTATATTATGGGGTAGAACCATCTGCAAAACTTTTAGAATCTAAAGCTTTTCATTTGAAAAATTCAGCTATTAAGTTAAACAGAATAGTCCAAATCATGTGTACCCAGCATGAATGTGTACAGAATAGACTTTTGAATGTGTGTTAGGAGGGTAAAGAAAGGTTTTCTTTGTAGATAATATACTGTAAGGTTAAATCTGGTTTTTTTTTGTTTTAATGTTAGTTCCCATCATTATGAATGGTTTCCTAGCTGCTGAAACTGTGTGCAACCTTTGAAGTGTAGGTTTGACCTCGAGTCTGACTTTTTGCTAAAGTGACTAGTCAAGCCTCTAGTTTTGCAAACATGCTTAAAGTGACATTAGAAACATGTTTGAACCATAAACTCTAAAATTGAAGGTTAATATAAAAAACCAACAGCCTTGAAGCTCATTTTGCTTGAATTTCATGGATACAATTAGCTTCATTGCTCATATCACACAACTAAGAGATTCTAGTTCCTCATCATGGTTAAGTAGGTTATTTTTGACAAAAGAAACGTGGTTGTGAAGTTTAGTTTTAAAGTTAGGCCTAGAAACAGAATTGATCACCGTAACCAGATTTTTCAGGGTTTTTTTTCCTGCAGAATTTTACAACCTTTGATTTTCATGGCCAAATTCCTCGTGTCAATAGCTTCAACAATTTTTAGAGCTTGAACAAGTTTTATATTATGGGGTAGAAGCATCTACAAAACTTTTAGAATCTAAAGCTTCTCATTTGAAAAATTCAGCTCTTAAGTCAAACAGAATAGTCCAAATCATGTGTTCAAAACTTCCAGGTTTCTTCAGTTCAGTTCTACAGGTGCCTGCAAGTTTTTCATTAGTTTTTTTTCAGTTCAGTTCTGTAGGCAACTTTCAGTTTAGGTTTGCAACTTTCAGGTCTTTGTTCAGTTCATTTCTGTAGGCAACTGCAAGTTTTCCATCCTTTTTTACTTGCTTCTCTTAGCCAAGCCACCTCCTACTATAAGTCCAGACTTTTCCTTTCAAATTCTTTTGTCACAAGTTGAAAGTTGAAACTCTAATCCATAGGATAAATTCAACAACTTAACCCACAAATAGAAGAGCAACAACAACAACAATAATAAGCAACACAAACACAACAAAACATAATGTACAAAAATATGATCTTCATTTCATTAGTTGCTTAACAAGGGTTAAGTCATTTGTAAGTTACAAAATATGTAGGTTCATGAAAAACCTGTTTCCCAACAAAATATACACGGGTTAATGCACTACAATTTAGTTGTAGTTGCATTAGTTCTTACAATTTCACCCTAGGTACATGATAAATGAAGATACTCAAGAGAAACAATTTTTTTACACTCTTGAGCACTACTCATTTAAGCTTCTTCTGCAACACAAAAAACACTTAATGTACTACACTACATTTTGAAATTTTGCACTTGTCCACATAGCCATTTTATTCTTAACTCCGGACATATGGCCTCGCAAACTACAAACTCTCTAGCAGGCTTTGATGTCACCAAATATGTAGCAGCTGCCATCCAGAACTCATCTCCTGTCACAACGCCTGGGAGGCTAGAAAGTATGACCATGATGTTTCCCATGTTACTAGGCTTCAAAGGTGCTGTAGCACAAGTCCTCAACAGTGGAGAAGTGCATGACTCTAATGAGGCAGGAGGGATAAACACCTTTTGTGAAGCCTTTTGATATGAAGATATGGCCTGCTTTGAAGAAAAATCTAGTAGTTCTATTACCTGTTGTGAGGAAATATCCAGCAGCTCTGTCAACACATGTGTACCATGGGATATGGCATTTAATCCCCGACCGGAAGATGTCGACTTTTTTTGGGTGTTCATGAGTGTACTTAACCTACTAGCACAACCTCATAGATGATGACATAAAAACATTAGTTAGGATAGCCGCATATAGGAGAAGGTAGAGAAGAGAAAAAAGTAAAAAAAAAGAAAACAACATCCAAGCTGGCTGATTTGATAAACGCAGTAGCAATGCTAAAAATTTTGAAGCATTGTTTTTTAACTTCCTAAGTTTCACCATGTGATAGACTTTTTGCTAGGAAAAATGTTTTTTTCCTAAAACTTTAAGTGCAAGATTTAAACCATATTTGAGACATGTAGACCTATTTTTGCAGTAAAAATGAGAAATTTTCAAGGTTGTACAATTCAGGCTAGATTCTACAGGTTCAAGAACTAATTCTAGAGGTTTGTTTGTACAGGTTTTCATTTATGGTTGAGCCTACTATTTTAATGCTTCCATCGGGTTCTACTTGGTTAACAAAACATATATGTTCAATCATTCAGCCAAAAATAGGTAGTTACTTCAACCTGGTTTTCAAATTGGAATTCTTGTATAATTTCTAACAGGTTTCATTCCAATAGCCCAAACTACATTTTCAGGTGTTTTGCTTGAATTTCTTGGTCAAGCAACTTCTCTTATGTAATGTAACTTATTGATTGAGTTTACCTAGCCTAATTACTCCTCTACCAATGCACAACACCTCAAAAGGGTATTTCCACGGTTTTCAACTGGAAAAAGCATTAAACCAAGCCATTGTCAAAGGTGTCTTTGTCTTCAGGCCTGTGCTAGACTATTAGTCGTATTTGAGAATGGAGAGACCTGGAAGACTAATCAAAACAAAACCAAGTGCTCTAAACCTACAAGACCAAAATCAAAACAAAGATACCAGAGAAATTGTGGGTTGTCATACCTGAAATGGTGCACGACGATGAATGAAAAGATTGGGCTAGTCTTCGCCTCTACTTCGGGTGGCAATTTCGGCCAGATCTTGTCGACGATCGATGGATGGATTGGTCTCGGCGTCGATGAGAAGCTTCAAACATAGAGGGAAGGAGTAGAGGTTAGGGATTTAGATCGAGACGAATGTGTTGTATGTTTGGGAATTATCTGGAGTTTTATATATATATATATATTTAAGCTTTAAAGTGATTGTTTAAATGAGGGCATAATGGTAACTAAACTGTGAAAAATTTACTAAATTGGGAAATAGTGCAAAGAATTTGGGACAACCCAAAAAAGAAAATGGTGCAAAGAATATAGGACTGAAGGAGTATTAGAAATCTACGCAAATAGTTTGGTGTAGTTGCTCACCAGGGATCGAAATCTCCTTTCACCATGCTAACTTGCTCTAGCCTGGTGCTCTTGCATTTGCTGAATGGCTACTGCAAAACCGGTAGTACATAGAAGGTGAGTTTCATTTAATTTTTCTGTTCGTTCATCTCCAATGTTGGTTAATAAGAAATTTTACGATACTAGTTTTTATATATAAGATACTAGTTGTTAAATATTGAGCGTGTAACCGGAAAGACTTACATATACTTGAATAATACTTAAATCAAACATTGGGTTTTTTTTACTTCACAGCCGATGCCACACAAAGTATCCTAGAAATATACAAGGTATATATTTTTTTTCCCTTTTTTTTTTGCAGGTACATGAACTTAAACAGATAAAACTTAGGTGGAGTAGATCTACGCTATACTTAAAAAGCCTTATTTGGTATTTATATTTCATTACAATTTTTTGGTAATGATTTTTGTGCTATAAGATAAAAATGGTGAACTTATATAAAGTAATGTAAATGTACTTTTCAGTATACTGTTAATTGTACAGTAAATCTTTCTAAAAAACTCTTCTTGAATTTGATTTGTTGGCAGCAAAGCAGGGGACGAATAATATCAACTGTAAATGAAGCTTTTTATTTTATTTTATTTTTAAAAAGTAGTTCCAACGATTCGCGTTGGAAACCTCTTTAATTTTTGTTAAAAACTATGAAATTTACCAATGGCATGAATCGTTGGAAAGTTACCAATAATGGTCACAGTTGTTGATAATTGCCAATGGCTTGGATTATTGATAAATTACCAACGGCTACACATGTTGATAATTTGTCAACGGTCTAATATGTTTGTAATTTACTAATGGTCAAATATGTTGGTAAATATCAACGGTCTAAAATGTTGGTAAAAATTTGACCGTTGGTATAAAGTATCCGAACTTGAACAGTTGGTAATTACCAACGGCACTATTACCAATGACTAGACACTATAAATTACCAACAGCTTAATATTGAGTCGTTGGTAAGTCGATTACCAATGAATGGAATACTAACAGACGTTGTAAATTATCAACGCGAGACCATTAAAATGGTCATTGGAAAATGACCTAATTTTAGTAGACATCATTTAGAGTGGTCAACAACACCTGCCCATGCCTATTGATTACACAAAATCCTTCAAAGGATGATCCCTAAGTTGTTAAAAAATGGGGTTTGGACTGATTTAGTCATGGTAAAATCAGGTCTACCCGATAAATCCAACTCTAACCCAATTTGTAGGCCTCAAAGGCTTAGTTCGGGCTAGGGTTTTTTGGGTTATGAACAGTATGTAAAACTCAAGTTTCAACCCGCACATGACCCCACAATATTCCAAACTTTCTTCCCTATTCGAAACTAGAAATCTATTGTCAGAACATGAGCTATTATTGTCTAAACCTATTAACTTTGGAATTTTCTTAGAAATCACAAACCTTAATTAATTAATTTATTTTTCCAATTCTCTCTAGGGCCTTCAATTTTTGCAATATAGTCCCACAGTCTAATGGAAAATCTTTGGTAAAATTCGTTCACTGGCTCAATACTTTTTACTTTTTTCTATAACTTTAGTTGTTAACATTATTGTCCTATTTGGATAAGTCATTGGTTCTTAATTTTCTGTCCTTTTAACTAAAGCTTAGAGTTATTAATACATCATAGTGTTAACTGTGAAGCTGAATAATGGTGCAATTGAATACCATCTAAATTTTTTTTATTAATCCTATAATTTCTATGATATCATGATAGAAAAAATTGGCAAAAAGAAGCCTTCTCCCAATCTGCTCATTAACCATCTACCAATAAATTTGTAATGTAAATTTTAAAGCAAGGGTAAAATTCATTTGTGCTCTTTTACCTTTTCGTGTTGTCCTAAACATGTCCCTAATCTTCACTTTATCCTCTTAAGATCCCCAACCTCTCTATTTTTATCTCAAGCATGGTCCTTCAATCTAATTTTACAATTAAAGTTAACAGAATCTGTAGGAAAATGCCAACTTTAGTCCCTAAATTAATGTTTTTACTCCCACTCAAACTACTTTCAAGTCTTTAAATTTAACACAATCGGTGTGGCCCTCATCTGCCCCCGGATCTCCAACTACCGCGTCAACGCTGTCACCTTGGATCATTAGGTAGGATCTACTTTGGAGTCAACTTGGAGTTCCCGAGCCTCCAGCTCCACCAATCAGTCCATGCCGAGCAGTTCCACGTTACTAACCTTTCGCTCAATGCAAAGCCGCACCTCCGTTACCTTGTCATCTTCTCTGCCCCCTGCGGTTTTTATCACCAGTTCCTCCAATAAATTTGTGGCACTTCTGATATCCAGATCTTCATCATTGGGCTCCAAAAAGGAAACAAGGAACAGGAAAACAAAGACATTCTACCCCTTGTTGCATTATTCGCCTAGCCGGTTTGGTTCAGAGGATTTGCTGGAGAAAGAGTTGCATCTGATTCTGGAGCACCATAATAACGAGCTGTCATTTGATGACACCCCCGACGGAGAAATATCTAAAATTGCGGCACTAGAGGTGGCTGGTGGATGCAAATGGCAGTGTGTTCAATGGGTCGTACATGGAGTCAGTCACGTATAATATGGGCTGGCTCTGTTCGGGTGGCATTGGTGGCATACATGGTGGAAGGAGGTGGAGTTTATTTTTTCTGGGTAATTGGAATGGATGGGAGAGAGGGTTACTGCGTTAAATTTATAGGCAAATAGTACTGCAAGTGAGAGGAACAAGCTATGGGGATCATGGCTGGAATCTTCCCTGGAATTCCGTGAAATTTATTGTAAAATTAACAGAAGCACCATGTTTGGGGCAAAAGTAAGGAGGTTGGAGGCTTTAAGAGGACAAAATAAAGATTAAAAACTTGTTTAGGATAACACAAAAAGGTGGACTACAAATGAATTTTGCATTATAAATTTTTTATTTTTTATTATTTTCACAATATTATCCAAATTAATCTCTAAATTAATTTTCGATGCTATTCAATTAAACCATAACTTAAATTGGCTTTGCAAATAGCATGAGATTAATGGCAGGAATTTTTTTTTAAAAAAAAAATCTTCAAACTTAATCCTCAAAAGGTTACAAAGAGGGACTAATAACGCTCCAAGTTTGTTACAATACCGGCACCTTGTGATTTGATCTACGATGGAGTGCTGAGTTTTCCGCTTCGGCATGTTGTTGGTATTGCCTAAACATGGACTTTCTTGTGCCCTAGAAGCAAACTATCTTTCTTTATTTTATTATTTTTGAGTCCTTACTCCGTTGAAAGGTTGGCAGTGACAGTTGAAATATTGCAATCGAATGTCTAAAATTAGTATTATATTTTTTTTATGATTCGTTAACAGTAGAGATTAAATGCTAATTAAAACTACAGGATAAAAGTTACCATTAAGTAATTTTTTTTTCAAACTCTAACATTAATCACTGACGTTAATAAGTTTTGTTGAATGTAGCCACAAGTGGTGGGCATTGGAATAGGCATTGCTCGCAAAAGCTGAATATATTTATTTGGTAGGAAAATTTGACAAAGCGTGCTAAGATATGATACTGTCTGCTAGGGTAGACATCCACCACTAATGGACAAATTAATGCCGTTGTCCAACCATAGGTAAATAGCTTCCTATGGTTGTATCTTGTCTATATGTAGATGAACTTAAATACATCTTATATGTAATAAACACCATGTAGATAGAATTGAACATTTTATTCATGAAATTAGGCATCTCATACATAAATATTAACATCAGATCACTGATTTTTATTCTAAGTACAAGGTATCTAACTCCATTTTTTCTTTTCTTTTTTTTTTATTTTTTTATTTTTGTAGTGTCCAAGTGCCTAAATGTGATGGTTGGATGTCTAATATAATAGTTGGATGTCTAATATAATAGTTTAAGTATCTAAATCTGGTAAAAAAGTATCTAGTCTACCCATTTGTGTATGGTATCCCAAGTGTTAGATTGAAATGTTCAAATGTTTGATTATGGTTTTTGAATATCTAATATGATGAGTTAAGCGTCTAAATCTGGTAAGGAAATGTCCAATTTACACAATTATAGTGTTAAAGTGTTTAACCATGAGGCTCTACATGTTTCCTTCATTTTATATAAAACTAGATACCACTTAAAACTAGATATTACAAAAACAAACATATTTCAAAAAAGAGAAGGACAACAATTTTATATTTTTATGCAAACAAATTATGCAATGGTGTCTAACATATTCTATAGGCGTATCTAATTTTATCTACAATTATGTCCAATGTCACATATTGTGGTGTCTAATTTTTAATAAAAAATAAAAACGTAAATACCACTTTTATTTTTTATATTATCTCAGTTTATGTGTTAGTTAAAATATTAATATTTTAGTGTCATATCTTTAGAAAAAATATAAATATTTTTAATAAAATATAAAATTAAAAACAGCAATTGAATTTTAAAATTAAACAACAAACAAACAAACAACGTGTAATGTGTTTAGTCCTAGCGTACGTCCGCCAGGGCGGACACCCTAATTACCCAAGCGTAGCAGAGTCTAGTTCAGCAATAGTGGTATGTTTCAACTAAAAGTCAATTACACGTCTTTATGAGCTGTTAGAGAGAAGTCAAATATACCTCCTAGTCAAAAACAAAGGGAAACATGGGAGGCCACACTGTACCTATCATGACTTGGGCAATATGGAATATGAATTATGTTGAAGGAACAACAACGTGCCTGCTTAATATATTGTGTGTTCTGAAATTCAAAGATTTTCTTCTTATGCATTACAAATAGGGATCTCAAGTTAAATTCTTTTTGGGCAGAATAGTTTACATGTTCTAATTCCTCCTTGACGGCTTGACCTTAGCTTATACGACGGTCCTCCTCAGTAAGTTCACATCACATGCACAAGTTTGCTTCACGGTCGAACTTTATTGGTTTATTTTCTTTGAACTTTAACGGCGGAACTAGAAACACACACTACAAGAGAAATGTTGAAATGTGACTAATTTATGTGATTAAAAGTTAGTAACATGAGAGTTCAGTCACATATCAGTAGTATAAGTGTAGGCTATGATTTTTTATGCGACTGAAATGTTTAGTTGTATAAAAGTCAATTGCATGTCAGTAGTACAATTTAAAAAATATTAAATTTCAGTTGCACATGTAGTGAGTTATGGTCATTTATGTGATTAAAATAGTTAATCATACAAAAGTCAATCGTATACCAGTAGCACGATTTAAAAAATATAAAAATGTCAGCTACATGTTAGTCACATAGTTTTAAAAAATAGTAAATTAATTTCCCCATCAGTCGCATAACAATATGACATATTAAACTAGTTTACATACTTGGCATTGTCCCGGGATTTCAAGTTATAATGAGTATAAAAAAATAATACATATTTAAATTTTATACAAATATTATTAAGAAAAATTATTACCACCGAAACAATAATTTAAAGAATATAATAAAATACTAAAAATTGTTATTAAAACGTAAATATAAAAAGTTCTCCTTTCTTGGCTCCAAAACTTTTAGAGCAACATATGATATAATTTATTACTTTTTCTTTCCAAATTTTCCCTGTCAAAAAGGAATAACTAAACTATTACTTTTTAAGCACTAATGATTTATTTAAAATTTTTATCAAAATTTTAGACAACTTTTGAAACTTCTAAAAAAATACGAAAATGGAAAATTTACAAGCTTACGGGTGAAAATAAAATTTCTAAAACTTAGGGACTACCGAACAATAAATTTTGTTCCTATGTTTCTGTTCCTCTAAATATAGGAGTTCTGCTGCCTTGACTTGATACTCATAACAGCTAATGAAAGACCTTAATGAAAAAAAGAAAAAGAAAAAAAAGCATGTTGGGTCTCTGAAAGAGTTCGAATCCATTTTGATAATGATTAGTTCAATCTATATTACTGAAGTTTATATTTCAAGTCCATATAGACCTATTTTAATTAATTAAAATAAAATAAATTAATAAAAGAAATTTTTTTACAACAATTTAGAACAATAAAGAATATTCAAATCAAATAAAAAATTGTCTATTTTTTCCTAAATATTTTATTCCTTCTTAATTGGAACTGGCAGCTTATTAATTGTTTTTCTCATTTAGTTGGCTACATCTGCCATTGCTCGTTCAAGCTGATCATACATGGTTTGATCTGCGTTACCTTCTGTAGCGACGTGTTTTTGGGAGTCGCCACCAATCGGTTTCACCTAGGTCGATTGGACACCTTAAAATGATCTACGAGAGTTCAAGGGGTTCGGGAGTACGGTTACGCTAAAATAACTTTATTCTAGCGCCAAAAATTGGTACCTAGTTTGATTTTTATTTTTGTTTTGCTTGCTTTAAATAATTTCAATTAATATCCAAACCATGGATTCTAACCGAATCAACTGGATAGGGACTTTTAAACCTTTCTATTTGATTTTATTTGTTTTTTGAAACTTTCTATTTGATTTTATTTTTTTTATGAAATTTTGATATTTCCAAACCATAAATCCTATCGGATCACCCGGATGTGGAACCTAAAAAAAAATTACCTATCCTTATTTATCTTTTATTTATCTTGTAAATATTTTTAGTTGATTATCAATCCAAACCATAGATCCTAATCAAACCACCCGGATATGGATCTTAAAATTTACTATCGCCATAAATTCATCCTAGGGTTTTGTCGGACTCATGCAGTATAAAATTTCCTAAGTATGATTTTCTTAGATGCATTATGTAAATAAAAAAAAAATAAGATGAAAGCTAGTCTAAGAAAACTTAAAAGGAAATAAAAGAAAACAAAGAGATAAAATAAAAATAAATAAATATCCTAAGTTACATCCTTATGTGAATTTAATGGTTAAATCTAATGCGAGGTTAAACAAAACAAAGAAAGAAATAAACAAAAGGAAAATAAAGAAATAAACTTGCTGTCAGTGACTAATCTGTAATAAAATAGGAAGTTAGTGGCTTATAGGAACGAAACAGAAAATTAAAAGGGCTAAACATGGGTTTTACCCAAACTGGATGTTGATTGGGTTGGAACCGGATCGGATCGCGGGTCGGAAAATGGGTTCCTTTTCGATTCTTCGTTCACTGGCGATGGAAGACGGAGCGGTGGCCTGGGCTTTGGTCGGTGGAGAGTAGCGACTTCAGGGGCAGGAGAACGGCCGCGGGAAAACGTCGGAGGTGTGGGAAGTGGAGAGAAGCCGCGGCGGGCTCCCTTCGGCTTGGCACGAACGGCGACGGAAGGAACTCCTGGACTCGGCGGCGGAGTGTCTAGAGGTGGCGGGAGCAGGGGAGCGCCTGGCAGACGGTGGAGGGCGACGCGACGGTGGTCGCGACAGGAGGGAAGGACCAGGAGATTGCGGCGGCAAGGATGGGAGGTTAGGGTTTCTGGGAAGAGTAGCGAAGAATCAGGGGCTGCAGAGTGCAGTTTTCTCTTTTTTTTCGAACCAAGCTTAGGGTTTTCTTTTTTTTTTTTTTCTCTCGAAATCTGAACCCCTATTTATACTAAACAGACTTTAAAACGTGATTAACACTGTTTTTAGAGTTTAGACTTCATCCAAATCAAATCTTGAAGAAGTTTAAATCAACTAGGATGCAATCTGGTAAAATTACTAGTTTCAGTCCAATAAAACTCTCAATCTGCCTATTCCGCCCTAAGTTCTGTATGAATTTCAATTTGACCCAAAACTTTCACGCATCGTCATATTAGCCCAAAACTTTGCAAAAACCCCAGATTTTTCCTGAAATTCCATAAAATCGCCAGATTTGGCTCAAATTATCTAAAATTGACAGATTTGCCCCAAACTTTTGAATTTTGTTCAAAATTTTCTAAAAATCCCCAGTTTTCTCCCAAATTTTTTTCTTTTTGCCCAAATTGACCCTACAAGACTTTTAAAACTCCAAGTTAGTACCTAAATTAAATTAACTCCGATTTCTACCCTAGATGACCATTTAAACTCCAAAAATCAACAATTACCTAAAAAGACTAAAATGCCCCTATAAAAATCAAAGTACTCCTAAATTAATTTTCCTAACCTAAAACTTAGACAAAAGTCAGTGCCCGGAAAAAATTAGGTGTCAACACCTTCCTGGTACAATAAGATAACAATATTAAAAAAAAAATTTCTATTGACACATGATGCATATCTAGTCATATGAGAAATTAGAAACTCATGCATATTAGAACGTCGGGAGGAGATAAGTGTTGAAGATGCTTATTTAAGTGAGCCAGTAGGCAAGATTCCAAGTTGTTCCCATTTCCTTCTCTCTGCCAAAATGGCACCAATGCTAAATCAAGCATTTTGCTATGAGAGAAAGAAACCAGACTTGAAACCCGTAAGGGACTCCTAAGCCAACATTCATAAAAAATGACTTTTTCATATGGCCTATTGCCAAGAGCTCATGACCATTCAGTACCATCAAGGAAGAAAGGAACTAACATCATCCCCTCAATTACATCATAATATGCAGGTCTAACTTTATGTAATGAATCACGCATGAAATCTAATGAAGTTACAAGATCAATCAAAGGATGTGCTACAAACTATGATCAAATTGATGCACCTTTCCTGCTTTGAATAGTTTGTATCAATTGTAGCAGGCACTAAGTTTGATGAGGGAAACCGAATCAATTAGGTTAGTTTGAGTTTTGTAGGTTTCATAAGTGGGTGCCAGGTGCCAAAAAATTCAAAAGTTGATGCCTTCAAAATAGGCATACCTTGTGTGGATGAGGCAACCCTTGCAAATGAACCATATTTGACAATTAGTAAGAGCCTACTTATGCATAGTATTGGCTTTCCTAAACTTGAGGTCCATCCTATTTCTACCGCAAGAAAGCGTGAAGGTAAACAATTGCAAGTAGCATTTTTCACACTGAAGTAAAACATGTACTAATCCTCATGCAAATGCATTCGTAATGTCTCTAATAGTCACATAAATGAAATAGCTATTACCTATTATGCTTATAATAATTTGGGTTGTGCTTATTTGCTGCATCTTTCATTACAAGTTCCAAAATCCCTCCCTCAATACTATCCATTTCAATACATAGCTTCTTTGCACGAACCTATAGAAGAATCTCATAACATACCCATTCTATAAGAAGTTCCTCCACATAGGCTCATTTGGTTTTTTAGAAAAAACTTTGATTCATGGAACTATGAGCATCAACCCTTGGAATTTAGTTCAATATCAATGCAAATAATGCCCCAGAAATGGTTGTTATGTTGCCAAAGAAACATGTGAGCTTGAGAATAACTGAATTAACACAATGCAGGGAAAAAAAGAATACTCCAGTTTAGAGGCAAATGAGAAGGTATTGATCCAGAATCTAGTGCATATCTTGCTTCTTAATCTATCTATAGGCTTGAACTTGATCTGTTTCAATGAACCTACAGGAAAATTTCTACCCCACTGCCCAAAAAACAAAAAAAAAAACAAATAATGAAATAAGGCAAGAGGTTAGGGATAAAGAGCAAATGGCAACAACAACTGCCAAAAATTTTCACAATCTTATGTCATGGATCCAAAATCTTTAAAAAGAGTACACAAAGTAAAATAGGTATATCCAAACTCAGGGAAAAAATAAATCTTAGCCATTTTCTTTTTTTTTTTCCTCCCACAATACTTTTAACCATTGGACTTGCCTATGCCATAATATGAATCCGGTCCTTCACATAATAAACATAATTCTCAATTATGAAATCTAATGTGGTCGATGTTAAGTGGTATTCTAGACTGAGTCCACATAAACCTTTCATTCTTGCCAGCCAAGCGCTACAAGTATACTATTGTCAATATCTCCATAATTCACTCTAGTAGTTATAGACAATAATTAAGGTCAAATCACAGGCGTACATTAAAATTGATGTTATTGATTAGTCATGAGAAGATCAAAACTTTAGCACCTTGCAAGCAATTGAAGAAGAACCATACCAGCAACCAAATGTTCAACACAATGGCATATTGGTTGAATCTGCAAGCATTGAACTAACCATTGTGCTGGTGGACTTGAATGCAACGATGGAAGTTCTTTCACAGTGGGAAACAATGTTGACTATTTTCAATCACATGGGTAAGTCTTGTGATCCTCTTAACGAAGAAGTCGGAAGTTATGATGAGAATTCTTCCAACACTAATGAATGATTATGTACTAGTTGTGAGAATTTTCCTCTGTTGAAATTATCATGTACTATTCGATAATTTTTTGCATAATATAGAGACCAAAATAATAATTATATGTAATTATTTATTATATATATATACAAAATTTATACATATAATTATTATATATAAGAAATTTATGAATTATATATACAAACTTTATGCGACTGAAAGAAAATTCAAGTTTGCGCGACTGAAAACATGGTTTATACAACTGAATTCATGTAGTTGTGCAACTGAATTTTTGGTCCATGTGACTGAAGTCAAGCATCCTTTCAACTTTGGAAATTTAATATCCTGCAACTGACTCATTGAGTCACATAAAAGGTGTGCGACTGAATGTCAGTCACATAAGTCAAAGCAGTTGCGACTCATGCGAAAAACAGTAGCATGTTAGTCGCATCATTCCTAGACTCTTTAAAAACCCTACACTTTGGCCGAATCCTTCTCCATTCTTACTCCTCCATTCTCCCTAAATTTCTTTGAAGTTCTTCCTCCATCTTCGCTCTTCCTCCTTGCTCGTCCAATTTCAAGTCATTTACCACGCCATTTGCTGTTTCCACTAAAGAAATCAACCTTTTCTATTTTTCTTGTTTCAATTTGTTTTCTATGTTCAATAATATTACTGTTGCATATTTAATTATTTTTTATTGTTCATTTTCAAACTTGATTGTTAGTGTTGTGTCCTTAATTTTTTTTTTTTACTTCCTAACATTTTTTCAATTCCTTTTATTTTTTTTCAATTTTTGTCTGCATGGAATGTTAGTGTTGAATGTGGGTGCTAGACAAATATTGCTGAAATTTTAGTGTCAATTTTATGCTGAAATTTTATGACTGAAATTATGCTAAAATTTTATTTTGGGATTAAATTTATTTTTAGTATTATTGATAAATTTTAATAGAAATTCTATTGTTAATTTTAGGACTTAAATTTAGAACTTAATTTTAGTGTTAATTCTATTATTAATTTTAGTGTTAATTTTACACCTTAACTTTGTAACTAAATTTTAGTGTTAATTTTGGTACTTAAATTTAGAACTTAATTTGGTGTTCATTCTATTATTAATTTTCGTGCTAAATCTAGTACTTAAATTTAAACCCTACAATATTAGTGTTAATTTTAGTTGTTAATTTTAGTACATGATAATTTAGTAGATAATTTTATATATATTTTTTTTAACAAAAATATGTTTTGTGTTACTTTTTAGTCATGGAGCACGATGATCATGGTTGTTAGTTTTTGGGAGGCAATAGCTACCCAACCCACTGTGGTTAGTCAGCCTCCTGTTCTGACTCCCAGCAAACTTCTCGTGGAGGTAGAGGGTCTAACAACCAGCAACAATCTTTTATTATCCTAACCTGGCATTCTCTACACCTAGATCAGAATCTTAGTCGTTTCAACATCCGATAGGAGATTATTTTTTGTATATGATGTCGATGTTGTTTAATGAAGCTGACGTTGCTCAACTCGGGACTGGAGTATTCGAGCCTTAAGAGATGATTCCTTCCCATCTGATTAAGGGGGACCAGAACCTAGAGGGCTGTGCAACCTATCAGATTGACGCTCAGGACGATAATGAGCAAGACACCAATGTAATCTTGAAATTTGTTTAATTGTATTCTTATTTGGGGCTTTTTAAGGAATTAAATTATATTTAAATGATAATTTATATCAATAATATTTTTATTTTTTTTTCAATATTACTAAATAGCAAATTTGATAATTATAACTTTAATATAGCAATTATATATTTTCATTATTATAATAATTGTAATCCAATTTTATTAAATTAAACATTTTAATTATTTTTTAAAAAATATATTTATATGTTGTACGACTGAAAGTTAGTTGCATAGTTGACTAACCCTACAGCTTATGCGACTGAAAGTTTTAGTCGCACAATCTATGCAATTGAAAGTTTTAGTCGCACAATGTGACTAACAAATTTAGTCACACATATTCATTAGACCCATTTTATCCTACTGTCACACTCAGTCGCATGATAGTGACATATTTCAATTGCATGATAGTGGCATAACTCATGTGAATAGCATTTTTGTTACTGGCCTTTCCTGTGGCATTTTAGTTGCATGATGCTACTTAATGCTATTAGTTCTTCAGTCACATTTACCCAAATTTTCTTATAGTGACAAAAGAAAAATAGTCATGTTAAAACTTTGGGGATCCACCTGGTGGAAGGCAACTATGCACATACCAATTGAGGACGGCGTCCAAAGTTCATTGTTTTATAATTAAAGTTAGTTAGTTTTTAATTGGCCACTTGTGTTCCACTTTTTTCCCCAATTTCACCACCTAACATAAATTTTCAATTGAATTACAGTGTCATTTTTCTTGATGCCCAAACATTAAACAGTGCTAGGATGAGCTTTCGTCTCGCTGAAGGGATGACTTGAGAGACCCCTTTTTAGATTGATTGTTATTTGCTTTGGTTTAATTTGAATGAAGTCTTTTACTGTGTTAAAAAAAATTGGAATAGGGAAATTGGGAGGAAGAAATATTTTGTCACATCAGATAAAGTTTTACTTTAGCACACCGCGGTGAAATTGAGCTTAACCACTCTACCAAGGTCCAGTTTGGGAATAGTTTTTGTAATCAGTGTTAGAGTTTTGGATAATTTATTTAATAGTTGTGATGAAAACGCTGAAGCTAAATGCTAAAAGCTACCCTTTGATAGCTTTTTTAAAACTCTAACGCTAATCGCTGACGCTAATGCCAAACAGGGCCCAAGTTGAATGTGTGAAACTATTGGGTTAATTATAATTTGCCCCATGAGATTTAGGTAAATTGTACTTTTCCCCTTTGTTTAAAAAAGATACACTTTACTCCTATATTTTTTAATACAATCCAACAGTAACTTCTAAAATCTTAATTTAGACTGTATTGTTGTCATCTTGAAATAATTTCAATATATATAGTATTTTTTTATAATTAATTGACATTTAAAAAATAGCATTTTAAAAGATGAAAGTAATATAGAAAGAAAAAATCGATAATTTGAAATGATCATTAGCTGTAAAACATACCATATAACTTGAAATTGGAAAATGATTGCCGTAATATGCAAATTAAGATATCATAAGTTACTATTAGACCATATTAAAAAGGCAAGGGGTAAAGTATATATTTTTCAAACAGGAAGGACAAAGTGTAATTTTATTAAAACCTCAGAGGATAAATTATATTTGACATCAATTAAAAATTCAAGCAAACTGGCCGTAATGCTTATTTTAAGTTCAAAGCATATTAGCTTTTAATTTTTTAAGAACCAAGTTCTAAAATTTAAAATGCAGTATCATAAATTTAGCTGGGCAATATAAGACTCTTTGATTACTTAATATTTTTCTTGTATTTTTATCTGATGTATAATTAATTTGCGTCATGGTATCTTCAAATTTAAAAATTGAAAAATTTTTATTTAGAAAAAAAATCGCACTTTCTTGGAATTGTACGAATCGCTGGATGAAGGCCCTATTCGGAATATTATTTTTGAAAAAACACTAATTAATTATTTTCATTTTTCATATTTTTCATATAAATTAACTATTGTTTAACTTTTTATATTTTTTATCCCAAATATAAAAAAATTAATTAATCAATAAATTAAATTTAACTAAAAAAATTAGTGATTTCTCAAAAAAATATATATGAATTTTGTTAGTTAATATGACCTAGATTATTCATATACAATTTTGTTAGTTAATATGACCTAGAAAACGTAAGAATATAACAAGTAATTAAAGTGTCTTATATTCCCCTACTAAATTTGCCCTTTTGATTTTAAAGTTGAAAAGTTTTTTTTTTTTTTTTTGTAGAAAATCAATCATATGTCAATGAGTTAAATTTGGGTTAGATGAATGTATTCTCACATATTATCCGCTAAGTTAGACGCCATACTTGCATTCTACTGATCATTTGTCGGGTGGAAAATTTTTACATTTATATCCTATCCATTTTTAAATAGGTTAGGTTGAGTAAAGCCCATCAACTTACCACACTTTTACAACCATAATTTTATTAAGTCATATAATATCCAGTCATATATTTGTTGCTGTTAGAAACATCTGTTATATCTTATCTGTTAAACCAACTCTAACTTGTTTCTAATTTTATATAACTTATCTATTATACTTTTATTTTCAACACATAACTAATATTAATATGTTAAACACACACAACCAAATGGTTAGATGTGAGGTGAGTGAATCCCAAACTCGCACCTTACCCAAAGCGGCCGGCGAGTGAAAAAAGAAAAACCACATTTGACTCAAACCTAATTAATTGTAAAAAAAAAAAAACCCTAAACTATAGAATTGGAATGGATATCCATTCTAATCCCTAATCATATGACAAATTTTTAGATTATTATAAACATTGCGATTTTTTGTATGTGTTGTTGGAATTTATAGTTTTGTGCTAACCTTTCGGCATGAATTTGGATTTGGGGTAGTGGTGGACATGTGTTGTTTGCCGTGGCTTGAATCAAATTACCTCTTTCAAGAAATACGATTAAACCTACATTAATTAATTAGGAATAAAGATTCTTAGGTACTCAGTTTGAGAAAAAACTCAAATTATTCATGAACATGTCAGCCACCAGTAAAAGAACTAGTTTTTTCAATGGGTAAATTATTAATGGCCTAACCACTGGTAATTATCAACCCTTTAAGCTGTTGGTAAAAGAAATTAAAATTTATGAACGGTTAAATGGGTTGGTAAATCAGCTATTTTCCAACGGGCAAATTACCAACGGACCAGGCCATTGGTAATTACCAATGGTTTGACGCGTTGGTTACTGTTATATATAATAATAACAATAATATCATAATTATAATTATAAATATAATACATTTTATATTATTATTGTTGTTGTTGTTGTTGTTGTTATTATTATTATTATTATTAAAATATTATCTAATATTATATTTAAAATGTATCATATATATTATAATGTATAATGATACTAATCATATATAAAATTATATATTTGGAGAAAGTAAATAATATTTTTAAAACATTTTTTTCAAATAATAATTATAATTTAAAAATATATATTTGAATACACATATAATAATAATAATAATAATGTAATAATAATAATAATAATAATAATAATAAAATATAATAATGTTTCATATATAAGAATATGTACTTAAAAAAATATCATACATTAAATATATGATACATACATGCATAAATAATGTATCATATTTATATATATTTTATTATAAATAATAATAATAATAATAATAATAATAATAATAATAATAATAATAATAATAATAACAATAATAAGTATATTTATTTTTATTTTTTGATATATATTCATATTGATATTGCCAATTATATAATTTTTATATAATTTTTATATTTATATATATAATATACATCTTATATTAAAAGCCCATACATCTAATAAATGTATCACATATATCATGTAATATGTTGGTAACACACACACACACACACACATATATATTATATATATATATATATATATATATATGTGTTACCAACATATATATATATATATATATCATACTTATTTTACAATTTTAGAATGGATACATACATATAATTTATAATGTGTATGAACATATTTATATACTGAAATTTAAATTTATGGTTTTAATGTATATGGTGAGATTGAATCTCCCTAATATATTAAAATTATTAGTATTATTATTAATATCATTATTATTAATATATTTTATATTAAAGCCACATATGTTATATATACATATATAGGAAAAAGCCCAAACAGCATATAAAGCCCAAAAAACCCATCACGCTAACCTAATGCATATAAATACCCTAACTCCTCATTCTCTGCCGACCCTTACTTCTCTTCACCACTCTGCTGCCTATCACTCTTCTCCTCTCTCCCTACTCATGATTTTGACTCCTTCTTCTCTTTCATCTGCCTCCTCCTTTTCCTCCTATCTACTCCGTCTCCCGCCTCTTTCTCCTCTCTCTCTACTTTCGTCTCTCGTCTTTCTCCTCCGTCCTTTGTTCTCCGTCCGCCGCCATTCTCCCTCTGCATCTCTGTTGAGATGCATGGTTCCTCTCCCTCGCCTGATTCCATCAATTCTGCCGTAATTCATTACGATTCATCCATGTTCGCCTGATTCGTGAGAGGGAAGAGAAACAGAGGAGCCCGATTCAGCTTCCTCTTAATCGATACTAGTGGGTGAGGGCAATTTGGCGGCGAGTAGATGATGGTGATTTGGTGACAAGTGCAGGAGGACAGGGAGTCGCAGCTGAAGACCAAGCTTGATTCTATTGCGAGAGGAAGGCTTGATTTGTGAGAAGGGAGCGGGTTAACAAAACTCACTGTGGAGAAGAGGTCGGAAAAGGATGAGAGGTAGGAGGAGGTTCACTGGAGAGGGAGGCCGCCAAGATGGGGATGTCAGAGAGGGAGGAGAGGGAGGAAAGAGTTGGCCGGAGGAAGTTTTAAGGTTTCTTGTTAGATTTAAAAGTTTTAAGACTTTTTTGGCAAATGAGATTTTTACAATGGTTAAAACAAGGATTTTTCCCTACAGTAATGTACGGACATGGCTTTTTTCGAATAAGATAACGATTTCCATCCAAAAATGGGCAAAAATAAAACATTTTGTTGAGATTATAGATATGCTACGAGCAAAGTGAAGGTTAGAGTTAGAAATAAGATAACAATTAAATATTGAGGGTAGCGGGTGCAATTTACCCATATTCTCATATCTTACCTGCTAAGTTGGATGCCCTACTTGCATTCTACTGATCATTCGTCGAGTGGACAATTTTCACATTTATATTCTACCCACTTCTAGACGGGTAGGGTTCAGTAAAACCCATCAACTTACTACACTTTTACAACCACAATTTTATTAAGTCATATTAAATCCAGCCATATATTTGTTGTTGTTAGAAACATCTGTTATACCTTATTTGTTAAATCAACTCTGACTTGTTTATAATTTTATTTGACTTTTCTATTATACCTTTATTTTCAACACATAACTAATATTAATATGTTAAACACACACAAACATATGGTTTGGATGTGGGGGCGGATGAATCTTAAATATGCATCCTATCCAAAGTGGCTGCTGAGTGAGAAAAAGAAAATTATATCTGACTCAAATCTAATTAATTGCAAAAAAAAAAAATGCCCCTAACCTATAGAATTGGATTCAACCGCATGTTCGCTGGAATGGATATCCATTCTCATCCCTAATCATATGATAAATTTTAAGATTATTATAAACATTGCGGTTTTTCGGATGTATATTTGGAATAAGTTTTGTGCTAACATTTCGGCTAGCACTGGGTCTGTATTGTTGCCGTGGCTCGAATCAAATTACCTAGTTCAAGAAACACGATTAAACCTACATTATTTAATTAGGAACAAAGATTCTTAAGTACTCAGTTTGAGGAAAAACTCAAATTAAGTCGTGTTTTTTGCGCGACTTGTATATGTTCATGACTTTAATATGTACTAGTTTCTCGTCGATTAAAATACTCTTTCCATTAAGTCCTGGCATTTGGGTAATTTCCGAAACAATGAAATTTCATCCGAATCTCGAATTAATTTATAATTTTATCATTAAATTTAATAACTTTATAAATTTAAATTTTATCTCAGATTGGTAACAGAAACTCACATCTATATTCCACTTGCTAGTAAGAGGAGAGAGATGAAGAAGCTTACTTTGTACAGAATGTTGTTTATTTTGTAAAAAATGTTAATCAATAAATAATGATATTTTAATCAGTAAAAAATGTTGTTTTAGTAATATAAATTTACTGTTCTATAATATATTGTTCACATCATATGAAATGATTTATGTGAAAACAATGTTATTTTTTTTTTATAAGAAATGTTGTTCCACTCATACAAATGTGTTGTTATATAAAATATTGTGCATTTCATATAAAATGTTGTTTATAAATAATATTGTTAAAGTCATTAAAAAATGATATTTCATTCATATAAATTAAATATTTTGTAATGTGCTATTCACGTGGAAAGAAATGTTATTCCATATATAATGTTAATCTTCAATAAGAAATTGCTCTATTCATATAAATGTGTTATTCTGTAAAATATTTTTTATTTCATAATATGTTTTGTTCAAGACATGATGACAATTTTGTTAGAAGCGTTATTTATCTCATAAGTGATACTGTTTAAGGTGTGGTGACACTTTCATAAATAAGGCAAAACTAAGCCAGAGACAGACCTTGATTTTTTATAAAGGAGGCACCAAGACAAATATGTTCCCTAAATTATAGCCCTTATAAAAAAATTTAATCAATTTTAAGAATGTGTCAAAATATATTTACCTTTAAATTTTACAGGTATTTTACAATTCTTAGAAAGGCCGGGCCTACTCTTGAACTAATCAAATTAGTAATAGCGTGCTGCACCAGGTGCAGATATATTATGCTGATGTAATTAAAATCAAAATTCTATCATTTACAATACTCCTTTCACTGTGGTTCGTAAGGCTTACTTTACATAATTTAGAAGTTTATCTTCTTCTTTTTTTTTTTTTTTAACGAGTTATCTTCATTTATTTTGGATGTAACTATTGCTTTGTTGTCCGAGACTCCTGTATTTAATATATCCAAAAGTCAATAAATTGTGCTATATGTTATCTACTTAAGCCTATAATTTGCGTAAATTTATTATTCAGCTTATGTATCTGTGCAGGCTATACACAATGGATAATGTAATTGAAGGCGGCTGATGGATAATTAACTTTCTGTCCGTTTAACGAAAGCTTCGAGTCACTAATACATCACAGTGTCAATTGTGAAGCTGAATAATGGTGTAATTGAACACCAACTAAATTTTTTTTTTATTAACCCTCTAATTTTTTTTTATGTCACTATAGAAAAAATTGATAAAAAGAAGCCTTCTCCCAATCTGCTCATTAAACGTCTGTCAATAAGTTTATAATGTAAATTTCATACTAAGAGTAAAATTCATTTGTGCTCTCTTACCATTTTGTGTTGTCCTAAAGATGTCCCTAATTTTCATTTTTCCTCTTCAAGTCCCAAATGTGGGCATTCTGTTAATTTTGCAATTTAAGTTAACAGAATTTCCGGGAAAATGCCAACTTTGGTCCCTGTATTTTCTTATACTCACTCAAAGCAGCCTCAAGTCTTTAAATTTAACAGTTTCTTTCACTCTTTCTCTCTCTATCCCTTCTTCATTTGCACCTACTATGGATTCTGGCTCTCTATCACCGGTGAAATAATCATTGGCATCAACCTCCGTCATGGTCGGGCATGTCTCACTTGAGCACGATCTCCCTACTTCTTACCTTCCCAGTATCCTCTTCTACAACCGGTGGCACAGGCTCTGCAATAGTTGGCGGATCTAGTTGTTAGGGCAGATTCAGATGGGGCTGTTGGGGTAGGTGGCGTAATCCATGGTGGCAGTAGAGGAAGGGTCTATTCAAGAGCATGGAGACAATGGCAAAGCTCTCATATGAGACTGTTCCAAACTTCTCATTGTAAAATGTTCCCAATTCATCTCCTTTAGCCTGGTTCTTCCTTCCCAAAACTAACCACTTTCAACCTATTGACATGATTTCGGCAATGGAGAGCACAAGATTTATCATCAAATTGGTGAAGGCCGAGCGGAATGCGAAAAAGTTAAGCAAACTTTAGCTTTGTTGCAATTCTAGTACAATCAGTCTAGCTGCTCATCCGCCCTCCGATCTCCAACTACCACACCGATGCCATCACCTTGGATCATCGGGTCGGATATACTTTGGAGTCAACCTGGAGTTTTTGGGCCTCCAGCTTCACCAATCCGTCCACGCCAAGTGGTTCCCCGTTACTAACCTTTCTCTCAAAGCGAAGCTGCACCTCTGTTACCTCGTCATCTCCTCTAGCCCCTGCGGTCATTGGCACCAATTCCTCCAAGGAATTTGTGGTACTTCTAATATTCAAATCTTCATCACATGGCCCAAAAAAAGAAACAAGGAACATAAAACAGAGATGTTCTACCCCTAGTCGCATTTTTGGCTTTGCCGGTTTGGTTCAGAGGATTTGCTAGAGAAAGGGTCGCCTATAATTCTAGAGCACCATAATAACAAGTTGTCGTTTGATGACACCCTTGTTGGGACCACGCAGCGGGTGATAACTTTGGGAGCAAGATAATTAGTAAAAAATGGCACCAGAAAATTTACGTGGTTCATCATTAATTTAGGCTATATCCATGGGATAAACTCCGAGATTTTCTTTCACTATAAAAATAGTAGGCTTACAGTGAGAGAATCTTCTCTAGACAAAAAATTCTAGAGGTATGAGATAAACCCAAAATAATGGCACTCAAGTGTTTCCCAAACACCCCAAAAAATTATCTCACTATTTTATCACTCTTCAAAAATAAATCTTTCATACACACAATTTTCTTTTGCTTTCACAATTGAGCAAGCTTCTCACTGGATGTAGAAACTGAGCAAATGGAATGGCTATTTATAGCCAATGTACTGCTTCACCCCATTAATTGTGCCATAATTTGTGGTAATTTTTCCACTACCTCTGGCCTATATCCACATTTGATTTCAATCTTTTGCTGCCAATTGTTGAAATTGCTCCAACTGTCAACCAAAGTTTTTTTTTTTTACCAAAACAAGGAGAGAGAAAAGAAAAGAAAGAAGCAGGAGAAGAAAAAATGAACCCCCCCCATGGAGGGGAGAAAAAGTCAACAATCTCTCCCTCTCGCCGCATGTAGGAATTCTACCATGCCTGCTGCCAATCGGGATTATTCAAACTTTTCTCTCGGTAGATTCTTGGTCAACATATTAGATTAGTTCTCATCAGTATGGATCTTCTTAAGCTGTAATAGCTTCATCTCCAATGCATTCCTTATCTAGTGATATCTCACATTAATATGCTTGGATCTTGAATGAAAGGAGGAATTCTTACTAAGGTGAATTGTGCTCTGATTATCACAGAACAATTCATATTTCTCCTAGTGGAAACCAAGTTCTTTTAAGAACTTCTTCATCCACAACAACTCCTTACATGCTTTTGTTGCTGCAATAAACTCTGCTTCAGTTGTTGAAAGGGCAATACATTTCTGTAATCTTAATTGGCATGACACAGCTCCCCCTGCAAATGTAATCAGGTAACCTGATGTAGACTTTCTCGAGTCAACATCACCAGCCATATCTGCATCAGTGCAGCCAACTAACACAGGCTTTGCATTTCCAAAACATAAGCATGTTTTGGAAGTACCATGAAGATACCTGAAAATCCATTTCACTGCAGCCCAATGTTCCTTACCAGGATTTGAAGGAACCTACTCACTACTCCAACTGAGTAAGCAATATTTGGCCGTGTACATACCATGACATACATCAAGCTTTCAACTGTTAAGGCATATGGAACCGTTTCCATTTCTTCCTTCTCTTTATCAATAGAAGAGCATAGTTTGGAACTTAATTTAAAGTGATTAGCAATAGGACAACTAACTATTTTAGCCTTGTCCATATTAAATCTCTGAAGTACCTTGTCAATGTACTTCTTTTGTGATAACCACAATTTTTTGGCGCTCCTATCTCTTGTTATCTTCATGCCAAGAATTTGCTTTGCTGGTCTTAAGTCTTTCATAGCAAAAGACTTACTTAACTGCTTCTTCAAGCTGTTGATCCTGGAAATATTCTGGCCAACAATCAACATATCATCCACATAGAGCAATAGAATAATGAAATCATCATCAGAGAATTTTTGTACAAATACACAGTGATCAGAAGTAGTCTTCTTGTAGCATTACTTCCCCATAACCGACTCAAACTTCTTATGCCACTACATGGGTGCTTACTTCAAATAATGCAAGCTTTTCTTTAACTTGCAAACATAATCCTTTTTTTCTTTTACTTCGAAACCCTCTGGCTGCTCCATGTATATTTCTTTTTCCAAGTCACCATGTAAAAAGGCAGTTTTCATATCCATATGCTCAATCTCCAAGTTGAGACTTGCTCCAAGTCCCAAAACTGTATGGATGGATGTCATTTTCACAATCGGTGAAAAAATCTCATCAAACTTAATACCTTTCCTTTGACTGAAACCCTTGGCAACTAATCTGGCTTTGAACCGTGGTTGTGAATTTGACTCTTCAGATTTGATTTTGAATACCCATTTGTTTTTCAAAGCCCTTTTTCCTCTTGGCAACTTCACCAACTCAAAGGTCTTATTCTCATGCAAGGATCTCATTTCATCTTGCATGGCATCAATCCACTTTTCTTTGTATTCATCATCCATAGCTTCATCAAAGCTTTCTGGTTCTCCCCCGTCAGTCAATAGCACATACTCATTTTCAGGATATTTAGTAGAGCGTTGTCTGACTCTATTAGATCTCTTTAAAACTGGAGAACCCACTGGTGCTGGTGGTTGTTGATGAACATCATCATCATCAACATTACTTGGTTCATTCTCAATAGGAGCATCATAATCACCTTCCTCTGGTTGATCGTTTTGTACATCATCTCCAACCTGTCTTTGCACTGCCATTAGAGGAATCAACTGTAAATCTGTTGAACTACCATGAGATGCTGAAGCGTCATTCTCAGCTTTCTTAATATCCTCAATGGTCTGACTTTCAACAAATACAGCATCACAGCTTCTAATAAGCCTTTTTGTAGTTGGATCATAAAATCTATAGCCAAACTAATCTTGGCCATAGCCAATAAACACACATTGTCGTATCTTAACATCAAGTTTAGACCTTTCATCTTTTGGGATATGTACGTAGGCTTTATAGCCAAACACTCGTAGATGGTCATAGGAGACATCCTTTCCTGACCATACATTCTCTGGGACATCATACTGGAGAGGAACACACGGTGAAAGATTCAACACGTGAATAGTTGCTAGCAATGCTTTACCCTAGAACATCTAAGGTAACTTTGCATGTGAGAGTAAACATCTCACTCTCTCATCAAAGTCCTGTTCATCATCTCAGCTAAACCATTTAGCTGCGGTGTCTTAGGAGGTGTTATCTAATGTAGAATACCATGTTGTTTGCAGTGGGCATCAAATGATCCAATGTACTCTCCACCATTGTCTATTCATATGAACTTCAGCTTCTTGCCGGTTTGCTTCTCAATCAGGGTTAGAAATTTTTTGAAAACTTCTAACACATGATCTTTTGACTTTAGAGTGTATACTCATATTTTTCGAGAATGATCATCAATGAAAGTCACAAAGTATCGAGCACCACCAAGTGACTTTGGCATTGGCCCACATAGACCTGAGTGCACCAGATCCAACACATTCTTCATTCTGGAAGGAGGGGAACTCTTGAAAGACACTCTGTTTTGATTTCCTGCTAGGCAATCAGCACATTTCTTCAAATGGACATGATTCAGTCCAGATAACGTTTTCTTTTTGGCAAAACGGGTCATGCTTTTCTCACACATATGACTCAGTCATTTATGCCATAATTCCACTGTACTGTCATTCTCCACTGCATTCAGAGCATCCTGGGAGAGCTTTGTCTGCATCATGTACAGTTTTGAGTTCTTTGTTCCTCTGGCAACCACCAGGGTTCCTTTTGTCAGCTTCCACTGACCATTAAAGAAGGTGTTGCAGTAACCTTCATCATTCAGTCTGCCTGTTGAGATCAGATTCAGGCGCAAATCTGGAACATGCCTGACATCTTTCATGACAAACCGTGTACCATTCTGAGTCTCTAGAGAAACATCTCTTTTTCCTGCAATTTGTGAGAGACCCTCATTTCCCATTCTCACAACACCAAAATTGCCAAGTGTGTAACATGAGAAGAATTCTCTTCGAGAAGTGACATGAATGGTAGCACCACTGTCAATCACTCAGCTCGTCTCATGGGTTGCAAGATTGACAATATCATCATCATGGACAATGTTAAACTCATCAACAACATTTGCTTGCTCATCATCACTGCTATTATCTTTCTTCGGTCATTTGTATTTCTTTTGGTCTTGCTTGAGTTTTTGGCAAAATCTCTGGATATGCCCCTTTTTCTTGCAGTAATGACATTCAATTTTTGCATATTTGTTTGACCTTCTTCTACTCTTATCTCTTGGCTTTGGCCCCTTGGTCTCACTTCTCCCCCTGGAATCTGCCACGAGGAGATCTGACTGTGATGAAGAGGATCCTTGCGATCTTCGTCTCATCTCTTCATTCAATATTCCACTTTTGACGAATTCGACATTTACTACACCATTTGGTGCAGAATTTGTAAGTGAAATTCTCAAAGTCTCCTAAGACTCTGGTAATGAGGCCAGCATTATAAGAGCGAGCACCTCGTTGTCAAACTTTATGCCCATCATGGATAACTGTTCCACGATTCCTTGCAAATCATTCAGATGATCTGCCATGGATGATCATTTTCGGTATTTTATCTGAAGCAATCTTGTCAGATAAAATAATTTATTGTTGCCATTTTTTAAAGCGTACAGCTCCTGAAGCTTATTTCACAGTGTTCGTGCATGAGTTTCTGCAGATATGTGGTTGTAAACATTATCTTCGACAAATTGTCAAATGAAACCACATACTTATTCATGCTCGAATGCCCAATCTTCTTCCGATATGTCCTCTGGTTTGGTTGTACCAAATACAGGCAAATGCATCTTCATTACATATAAGAGATCCTTCATCTTGCTTCTCCATATGTGGTAATTTGAGCCGTTCAGACTAATCATCTTGTTGGTCTTGGCCTCCATGATGCTAATAAATACCCAGTATCAAGCAAAAATGGTGAACAATAATCTAACTTATTTTCTAATGTGGAGGATCCACTTTTCAGTGGCAACCACAGAGCATACGACAAGTAGATATAAACATCGGGCCTTGCTCTGATACCACTTGTTGTTGGGACCACGCAGCGGGTGATAACTTCGGGAGCAAGATGATTAGTAAAAAATGGCACCAGAAATTTTACGTGGTTCACCCTTAATTCAGGGCTACATCCATGTGATAAACTCCGAGATTTTCTTCCATTATAAAAATAGTAGGCTTACAGAGATAGAATCTTCTCTACACAAAAAACTCTAGAGGTATGAGATAAATCCAAAATAATGGGACTTAAGTGTTTTCCAAACACCCCCAAAAATTATCTCACTATTTTGTCACTCCTAAAAAATAAATCTCCCACATACACATTTTTTTTGCTCTTACAATTGAGCAAGTTTCTCACTGGATGTAGAAATTGAGCAAATGGAATGGCTAATTATAGCCAATGTACTGCTTCACTCCATTAATTTTGCCATAATTTGTGGCAATTTTTCCACCACCTCCAGCCTGTATCTATATTTGATTTCAATCTTTTGTTGTCAATTGTTGAAATTACTTCAACTGCCAACCGAAGTTTTTTGTTTTTTGACCAAAACAAGGAGAGAGAAAAGAAAAGAAAGAAGCAGGAGAAGAAAAAATTAACCCCCCCCCCCCACATGGAGAGGAGAAAAAGTCAACAACCCCTCCCCCACATGGAGAGGAGAAAAAGTCAACAACCCCTGATGTACAAATATCTAAAATTATGGCATTGGAGGCGGCTGATGGATGGCAGGGTGTTCAATGGGTCTTACATGTAGTCAATTGCATATAATATAAGCATTGGCCAAGTTCAGGTGGCGCTAGTGGCATACATGACGGGGAGAGGTGGAGTTTATTTTTCTAGGTAGTTGGAATGGATGGGAGAGAGGGTTGGTGTAAAGGATACTGTGAGGTAAAGGAAGAATGTGCAGGGATTATAGTTGAAAATTTCCCCGGAGTTTGGTTAACTTTTTTGTAAAATCAAGGTTATTAATGTCGGGATTCTATCTAGAGTTGTTCTGATTTTTCTGTAGTTGTAAAGTCGTAAAAAGTTGTAAAATTGTAAGATTCTACTAAAAAATTCTTAGAAAAAGATTGAAAAAATATAATCATCAAATTATATTGGCAAGTTCATATTTCACAAAATCTTCACTTATGAAATTCCCAATACCATAAAGAAATGTCATTGCATAAACAAACAATGTAGGAATTACCAAATTAGTTTTCAATCTAAATGAAAGTTGAAATATCTTTGTAGATATTATGTACAGTGGTCTTTTTAAACATTAAAAAACGTTAGGTGCTTAAGTGACAATGAAGAATGGGTTTAATGGCATTTGTAAGGTTTAGTCGTTGGAGGTTTTGGCACCAGCAGACTCGCGAAAACAGAGCAAGGAGAACGGTGGATAACCACCACTTTCATCAAATAATTGAGAAACAGAAAGATCGTCCGACAATATGTTTTTTTCTGTAAAGATGGCCTATACATTCACTTGAATCAATGGATGGAAGAAAAGAAACGCCAAAGTAGAGTGGAAAGATGAGAAGGAGGAGAGAATATTGCTGATGGCTCACTGCTGAATGGTTTCTTATCCCACATGGATGAAGCATTGCGTAGAGGTGGGGTCCCTGGGCTATAAAAGCTACAGTTTTCACCAATTTATGTGGTCCGGTTGGGCTTGGTTAAAGGGCTGGTAATCGGAAGCCTAAATGTTTCTTGACCCTAGTGTGTTTTCGCCTTGTAAGTTGGAATCTTAAAGTCGTAACAGGTTTTACGTTTCTAACTGGTAAAGTCGGGTTTCTACCCGATTCTACCTCTTAGTACGTGTCTCAGCTCAAGGTCATTTTCGGCCTGTAGAGTCGTAAAATTGTACGATTTTATGAATTGGGTCACGTTTTTAATAATAATGTGTAAAATTGGCGGAAGTACCACACTGAGGACAACATTAGGGATGTTAGAGATTTTAAAATGACAAAATGAAGGTCAAAGATTTGTTTAGGATAATACAGAAGGATAACATAGAAATGTTTGGGACTACAAATAAATTTTACACTATAAATTTTTTTTTCGCAATATCCAAATTAATCTCTAAATCATTTTGTGCAATCAAACCATAACTTAAATTGGCTTTGCATATAGTATAAGACTATTGGGAGGAATTTAAAGAAAAAAAAAAAGGCAAATCTTCAAACTTAATCCTCAAAAGACGACAAAGGGGTACAAATAATGCTCCATGTTTGTTACAATATTGGCGTCTGGTGATTTCATCTACAATGGGTTAATACTTTGTTCCATTTTTTGGGCACAGAATTACAACATTAGCAGTCAATATAAGAAAACTTGCAATTTTCCCCCTAGAATGTAGTTGTTCCTCCCTCTAAAGTGCAACCTACAAGTGTAAATAGCACAGGTTTTGTGCAATGTTTCCAGGATTTATAAATGTACATAGTCATAACAATGCACCATGTAACATTTTTCTTCATGCAGTTTGCAGATTTTTCAACTAGTTATTCGAGGACTTCCTATATTCTTTCACTCTTTCAAGTCAAGAAACAAAAAAGACATCTCTTCTATTCTATGAATTTTATGCAAATTGAATGCCCAAACTCAGTTCTAACCACTTTTATGTACTCATGCAGGAAAGGAAACAAGTCGTGAAATAGCCTCCTCATAAAGACAATCGTCAAAGCAACAACAAACAAGTTCTCCTTGAATATACCTTCTAGCTATTAATTAATGTTTCCTGCCATGATTGGCCTTTTCTTTAAATAATTTTTTTTTTTCTGCATCAAATGAATTCCCATTGTATTTTGTTTACTTAGCACATATGAATTACTTTTCCTAATCCATATAATCCATTTTCCAATTCTAATGGATTGCATAGAGGTTTTCTCAATTAAGTTTGTTAGAACTCTTGACCGTATATATGAGAAGTTAAGAAAAGTTAGGCCTACTTATACTAGCGTCTATGAGGGAGCAAAAATAAGGTGCACTGTTGACATTGAACTCATGACAGTGAATGGGGTGAAGAATTTTGTTAGGGTTGAGGGAACCTTCGAAAAGAATGTTGATGATGTAATGGAGAGAGCAGCGGAGGCAGCTTTACACAGGCTTTCGAGTTTTCATGAGTTGTACATTCTTGATGTCAACTGTGAGGCATGTTTGGCTTTGAGGGACTAGTTGGCAGAGAAAGAGGATGGGGTCCAAGGGATGAAGTTTGAGTTGGATCTGGTTAAATTTAACCAAACTTGCCCACGGGATGCCTTTGAGGATTAGATTGGTGAGTTGGAGGCAAGGTGGCTGAACTTAAAGAAAGGTTAGCCGTCTATGAAAGCTCGGATGACTATTCTATTGACATTGATCCTTCGGAGAATGGGTCTATTCCTAATTATCTCTTTGGTTAGGGCTCATTTTAAGTTTGTTCTTTGCTTTTAAGAATGTTTTGTTTATCACTGCTACAGCTTCCATTTTTTAATTGCTTGAAGACTCCGTCTTATTATTTCTAACTTATGTACTTAAACTATTCTCCTACTTTTTAATGTCAAAATGTTTAACCATTTTTTTATTCTAGTTCATCAGCTTAATAATTGCGGATTACTAGAGCTGATGAAATATGAATCGGTTTCTTATTACTCGTGAAATACATTAAAAAAAATAACTAACTAAATGCAAATGAGTAAGACAATGTTAAAATGTTTGATATATGTGCACTTCTGGTTCTGAAATCAATAGACGCCGCTGACTTAGCCATCCTCTGCGACATTCCACGCTTGATTTGTGTCTCAGTTTACATGGAGAAATAAACATGTCCATGTCAGATAACACTACAACACATGGGAAATAGAATAGATGCATGATAGGGTAAAAGACAAAGAAGGCAACAAGTTTTTACCATCTCCGAAATATGCTCGTTGCCGAAAGAGGCGCATAAAGTGCGCGCGCCGTATAGACGGCAACACATGCATCGTTGCCAGTCGCTTGACGCTCGTCTCTCACAAATAGAAGCACTTCCCAATGCAAAAAACCCAACAAAAGTGTAGAATATATTTCAAAGGGAAGTAATGCCTGTGAAGGGTTTATATCTTACCTCAACCAGTTTCAAAAAAGGTTTTTATTTTTCAATAAATTGGTTTCGTGAAGGTACGTAGGGGGGTACAAAGCCAGTCGAAACCATGTAAAAACATTTTAGGGCAGCTTTAAAAAAATCAGCGACTTTAAAATCCGATTTTCAAAAAACGATTACCTTTTTACAAAAATTGTGTTAGTGAAAGTAAAAGACGAGAAAAAGCTCTATCAAACCATGTATTTTTTCAAGAAATTTGGGAAAACAAATAATCGTCGGCACGGCGGCACCGTCACATGAAAATACCACACAAGGCGAAACTCGGCCTGTTCATTCATAGTAACTGCAGCAGATAACCAAGCCGCTGGGAAACTCATGTAACTGACTACCCGCCTAAAAAAAAAAAAATCGGTCACTGTTTCTGAATAGCTGGGAGAAAGGTGCTGACAAGAAAGAGAGAGAGGGGGGACATCTGAAAGCCAGAATGGAGGCTCTTGCGCTAGTTTTTGTTTTTATCATTTGCATAGTTACAACCAAGTCCCTTTTATTTGCTCCACTTTTCAATAATCCCCGCATCTCCTTACAGCCTGACACACACACCGTATCTTTAACAAAGTCACAGGTTAGTCACTCCATCATATGAGTTCAACTATAATGGACTGGACCCAAATACTTTCTGTTTCCTCCCATTTACAACCATTTAATTTTTTTTAATCAATGCAACCATTTAATTTGTTCCTACTTGATACCGAAATTTATCTTATATGAATTTAAGTTTCAGCAAAATTGCACCGGCATAATTTGTTTAGAATTGAGGCACGTGGTCTTTTTCTCCTGCTTTGTTTCAGACATTTCCAAATACAACGTTTGCCCTGCTTTGTTTCAGTACACCAATTTCTAACATTAATTAATTCTCAACAATTTATTTCTAATTTACTTAAATTTTTATTTTCACATCTTCTTGTCCCTTTAAATTTGCCCCTTCAATACAATTGTTTCTTCCACATTCTTAATTTTTTTACGCACCATTTTTTTTCCCACATTCCTTTTTCTATTGCTTCATATTTTTTAAAAATTCATCGGTATGTTGCCTCATCTTTCATTTCAACACTTACCGGCTAAATTCTGTTCTTGGCTAATACTAGATCTTTTGTTGGGCCTTCTTGGGTCTTTCTTGGTTGATGTGTTCAAATGATTCCATTTGAATTTTCATACTTACTGCTCCTTTTTCACCCAAACACAACTTAGCGTTTCTATCTGTGATGTCATTACCTGTTGTCTACATTACAGAATAGATAATTTTGTACAATGCCCATCTGTTTGACGGGTTATGAAGCTAGTTGGAATTGAATGCCTTAAATTAGTATTAAAGTTTTTTTTATAATTTATTAACAATGAAAATTAAACCACTAAATTTAAAATGTAAAAATTACTATTAAATACTCCTTTCATTCCATTTTCTTTGCACCATTTGACTTTTCTTACTAGTTTGACTTGAATTTATTCATATTATTTTTTTTAGAAAAAAATAAAAAATATATATTTAAAAATTATAAGTCTTGATTTATCATTTATATATAAAGGTATTTTATTTATATACTAAAATATTAAAAATAAAAAAATTATAAATTAATTGCTAAATAATGAATGACACAAAACATTTGGGACAAATGGAGTATTGTTTTGAAGAAATTCTGAAATTAATCACTAACATTAATTGGAAATGGCGCGTTGGAATAAGCTTTGCCGACAAAAGGTGAATACATTTATTTGTTTGTACATATTTAGAAGCTCTCAGAAAAGCCAAATGTTCCTCCTTGACGGCTTGACCTTAGCTTATAGGACGGTCCTCCTCAGTAAGTTCACATCACTTGCACGAGATGGCTTCAGGCGGTCGAACTTGATTGGTTTATTTTCTTTGAAGTTTGACCTGCACGACAAGAAACGCGGAAGAAAAATAGCCATGTCAAAACTTTAGGGATCCACCTAGCTAAAGGCCCTTATATGTACATACCAATTGAGGACGTCAGCTAAAGTTCATTGTTTTATAATTAAAGTTAATTAGTTTTCAATTGGCCACTTGTGTTTCACTTTTTTCTCCGATTCCACCACCTAACATAAATTTTCAGTTGAATTCCAGTGTCATTTTTCTTTATGCTCAAACATTAAACAGCGCTTATATGATCAGACTCCTAATTATTTTCTCCATTTATCGCTGTTGCTTCTAATTATCACTCTAAATTTTTATGAAATGTAGGGATACTAGTTTACATTTAAAAACTTGGAAGCACCAGAAATTTTGTGGGGTATCAAAGAAGCTAGAAGGCACATATTGGAGTACGTCAAGATTGAATCTAGCTAATTTTTTAGATTTTACTTTTAAATTTCAAAATGGTGTGTTACCTTCCTTGATTTATTTTAGAATTATCATAGACAAGACTCGCACTTTAAGTAGTTTTTTTCTTGGTTGCACTTTTTCTTTTGTTAAACGTTCATCGAACAAAGCTGCCCATTTCTTTAGTTGAAGGGTGGTTTGGGAAACCTCTTTTCTAAATTGGTTGTCATTTGCGTTGGTTTAATTTGCATAAAATCTTTTACTGCCAAATAAAAAAATAACTCAAATACGGAAACTGGGAGGAAGAGATATATTGTGACACCATATAATATTTTACTTTAGCAAGTTGCGGTGAAATTGAGTTTAACCACTCCACCAAGTTGAATCTGTGAAAGTTTTGAAATTGGGTTGAACCACTCCACCAAATACTGAACAATGCTACGGCATCATTAAACTATTTGACATCAAGTAAAAATTCGAGCAAATCGGCCGTAATGTTTATTTTAAGTTCAAAGCATGTCACTCTTAATTTTTTATGAAACGAATCTTATTAAATTTAAAATGCATATCATATTCCCAACCCTTTTGTCTAATGAGTAAGAGCTCTAAGAAATATAGGAGAGGTCAAGGGTTTAAATCCTAACTTCTCCATTTCCTTTAACATGTAATATAAAAATTGATTCTGTTAGCGTTCTGATTCTGAAAAAGTAGTCATACTCATACCCCATTCTCTAATTAATAATATACCTGTGCTGTTGTGGACATTTGTGTTGTTTGCCGTGGCTCGAATCAAATTACCTATTTCAAGAAATACGATTAAACCTACAATATTTAATTAGGATTAATAAAAATTCTTAAGAACTCAGTTTGAGGAAAAACCCCAATTATTCTTGAACATGTTCAACTGTCTTCTTTACCTTTTTCCAGGTTTGGTTTACAAGGGCGAATCAAAAAATTTCCTTTCTTAAGTAGAGACGAAAACATTTCAACCGCACGAAATATTTAAAAGTGTCGTGTTTTTTGCTCCACTTGTATATGTACATAACTTTGAGATGTATTTATTGATTAAGAATTCCCAAATACTTTGTATTTATCTTATTGTGAAGTTTTTATAATATTTATAGCGGAGAAAGCTTGGTTTGTTTTACTTAATAAAACAAAGCTAAGAATTCCAAAACCAGTTGAATAAATCATAAATGAAAGTTATATTGATACAAAATTTGTAAGTATTTTCAGTAGAGTTAGAAAATTTCTAGATTTACTTTAACTTAAAGCTTTTCGTTGAAGATGAGAATTGCAGTGATATTTCCACTCAACTTGGATGTGAGTCATGAGGTAAAAAGCAAACCTAAATTCATTTTTTATAAATTATTTATTCTAAATAGATAATAACTTAAGTTAGAAAGAACTAGTCCTGGTCAACAACAAGTTCTTTGCATAAGAGAAAGAAGTAGAAATGGATCCAAATGTACGAAATAGAGATGTAGAAATGGATCTAAATGTACGAAATTGTTTAGGACGACTTAGAGATAAACTTTTCTTACATCTTTTCAGCCTCCTCCTAACTCCGCCATTGGGGCAACAATTTTTTTTTATTACTGTACTGGCTGATCATATCTATTAAATCAGTTGATTTGTTTCCATTTTTATCTTTAACCTTTTACAAGTAAGATGGGAAAGTTGAAAAAGTGATATGAAGTGATAGTTTAAGGGCAATATAAGAAAATAATTTATTAGATATAAAAATATGTAACGATTTGGGAATAATCGTAAATGAAAAGTTACTACCTTCGTTCTATTTTAGTTGAAATATTTGTCTGGGCCCGAAGATTAAGGTGTATGTAGTTTGTGTTAATTTTTTATACAGTAAAAATTTAAATAATGAATAAAAAAAATTCTTTCTGTTGGGTTTTTGTGGGCATTAACGTAATAGATCGAGTGAATATTAAAAAAGGAGTCTTTATTGTTTGTTGTTTTGTGTAAAATGATTATTTAATTGTTTATACTTTTTCAAAAGAGAAAACGTTTCAACTTTTTAGGACATTCCAAAAAAGAATATATTTCAAGTAAATTGAGACAGCGGAAGTATATTAAAATAATCTGGAAACGAAATGAGCAATTTTTAATTATTTTAATGATCGAGCACCACAAATGTAGGTACAATGGGTTCCGTACAACATGATTGGCTGAAAATAGTGTCGTTTAGTAGTCAAGGCCCTAAACAATTGATTTTCGTCTCTACGTCACTGTCCTGTTTACTTCCCGACCAATTCAGGTAGAACGTACAGAATTACTACACTAATATTGTATCTAGCAATAGGCTGGGAAGTGTTCAAAGTTTGAAGCTTATCCTGTTTGGTTCTGGACCATATACAAAAAAAAAAAAAAAAACCCCTACACGTTTATTTTCTTTTTCTAGCAAAATAATTAATTTTTCTGGAGAACGGTACTGGTCTGTTTGAACTACAAAAACCTAGGATTGCACATTAATTAGTTCTCTCTAGATAGTTTAAATTTGCGTTGGACCCCATACACACACACACACAAATGATTCTGTTTAAGTTGCAAAGTATTGAAGCTAAGAGAAAAGGAATTCACTTGCTAGAACGGATATTATTGAAAATGCCTCCATCAGCATACGTACTCTTATATTTCAACTGACTCATGTTACATAAACTTATCTTGCATGTTTGTACCCGAAGCAAGATCTAGAATTTCTGGGACTAATATTCATTGCCAAATGGTTTATTCAAATTATGAGAGCATTAACCTTAGGTAGAGTTCAAAATGAAGAATGTTAATGGATTGGATTTAGTTGGTCCAAAAATATTTTTTATAAATAATTGGGTTTGGATAGTATTCATCCTGTGAGCAAAATGAGCATTATTTGCCAACCCGTTTAAGGCATATATTTTTTTTTTTATAGATTTTTTTTAATTTTTATATATATTTTCAAAAGAATGTATACATTTGCATACAATTAATCAATAACTAAAAACATATAAACTAAAGTGATATATGATAATTTATAGTTAAATTATAATTTTATTTTAAAAATAAAATTACATTTTAAATAAAAATATAGTAATTTAAAGGTGACCGTGTAAGATTAGGTAAGATTAATTAAACTTATACCCTCTTTAAAATTTTATAACTAGGGGGAGATTCGAGTTCACGTGAACAAATCTGGGAAGATAGGAGTTGAACAAATTTTGGGGAGATTGGAGTTGCGGTATCTTTTGACATTTCAGCCCAAGGGCCGAGTCAAAAGGATGGATCAAGGCACAGAAACTACCGCCGATTATCCTCATTGGCTGAGAAGTTAATGATACCAATGCCGAGTCATGATTCAACGATTTTGAATGAAGACTAATTTGAATAAGAAATGAGAATAATTAATTACATTGTTTGGAGAATTAGAGGAAGACAAAGAAACGACGAATATTGACCACTATATTGTAATGCCTTTAGAGAATCTAGCTTGGG
This sequence comes from Aquilaria sinensis, assembly GCA_005392925.1. Lineage (NCBI taxonomy): Eukaryota > Viridiplantae > Streptophyta > Magnoliopsida > Malvales > Thymelaeaceae > Aquilaria > Aquilaria sinensis. The sequence continues at coordinate 86,143 of SMDT01000591.1, read as the reverse complement.
CAATCTGCTGCTCATCAATAAAGGAAAAGTGTTATAATAGTTAGTACTATATTTGTTGAAAGACGGTTAGTACTAAACATGAATATAATTTACAGATAGGAAACTAATAATTTTAATAGTTTATTATTTATTAAAAAATAAGAGAAAGAGTGTGATAAAATAAAGATTAACGGCCTGTTTGGATGAAATTAATCCAACCATGTTAACGTGTTTTGTTTAAGACCCATAAATTTATTCAATTTTTAACCACATTTATCTTTTTCCCAAAATTCCCAAAACCCAGTAGGTAGACTCATATGTGATCTTGACCCGATCTTGCCCATGGAGGAGCTTGCTCCGATCATGCTCCAATCGTCTCTTATCTTGCTTGGTTCTTGATTTGATTTTGCTCTGATTGTCGCCGACTAGTTTCAATTTTGCTCTGATCATCACCGATCTCAACCCAATTAACTCATCGCAATATTTTACAAGCAGATTCTTGGCCCTTTTATCTTCAATCCGATCTCAACCGTTGATTCGAAGCCTTTTGGTTGAGGCCTTCCTCTGCTCCCCGTTAGTCGCCAGCTAATCAGCAACAAAAGCCTTGATCTCTTTACTTGATTTACTGCTCTCAAGGTCTCCTTGTCTTCTTCCTCTTTGGCTGACAATAACAACGAGAAGGATAAAAAGTAAGGTAGGTTCAAGTAAATCGGACAGTTATGATGGCTCATGGGCGGCAAGGGATGTTGGTTGGAGAAGAAGGGGTGAGACCAGAAGAACTAGAAGGACAGTGGAGGTGAAGGAATTAGTTGTAATTCCATGTAACTTTGGGGGTAAAAGCGCCATTGACATAAGTCAAGTCAGCAGTAACACGTTAATTCAGGGCCATTAGCTCTAAACAAACTGGCTTAAGAGTGATATTAGAGAGTGAGAGCAAGTGTGATGACCTAAAATTGAAGTATTATGTCACTTAGGGTTATACAACTCAAGTAGATAAGAAATAAACTAATCTTCATTGAACAAGTCTTATACTCCAAGTGAGAAAAAAAAACTTGAATTTGAAATAAGAGCGAAAATGATAGCTAAGAATAGAAGCAGGAGTAGTGACCCAAAATAGAAGCATTATGTTACCTAAAATTAAACATTTCAAGCACATAAGAAATTTTGAATGTGGTATGGGACTGCATAATATTTAAAAAAAAACTTGGGTAAAATCCAAATTTGGTCCCTTGATTATTTAGTTTGTCCTAAAATGGTTCATTAACTCTAAAAGTGCCTATTGAGGTTCCTTAACTCAAGCAAAGTGTTTAATTTGAGTATCATCCGTTAGTTGAGCTGTTATTTCGGATGGACTTGCTTACGTGACATTCATAATGCCACGTGGCCTCCTCTTTAACTAAAATGAGTGCCCATTTTATATAGAAATCAAATATTAAATACAAACTGACACAAACAAATAAAAATAAGAATTCAATTGTAAATAGTCCAACATCTTCTTCATCTCCTAGACTCTCTCTTTCTCGACAATTTGGCATCACCCGATGTCGCCAGTGGAGAGGAAATCCATTGGCCAGTGGAAAGGAGATTTGTTGGTCGGTGGAGAGGAGATCCGTTCAGCGTTCGTCGTCTCAGTCCTCCTTCTCCGTGCTTTGATTTCATCGCCGCCTCCTTCAATTTTGTGGTGCGACTCCTTTGCTGACACCACCTAACTCAATCCTTCTTCTCCGTGCTTCAATTTGGTCACCCTACCTTCTTTGATTTGGTTGGCTGCTTCGCTAGCTTTCGGATCTCATTTGGATCCGATTCTCTCAATCTTTATCAATCATTTGAAAGCTGTAATGGTCGACGGCAAGAATGAGATGGCGGCAATGGTGAAAGAAGATTTAGGTCTCGGAGGAGCAGGAGGAGATGGGATTGAAGAATTGTAGGGATAAGGAGACGGAATTGCCGATTTCCTCTTCCAGTTCATCGTCTCCATCGCGACTTCCTTCTCCGCCACTGTCTCCATCGTGATTTCATCCTCCTTGGTCACCGATTTCATCTTGTAGTCGCCGATTTTGTGTAACAGTCACCGATGTTGTTGCTTGTCTTCGTCCTCCTCCAATTTCATCGTCAATTTCCTCCTCCAGTTCACTACCTTCGTCATGATTTCCTCCTCGATCATCATCTTCATCATCGTTGAGATTTAGTTCACCGGCTTTGTCACCGTTGCTAACTCTGTTTTCCATCACAATTTCCTCTATCATCATAGTCTATGTCGTGATTTTGTCTGCAGAGAATTAATCTAACAATTGGGACTAATCTATATTTCAAGTTATAAGATTTTATGTTTTTGTCAGTTTATGATCAAAATTTTCATTTCTATACAAAATAGTCACCCATTTTAGTTAAAGAGGAAGCCATGTGACATTATGAGTGCCACGTAGGCAAGTTTCATCCAAAATAAAGGCGCAAGTGACAGATCGGCTCAAATTGGACACGATGCTTAAGTTAAGGGACCTCAATAAGCACTTTTAGAGTCAAAGGACTATTTTAAGACAAATTGAAAGTTAAAGAACCAAATTTGAATTTTACCCAAAAACCACGTCAATAGTTAACCGTTGGACTCTAAATGAAATAAAGTAATCTTCATCGAACAAGCCATATATACTCCGTGAAAAAAAAAAAAAAAGGGCTTGAAGTTCATTTCCAACTTCTTCCCCAAATGTTTGACTAATTTTACTTGGTTTTTTTCCATCATGGGGTCACGCACAAAAATAATATATCCTCCTCGCGCTTATAAATACCAGCTGCTTCTTCTAATTTCTTCGCAGCACACAGACAAGTAAAAGCTTCTTCTCCAAAACAAAAATCGAACTTCAGGAATTTAGAGAAAAATGAATTCCTCATCAAGCTACGTTCCTCGGTGGACGCCGAGCCCTTCCAGCTCTCCGCCACCACAACGGCCTGACCATTCGAAGGTGCAACCGTTTACCGATGACAACGCCGATGTTCAAAGCATGGTTTCCTCAGAAGACATCGAACCACAGGCGTCGTACTTCCCGTTCAGCTTAGCAGCGGCTGCAGGCAGCTTCCCGCCCAGGAATCATTCTTCACCAGCTCCTCCGCTAGAACCGGCTATTTCTGGCACGGGTTTCTACCAGGCGCCATCGCTGAAAATTGAAATGGGGCCAGTGGGCGGGTTGCCTCGGAGAAGGACTGAGGAAGTGTGGGAGGACGGTCGTTTGGCCGGGGCAAAGAGAAGCGACGGCGTGTTCTTGACTTGGAAGGATCTGTGGGTGACGGCGACCGGCGGGAAAAATGGGAGCCGGTCGATCTTGCAGGGGCTCACTGGTTATGCTGAGCCTGGCGAGGTTCTGGCCATCATGGGACCTTCTGGCTGCGGCAAGTCGACCCTTCTTGACGCTTTGGCAGGTAATAGAAGTTAATAAGTCCCACAGAATAATATATTTCCCTTTAGATTTTCTTTTTTTATTAACATTATTTGTGCATATATATGGAGGTAAAATATTCTTTATACGTATGGATAATATTTTGTCACCTTTCAAAATTTTTAAATTCAATTTGATCAGATTTGTTTCACCATCATTTTTTAACAGTTTCAAGATGCAAATATTTAGAATCAACCGTTTATCTAAAATATCTGTACAAACTTGTATATATTTATTTTTCATTTACAAAAGGATATATCAAGTGAAACGCAATTGTTCAAATCTAAAAAATTGAAAAAAGAAATATGAAACGGAGAAAGTATTCTTGCATGAGGGGACCACAATGTTCAAATTTAATGATTTCAAAACTAAAGTTGACAAAACATGTCATCAACCCTTTTATTGCAGGAAGATTGAGCTCAAACACATATCAATCCGGTGATATTCTAATCAACGGTCGAAGAGAAACACTGGCCTTCGGAACTTCGGTAAGACCACACTCTACTTTACTAATTAATCTCGATTAATTGTTGTACTAATTAACTAATCAATTAAGTTGCAAAAATTATAACATAAATTTCAGGCGTATGTGACCCAAGACGACACCCTAATGACGACTTTAACTGTGAAAGAAGCGGTATATTATTCGGCCCAGCTGCAGCTACCAGATTCGATGTCGAAATCCGAGAAGAAGGAGCGGGCGGAGACGACGATCCGGGAGATGGGTTTGCAGGACGCGATGAACACGAGGATCGGAGGGTGGAGCGTGAAAGGGCTGAGCGGGGGCCAGAAGCGGAGGGTCTCCATCTGCATGGAGATACTTACCCGCCCCAAACTCCTCTTCTTGGACGAACCCACCAGCGGCCTCGACAGCGCCGCCTCCTTCCACGTCATGAGCCGCATCGTTAACCTGGCCCGCCATGACGGCCGCACCGTCGTCGCCTCCATCCACCAGCCCAGCAGCGAGGTCTTCGAGCTCTTCCACAATCTCTGCCTTCTGTCTTCCGGCCGAACTGTCTACTTCGGTCCTGTTTCGAGGGCAGAAAACGTACGTTATCATGCAAGATATTTAAAATAAAACATTGAAAATTGGACAACAAAATAAATTATTATTTTTGTTATAGTTTTCTAAACGATTTTATTTTGGAGCAGTTTTTTGCATCTAATGGCTTCCCATGCCCGACTCTGAGGAATCCATCGGATCACTATCTTAGAACCATCAACAAGGACTTCGACGAAGTAAGTGAAATTAATATCTCTAGCCAGTTGAATTTTGTTTTGTCGAAGTGATTGATTAATTAATAGAGAATTTTTATCTAAAAAATTGTTAAATTAGGACATAGAACAAGGCGGGAGAGGCATAAGGGCAGAAGAGGCCATCAACATTTTGGTCAAGTCTTACAAGTCCTCTGAGATATGCCGGCAAGTTCACCAAAGAGTATCAACCTTGAACCAGCAGGTAAGCTTACAAATCCACAAAAAAGGAAAATCAATTAAACAAGTAAGAGGAAAATTGAAAACTCATGGTGACTCAAATTCAATAGCCAAAAGTGATTTTGTATTATTTCTACTTGAAGAATACAAAAAATGAAAGTGTTTTGCATTTAATCGATGGGCATAATAGGAGTATATTTCGTACTCATTTTTTACACTAAATACACTATAAGATAGATGTGAAAAACTAACTGACGATTCAGTTATCTATCCGTCGATTTTTCACTTTAAAATAACTAGTGTTTGAATTATTAATTGATTGGTGACCGCCATCGATCACTAAATTTAAAATTTCTTGGTGATATGTTAGTGACTATTTGGTGATTGAAATTCGATCGCCCCTTGGTCGGGGTTTTATGTTTCTCTTATAGTAATATTGAACGTACCAGAGCCGCCACCTTTCTTATTGTTTTCGTGTATATATTTGTTTATAGCAAGGAAGCCCTCTGGAGAAGAAGGGAAGCCAAGCAAGCTTCATTATGCAAAGCATCGTCCTCACAAAACGATCCTTCGTCAACATGTACCGTGATTTGGGCTACTACTGGCTTCGTCTTGCCATCTATATTGCTTTATGTTTGTGTGTGGGGACTATTTTCCATGACGTTGGCCACTCTTATGGCTCCATCCAGGTACTACCACAGAACAATACAAACACCCATATCCGTTTGTCCGTGTGTATTACTATAGGACTATGATCTTATTATATCAACCTAAATTTCAGGCGAGAGGCTCCATGCTCATGTTTGTGGCAGCATTCTTGACCTTCATGGCAATCGGAGGATTTCCCTCTTTTGTCGAGGACATGAAGGTATTTTTCGTAGCTTCATTAGATTGCAGAATCCAATTTTGTAAGTTTAGCTGATTAAGTACTTTTTTTATTCTTAATCCTTCATGACAGATCTTTGCTCGAGAAAGATTGAATGGACATTATGGAGTTGGAGCCTTTGTGGTTGGAAACACCTTCTCCTCCATCCCTTACCTCATCATAATCTCCATAGTTCCCGGTGTCATTGCCTACTACCTCGTTGGCTTACAAAAGAGCTTCGACAACTTCGCCTACTTCGCCTTGGTTCTTTTCGTCACCATGATGCTCGTCGAGAGCTTGATGATGATTGTCGCCAGCATCGTCCCCGACTTCCTCATGGGAATAATAACGGGTGCCGGAATCCAAGGCGTCATGATGCTCAACGGCGGCTTTTTCCGATTGCCGGAAGATCTCCCGAAGCCCTTCTGGAGGTACCCCATGTACTACATCGCCTTCCATAAGTATGCCAATCAAGGGTTCTACAAGAACGAGTTCCGAGGGTTGACCTTCCCCAATCAACAAGCCGGCGGGCCACCGTCGATCACCGGTGACGAGATCTTACGAAATGTGTGGCAAGTGGAGATGGGGTACTCCAAATGGATCGATCTCATCATCTTGTTCGGGATGGTGATCTTGTACCGGCTCATGTTTTTGGGAATTATAAAAGCTGTTGAGAAGCTAAAGCCCTTCATCAAACATCTCATGGCTACACCACCAAAGCAATCTGGATTGGTTCTAGCTGATCTTTCCGCCGCTGCACCCTCGGTTAGAGCTTAAGGCTTCAAAGTTATAATAAAATTAACCCATGTGACCAGTATTATTTTGTTATATTTATCGATATATCTATTTTGCTTTCCTAGGTTTTTGTTATCTTCTATTACCAATAACCAAATGTAGAGATTTGTGTGTGTGGCGCTTCTGATACCTATCGGTATCATTGTTGAGTAATTTTGTTCATTGATCTTTTTCTTTGCTTTTAGTGTATTCCTATAAACAATTTGTATGATCAAGCTTGTGTAACATACTAAGGTTGTGCCACTTTTCAATGAGTTTATGACACAGCCCTCTATTGCTCAAGCTAACTTGAGCTATGGTTTTCCAATTTAGACCAAACTCTGCAAACGCATTTCTTTTATCGAAAGAAATTAATTGCTCGTGGCATTAAAATAGGAATTTAGGCTGTAAAGCAACATTCAGTCACTTCATAAAAACTGCGTTGTTTTTTTTTTTAATGAAAAAATTCATCACTCTTTATTTAGACAACAAGAGTTTTACGATCAGCAATACATGCAACCTCTTGCGGAAGCTACTCTGTCCAAAGTTCAAAAGAGGTTCATGACATAGCTAACCTTGCAGGGGTATGAGCAACCTGATTTGCTTCTCTAAAGCAATGAACAATAGCCCATGCGTGGGAGTTAATCAACATAAGTCTAGTAACCTTAATCACATCCCAGGCTTCGATCTAGATGGAATAGGACTTCGAATGGCATTAGCCATTGCTATAAAATCAAATTCCAAGATGATCTATCCAACTTCTATGTACGAAGCCAATTTCATACCATCACTGTTGGCCCAAGTGCAACCAAGAGGGGGGGTGAATTGGTTGTTTTAAAAACTTTAGCAAAATCAAAATTTACAACTAAATTTACTCAACCAAAGATCAAGAACAAACCAAGTAATGCTAAGCACAAATAAAGCAAGTAAATAAAAGAGAATAAAGGAAAGAGTGCACCGGGATTTATAGAGGTTCAACTCCACCAACCGGAGTTTACGTCCTCTCCTCAAGCTTGCCCACTTGAGATTTCCTCCACTATTTCTTGATCAATATTACAATGGTATTTTCTTCAAGGTTCACACCCAACCAATTACTAGTTTCCTAAAGGCTAACTAGAAACCTTACCAACACCCTTTTCCTCACTAGTTTTCCTAGAGGCTAACTAGAAACCTCACCAACTCAATCTTCACAAAATGGTGTTTACAAGATTACAAAGTGGTAAGAACAATAGAAGCTCTCAAAGCTAGATAAACAAGTGATAGCTCATTCTCTTAGTATTTCTCAAACTCAAGCTCTTTGAAGATTAAATCTCTTTTCTAGTTGCCAAGAGTTGTTTCCAAAGTGTTTCTCCATGTTTTTATACTCATATGGGGGCCAAAGAGACGTTGGAAACCTGCTGGGGAAGTTTGGAAAAGTTCCTGAAATTCTGGTGACCGTTGCTCTGTTTTTTGTGCAAGTTCCAGACTTCGCGTTAAGTTTCGAGTTTAACAGGTTAAACTCGACTTCTCTCTCCAACGGTCAAAAGCAGCTGAAGATAGAGCATTAAATGCGCTGCAGACGTGTACAGGTGGCATCTTCTGATTCGCCCGAGCTCCATTTGAAATTTTGACTTAAAATCGCGCCAGTCGTAGAATTTGAACGAAGCTGTCAAAATTCGACTTAACAGGTTAAAACAGAATTTTAACGCGTTGCCTGATGTTCTCCGAAAAGTCACAGGAAACTTAACTCTCGAATTAACCCAGTTTAACGTGTTAAAGTGTAACCCTGGGAGCAAGTTAAACTTGGGTGAAAGAAATACCTGTTAAACTATGACTTTAATGGATTAAACTTGAAACAACTCCAAAACACTTGTCATTTGGAAATCAAAACTTGATTCAAACATTAACCTAAGTTAATAACCTACCAATTTCTTTTCAAAAGCAATTTTTCCTCAATATTCTTAAAACATATTTTTTGAGATAACACTTGAAATACTTAGAATTTAAGCACAACTTTAACAAATCTATTTTGACCCAATAAAATGATATTAAACACAATAACACAATACACTTGTCATCATCAAAATTAAATATTTGCTTGGAATAAATCCAACAATCACACATAGCCTGAGTTTCTATATAGAATGAGTCCCGAAAACCATACTTCGAAGTTGCCTGTATTGCTAGAACACAGCCTCATTCATCATGAATAACCACCCCAATGCCAATCTTGTCTTCCCATCCATTGCCGCATTTACATTAATTTTGCACCAGCCTGGTGGTGGCCTTTGCCACACCATCATTGAACGGGGATCAGTTGGCAAGAAAAGACACCGAATGTCATTACAGGATTGTTCAACTTGCCAATTGAACAAATTCGAACTGGTTTCTAAGCTAGCAGACTTTAGACCAAACACAAATTCGAACTCATGCATACGCTTCTCATTAAAAGTCTCCTCTCCCTTACCAAGCCCATCAAAACTCAATGGCCCACCAATTTCAGGTCTGATTGAGCAATTAATTGGCCTTTTTATAGTCCGACCAAATCCTTTGATATCAACCGAAATCCTTTTAATTGGCCATTCTTAATGCACATTCTTCACACTCATCCATAGGCTTCTCATTAAAAGTCTCATCTCCCTTACCAAGCCCATCAAAACTTAATGGCCCACCAACTTCAGGTTTGATAGAGCCATTAATTGGCCCTTTTAAAGTCCGACCAAATCCTTTGATATCAACAAAAAATAAATGGACTCTTTCACAATCCGAAAATCACAACCCGAACAAACCCAAAATCAGATAATAACCCGAACCGAACTTAATCCTATATTTTTTTGTTAGGGTCGGGTTTACCCGACACCAGCCATCAATTTTGCCACGGCTGCCATTTCCTCCGCCGTTTTGGCTCCGATACCCCTCTGCTATCTTTTTCCCTTGCCATCTATTAAGAACTAGCCAAAAATCCTGCCACAAACACAAAATAATCCAAGAATTTACACGAAATAATCCTAGATAAAAATCAGGAGATTGAGAAAGAGAAGGCGTAGAAGCTTCGCAGGGCATTGAGGTCTTGATTGATGACCTCTTGGACGATGGTGAGTGACTTCTCAGACGACGGCAGGGCATTGATCTAGCAAGGAATGGGAGGGCAGCTATAGCACAAAGGAGGTGAGGGCATTGATTGATTTGGTGGCCCATGGCGTGTTGATGACGAAGATGAACAGAGAACGACCGACGATGACAAAGGCCTAAAAGACGAAGACAGTGAACAAACCCGAGGACAACAACGATCAAAAGAGCAATGAGGGAAGGCGGTGCGAGGTGAGGAGGGCGGCGGGAGGCAACTGGCGAGGCAAGGGAGGGTGGTGGGAGGAGGTGGGAGGCAACTGGCGAGGCAAAGGATGGCGGTGGGAGGGTGGTGGGGCTAGGGAGGGTAGTTGAAGGGTAGGGGCCGTGAAGATACAAAAGGGATGGTTGTGACACTTGAAAGTCTGATGCCTAGGGATAAAAAAAGGGAGGTTAGGGGATGCCAGGGTTAGGAGAGTTGGACTTTGGTAGTGGGCCTTAGGTTTCAGGTTATTTGGTAAGGAGTTAATTTAAGGATTAGGCTTAGATGGGCTGTGGAAGAATTTCAGGTCATTCGGGTTAATTTGGGTTGGACCCAAACTAACTCGATTTTTTTGTCTTTTTATCAGGTTGGTTTGGGTCAACCAGAAGTGCACATTTTCTACTTCCTGACTCGACCCTAACTTGATATTTTGGATCGGGTTTCAAGTCAGGTTTCAGGTTAAGGTTATTTACTTAGACACCTAGTTACAATTAAGGAAGTTGGTTGCACATGAAATATGAACCGAAACTTGTGGATGCGCAAATTGGTTTTTGGACCTGAAATCTGCCAATTTACTGCAGTAACGTAAGCTGGGAAATTCTGGTTTAAGTTAATCAGTTTCAATTCTCGGCCAATTTTCTACAGGCTTGTTTGCCTTACTAAATGAGAGGTTTTTGAAATTAGAAATCTGATTCTAGGTGCATAAAAAATGATTTTGACATATATAGACGCATGGAAAACTGTCGAAAGCCAGCAAATTCTGGTTTTGGATACACAGTTTCTTAAGACGTACTTTTGTTAATGTAAAGAGTGGTCAAATAGGTCTAGTTAGCCTTAAGAAATCTGTTAATGGTATTAAAATAATAATCCAATCTAAGAATCAAAATTTGGTCACTAATTTTCCTAAAACCATTTTTAAAACATGGTCATGTGAATACTTTTTTTTGTAATCCTTGACATTTGTACCATAAAAATGAATTGGACCTACCACATTATATTTGTTAAAAAAACACACAAATGGAAGTGGCGAAGAGTAGAGCAGAGCAAAACGTTCACGGTTGAGAAATTTTATTGCTTTTCTGATGAATATAAGAATACAGATGCTCTTTATATAGAGAACGCCCAACGGTCAAACACCAGAAACTATAGAAATGTGAAGTTATCAACTTTGGCAGATCAAAACGGATTGCAATTGAAATAGGAGATTCTACTCCTAAAAGAATAGAATGGGAGATCAAGACACCAAAAAAGAACCGACAAGCATTTCATTTTCCTTTAAGATAGGGCAATCTTCACAAATTTTGGGCTTTTGATTCCACACATTCTGGACTAGGGTTTTGTTCTAGGGATTAGGATAGGATATCCTTTGTATCTTGGGGTGCTTTATTTTTTGCAAGATTGGGTTAGAATTGGTTTTTTTTTTTAGTTTTGGGGAATTTGCTCCATCATTTTTTCCTTTAAGACGATGTTTGTATCTTTTTTTTTTTCTTATTTACTTTTAATAAATTCTTACATTGTCAATAAATAAATAAATAACAACTCAAGTTTGGTCAACATTCCCTCCCCTAAATTGAAAAATCGAGAATTTTGAAATACATTTGGTGTACATCTACCAACTAACAGTATCTGTTAAATTTTGTGGCTCCCCACTTTGTAGCTAGATATAAGTTAATCAAGTTTAGCAAAACTAAGGGAATTTCAAGCAGAAAATATCAAAGACAATATTTTTAATTAAATAATTTTAATTTGAATTCATTTGAAGTGATAAACTTAAGGAAACAAATAAAGATTATATAATAAATATGATAATTATTAAAAAAAGGCGTTATCCTCACAAAAATAGTCATGTTCATAGAGTTCCTACATTTGGATATATGTTTTGTACAATTAGTCTCCAGTTTAATAGTGAAAGAATTCGGTTTTATATTGGGGAAGTTTTCACTATACTTTTTGGGTAAGATTCAATTTCGTAATCAATTTTGTACAAAAGATTACTAGTTTAATGAATTAAAAATTCAGTTTCATTTTTAGAGAGTTTTTATTAGACTTTATGGGTAAGATTCAATTTCGTATAATAGAAACTCATTTTTATATAATATGAACTCAATTTTGTTCAATAGAGAATCATTTTTGTTCAATAGATATCTAGTTTAATACATTAGTATTTCAATTTAATATAACATGACAACCAGTTTTATACATGAAAATCTTATTTTGCACACCTATATAATACAAACTTCGTTTCATAAAATTAACAGTTTCATACAATAGAAACTCAATTTAATATACAGTACAAGAAAAATAGGATTTAGTGACTGTTTATGGCAACATGTATTTGGTGGCCATAACAACAATGAAAAAAAGGGGAAGCAACTTTTAAGTGACTATTCAGCCACCTTTTTTCTTTTTCTTTTTTTTTTTTTTGTATCTAGAACTGTGGACTTTGGCCACCATTTGGGCTATTGCTTTTTTTGGTTGCTAAAATGGTAATAGGGATGGTTGTCCCTTTTTGGTGATATATGTCAGTGATCTTTGTGATTGAACCACCTCCTAATTTGAGCCTAGATCTATAAACAAATATATAGTTAAAAGTCTCTTAATCATTCTATAAAAATCTTTCTAAATCTTTCTCATCATGTCTCTCTTTCAGCTCCCCCATCTGTTCCACCACCTTCCACCCACAAAATCAACTCAAAATTTTTTTTTTCCATGGAAGCATTCCCCTTATTCCTCATTCCTCTATTATGTTCTTCCATTCTCTCTACAAACTGGCAATTTCTTTATATTGGACTCACCATTTCTTCTTCATCTCTCAACAATGGGGCAAGCTTCTTTATGGCATGCTTATCTTTTAGCAAAAAAAGTAAGAAAAGAGAAGCTTAAATAGCAACAAAAAAAAAGGAAGAAATCAAAAGCTAGTTTGGTTGATGGAGATTTTTAAAGAAATAGTTGATTCTAAGTTCTAATGATGGGCTTAGCTACCCAAAAAAAAAAAAGCTAGTTTAGACCAAAATTATCAATGTAATCTACAAAATATGATTAATTTAAAATGGGATTACCCATCAAAATAAATGATTGCCACTGGCCACCAAGATAATTGGTCGCTAGTCGTGACCGTTTCTTTTAGTCGCTATTTCAGTTGCCCAACGGTGGCTAGCCCCTAATGACCATGGTTTTGTCCACCATCTGGCCATTATCCATTTCGGATGCCAAAAGGCAACCTAGCCACTGTTTGGCCACCACATTGTTGGTCACTTTGTGAATTCTCTTGTAGTGACACAACATATCAATTTCATATAATAGGAGTTCATAAGTTGCAGCTTAGTTCCTACTTTCATATGAATAATTTTTAGTTTCATGCATTTCATTTTTCGTTTCATAAACTAACAAAACTTAAAAACCACAAAGCAGAAACATAGTTTCATACATACTAGTAACTGCACATGTGTTGTACATGAGTCAAATACTAACTTTTTAAACTCAAATTTGAATTATCTTGTTCAAAAGAAATACTAGCAATAGATTTTACTTTTTTTGTTTTCTAGTTAGATATATTTGTTATTAATTTATTTTTTCTATTTTTTCTAAATAGCTTTTTTTTTATTTTGATGATCATGATTATCCTCATTTGTGCCACCAATTATAATAGATTTCTTGTTGTATTAGATTTTCGTTTAGTATAAACAACAACAATAATAACAATAATTACAAATGTTTTGCCAATAATAATAATAATAATAATAATAATAATAATAATAATAATAATAATAATAATAATAGGTACTTGGTTCATGGTTTTCCCTTATTATACATATTAGTGCCATAATGGAATTTAATATTTGATCAAATAAATTGTGTCAAATTCGATTTCAATAAAAGGCTAAAGAAACTTATAATTTAATGTTTGTTCACTATACATATCTTTGAAATTTTTAGTATATTTAGATATAAATAGATATTAAGATACACTTTTTAAGTTCTAATAAAAAAATTTCAAGTTTAAAAAGTAAATAAATTGATAAACCTTATGTTTGATACACTTTGCGCCCATATGTTTCTAACCTATAACCTAGCTATGATCATTTGTACACAAGTTAATGTCTTTGTCTCTGAGGTGTTCGGGGTTAGAGTGAGAAGCTCCCATTTTTTTCTCTAAATATTTCATGGAATTTTGATTTATTGGTAAAATCGTCATTTCCATTGAACAAAAATCTTTCAAGAGTTTGCTTTAAGGGGGGAAACTTTGAAGATGTTATTTGTATTATTGAAATTAGCGGTCTAGTCGACAATCGATCAATCTAGTAGGAGAACAAATCCATTGCTTTATCCTCAAATGGAAGGAATTTGCTATGATTTCAACAGTGAGGAGGCGACAACAAATTTAATCAAGTGGTAGGGATATTTTTTTTTGTTTAAAATGAATAATAAATTTAAATTCTTTGAATTAGTGGAAATGCAAAGGGGCAGCCGTTCGAGGATAATATTCCCCGTGGGTAAGAATTCCAAGGGTTGGAATTAACAAAAAAAGCAGTATCAGTAGCTTTTTTTAGGAGCTTTCATGACATTTTTAAATGCCACCAATAAATTTACCAACTACTTCAAAAACACAGCTTTAAAAGACACGCTAGGAATACATTGTTAAAAATCCAAACCTTTGCTAGCATTTTAGAAACATAGCTAAAAGCATATATCTTAAATAGCTTTTTTCCCCAAAATGCTAGTGAAAGCATTATTCTAGTAGTGTATATATATTAGGAAAACATGCAGCTAAAAGCACAAAAATAAGTGGTTTTTTTCTTAGAAAATGCTGGTATATGTCAGCCTTTGCCCGCATTTCTCAAAAATGCCCAAAGATGTCCTAATATCCTAATAAATTTCAATATTCACATTCTTGTTTTGGTGCATTTCAAAAATTATTTTTCTGAAGATCACTAGTGAATTCAGAACATATAAAAAGATGTGCAAATCAAATTTTATTTCATTAAATGTAAATTTTAAAAGGTCTTTAAAACAAAACCCAATGGTAATCCAACCTATTCTATGCAAAGCTTTTTTTGTTTTTTTTTTAATTCACTGCCCAAATACTAATACTTACACTACTAATTCCTACCACATATTAAATAAAGATGAAATTGAAACCTCCTTACCTTTACAAAATCTCTTCTCCTACCCGCCAAAAATTGAATTCTACTCTTGCTTTTTATCTTCTCTTTTGTTGTTCCTCAACCTCAATGAAGCCACCCACTAAATCTCATGACATTGACCTAAGGCAACAAGGAGATACCACTATGGCGAGATCTTCAATTGCTCCTTTGCAAGAAAGGTTTAGACAATTACAGAAGGTGAGTAAGAACCAGTATAAGAAAGAGCTTCTAAAGCTTTTGCCTGAATCTGTACATACTACCGCCCTTTATTGGCAGCTTTCTTGCCAACCAGAGAAGGTTCTGTCCCACCACAGATAATATTACTCCTGATTCATTCTTTCTAACTTAATTCACTTGGAAGGCATGTTTTTTTTAATGGAAAAGAAAACGTATCATTATGGAAATAAGAAGACAATTACAAAGCCAGCTAGTTGTTAGACCGAGTACAAAATCCACCCAAGCACATATACAGAGAACTTGTAGTTCCCACAATGCGTCTAAGACATCCTATGCATCAATAGAACTCACAATAGACATTAAAGGATTTAAGCACCAATCTGACAAAGAATAGTTAATCTTATTACTCTTGCTTGTAATCCAATGATGAGAACAAAATTGAATAGTGAAGAAGATATCCCCTGCATAAAAGACTTTTGATCCGAAAATATTCTCACTCCTCTTGTTCCATATCACTCAAACTACAATGCATGAGGTGGAATTCCAAGCCTCAGCTTTCTCCTTCTGCCACCTTGGAATTGGTCTAAATTGGAGCATTTCTTGCATATCAATACCAATTGGAATGTCTAGATTCCACCACAAAAAAATTAGCTTCCAGATTGAGAAAACTCGGTTACATCTGACCGAGAGATATGTCCATTCCACATTGTTATTGTCAAATGGGCAAAGTGAGCTCTGAACTTGATTACCTCGTAGAATAAGATTGAGTCTCATAGGAATTCGATCTTGTAAGGCATTCTAAATGAAAATATTAATCTTCAATGGCACCAACTTGTTCCAACATTGCCTCCCATCTTATGACTGCACTTCCAACATAATATTATCCACTAACCGACAAACTTCAACAATGGTATAGACTCCACCCTTGCCCGTACTCTAATGAATCCTATCTTCCTTCAAAGTATTCAATCCCACCGAGGAGCAAATCTGCATAAGATTGGTTAGTTCACCTAGCTCTCTTCCCCTTAGATCCCTTCGCCAACTCCAAATCCACTTCCAATTATTTCCCTCACATTATCCCATTTGATATACCTTAGCTTGATTGTTTGTAGGTAACCTAAAGAGTCTAGGGAACCTTAATTCAAGGCTACTATCCCCTGTCCAAACATTTTTCTAGAAATATATTTTCCCCATTCCCTAACTCCAATTTGAACCCCTTTCAAAAGGTAACACCAGCATTATCTAGCTCTTCCCCTACCTTAACAATTGGACTCCAAACCCAACCCAACCTAATACTTTCTAAATTTCCATCTAACTTGCCTCTCTCACCATATATACTGGTAATTACTTTTCTCCAATAAGACCCTTTTTCATTAAAAAATCTCCACCACCACTTTCCTAATGATGCTAGATTCTTGGAGTTTAAACTACCCATGCATGGCCCACCTAGCTCCTTGGATACTAAAATTTTATTCCAGGCTATCCAAGCTATGTTTCTACCTTCCACAGAGCCCCCCCCCCCCCCAAAAAAAAGAATTTCAATTTCAATTTTTCTAGGTATTTGATGACACTCACAGGAGTTCAAAACATGGAGAAGAAAAAAGGAGGGAGGCTTGAAACTTGGAAGGCATATTGATATTCAAGTGGTGAAGATGGCTTCTAGCCTAGTAGTGCTACTGGTACTAGGGCATCCATGCACGAAGAGAATTTTGATGTCGATAGGTCTCTTCACTTGTAGAGCTATCATAGAACCCTCCTCCATGTTTAACTCTTTCTTCCTTTTTTTTTTGGAATGTGAGAAATGAGTATACTATAACTAATATAATCTTCTATTTTGCTATGGGAAAAACGTTTTTCCAAAATCCAAAGAAAAAAAAAATATTAGAATAGCTACAGTCTAAAAAACTGAAGAAATAATAACTTTACTTGCAAAATAACCATGTAAAAATGTAAAAAGATAAAGGTGTTAGCTTAAGAAAGAAAAGCATAATCAAATAGATAACTAGAATTTTCCATTGCTTCATTTACTTGACCAAATAGTTTTCTTCTTCTTGGATCTTGAAAGCAAATTGCTACAAAAATAGAATTTTGATGGTGAGAGTCTACCTAGATTTAAGAAGCTATGTCACTTACTATTCTTGGGAGTTAATCTCCATTATGTTTTTTTTACTAGATTTTGTAATTCTCACTACAAGAATCACTTGTCTTCCTAATTTCCAACATCCAATGCTAATAGAAATTGGTATTCAAATACTATGACATACAATAACATAAGTAATGTGTTCTAGTACCAGTTTCAACAACAGCCAACACTCGAACAAAAACACCATAAGACATGGATGGTATCAGATAAATTAATCAAACCAACTGTTGGGAGAGGGGCTTGAGAGAATCTCTCTTAAAAAGATTATTCAAATGCATTATTCTAAAAAGAAGTATGACAAAGAAAACTAACCAGTTGAATTTCTGTTGGCATCCCTTTATGCTGCCTATCACTTTATCCACAGCCTTCTTATCATGGTTTAGATCTCAGCTTTAATTTTCTAAATTGAAGTTCCATGATTTAAAAAAAATGCAAAAAAGGGTCAAAGATAGAGCAAACGTCAAATTAGACAGATGTCATAGCTAAGCAAAGAACTAGCAATTAAAGTTTTTATAACAACTATCTGCTTGCAACATATTCAACATGCGACTTCGCATTCTCATCTATCATAAGTCTTACTTTTTTCTTTTAAAAGTAAAAGTAGTAGTCACCTCGTTGAATGGCTTTTTGTTCTTCAAGTTGATCTCAGAAATTAGTTTTGCATTAATTTCTCAAAGCAACCTCAATTTTTCTCGTCATGATTGATTTTGTTCTTACTGCTAATCACTTTATGCTCAACATTCTTCCAACTTCACGGGCTGCTTCTCTGGTTCAGATCTCAGGTACGTGATTTCTAAAAAATCACAAGATTAAAAATGGAGGGAAACACAACTTGTGACACAAAATGTCAAGGCCTAAGAAAGAAGTAGTGACTCAAAATTTGTGTCATAACAACTATCTAGCTGCGTTTGCCATATTCAACATGCAACATGAGATTCTCGGCTGCTAGAAAGCTCACTTGTTTCTAAACATCAACAACTGTCTTAGTGGAATCTAAGCTACTACTAAAGGCAAATCAAAGCGAGAAACGGTGGTGCCATCAATTAAGAGCATGATACGGAGTAGAACATTCGAGAACTTAGACACGGAGAAGTGCAAATTAGGGGTTTCTCTAAAAACCTAATCAATTATGCTATACTTTTCCAAGAGCAAAAACTGAATCCAAACACAAGAAGAATCTGATCACTTACATAGATGAGAAGATATCTTCAACAAGCTAGGCGGTGCCCTATTGTAAGGCAAGGCAGAAGTAGAGATACCCTTACTGAACAAAACAAATTGATCGTTGAATGATTTTAGGAAAATAACAAAAAAAGTAATATGGGGAAGCCAGAGATTAAGTGAATGAACAAACCCTCCACTGTGCAAGGTCTGAGAACAAGCTTGATGGGTAGTTCTGTTGAAGAATGATTCAAAGCTGGAGAAGATCATGGAAGATCAGAACGTTGGGCATGGAGACCGAAGTTTTTGTTTCTTAACGTTTAAGTTTGTTTAGTTGTTTGTTACCGAAGGAATCGATCCTTCCCCTGATTTCTCTCTTTCCGTTGTAACTCGCTTTTATTTAAGAGCAGCATGTCATCTTGAATAAAACATAACAGCAGTATTCACGTCCATATTGAGAATTCTTTCTTCTTGCTTGTCATTATCCAACATTTGTGGTATTAGAGCCAGGTTTTTTGGACTTTGAAACATTCTCAGCAATGGCAACAAGCACCTCAGCCATAAACGTCTCTCAACCTCAGGTTTCCATCTTCAAGGGAGAATCATATGAATTTTGGAGTATCAAAATGAAGACTCTATTCAGGTCTCAGGATCTTTGGGAGCTGGTTGAAAAGGGACTTACAGAAGGCAGCTTGAACGAAGCCCGTCAACGGGGGAACATAAAGAAATATGCCAAGGCTCTTTTCTTCATCTAGCAAGCAGTGGATGAATCCATCTTCTCTAGAATTGCATCAGTTGATACGTCAAAAAAATCATGGACTATTCTGAAAACCGAATTCCAGGGCTCTACTAAAGTTATAACAGTAAAACTCCAATCTCTTTGACGTGAATTTGATACACTGACCATGAAAGGAAATGAGCACGTGAAGGCATATATGGCCAGAGTCTCCTCCATTGTAACTCAGATGCGCACATATGGAGAGAAAGTGACAGATGAGACAATTGTTGCTAAGGTGCTACGGAGCCTAACACCTAAATTTTATCATGTCATGGCGGCTATAGAAGAATCAAAGGATCTGACATCTCTATCCTTTGATGAACTCATGGGTTCACTGCAAGCTCATGAGACAAGGATCAACTAAAGCTCTACTCAGGAAGAAGAACAAGCATTTCAAGTCTAGGGGGAGCTGCAATGACTCCCTCAGGTTAGAAGAAGAGGCAGCCTCCGTGGAAAAAGACGTGGAAGAAATGCAGGTGTACAATGCACATTCTGTAAAAAATTTGGCCACAGAGAAAAAGATTGCTGGAGCAAGCAAAGCCAAGCAAAATATGCTGAAGAAGAATTTGATGCAGGAGATTACCTTTTCATGACCTATGTAAGCTATATGCATGATACAAACAATACATGGTTCATTGACAGTGCATGTTCGAATCATTTAACACGCAATAGAAACAATTTCAAGGAGCTAGATGAGTCATACAAGGCTTAAGTACGATTAGGGAATGATAAGCAGATACAAATTGAAGGAAAAGGTATGATTTCTATGTTGATTGGCAGGAATGAAAAGCTGATTAAAAACGTTCATTTTGCTCCTGGATTGGCCCATAATTTGCTCAGTGTGGGGCAACTAATTAAGAATGGCTATACTGTTGTATTTGAAAAGGATGCATGCACCATCAGGAAAGGATCAGAAAATGTTATGTTATATGTGAAAATGACTGAAAACAAAATGTTTCCTTTTGATTTTTTGTGTGCGGATATCTGTGCCTTGGTGAGAAGAAGAGCAGACGAGTCAGAACTGTGGCACCATCGTTATGGGCATCTCCATATCAGAGGATTGCAGCTGCTCACAAATAAACAAATGGTCAGAAGCCTTCCAAACATCAAGGAAATGAAACATGTGTGTGAAGGATGTGCACTTGGGAAGCAAACCCGAAGAACATTTCCTGAAGGGCAGGCTAGTAAAGCTAAGGAAAAGCTGGAAATGATGTATGCAGATATATGTGGGCCAATGAGAACATGTTCACATGCGGGCAGTAAGTAATTTCTGCTGTTCATTGATGATTTAACACGAATGTGCTGGGTATATTTTATCAAGACGAAGTCAGAGGCATTTGAGTGTTTTAGAAAATTTAAGGCTTTGGCAGAAAAACAAGGCAATGCTCAGCTTAAGACCCTGAGGACAGATAGAGGAGGAGAGTTTATGTCGGATGAGTTTACCAAGTTCTGTGAGGAACAAGGTATCAAAAGGGAACTCAATGCTCCATACACGCCTCAACAGAATGGGATTGTTGAACGTAAAAACTGAACCATTGTGGAAATGGCTCACTGCATGATGAAGAATAAGAGTCTACTAGATAGCTTCTGGGCAGAAGGAGTGGCAACTGCTGTATGTCTGCTCAACCTATCACCTACAAAAGCTGTATGGAATATGACACCCTATGAAGTATGGTTTGGATCAAAACCAACTAAGAGCCATCTGAAAATATTTGGATGCATCTGTTATGCCGTAACTTTAGATGGAAGACACAAACTTGAGCAAAGATCTAAGAGGTACATATTTATTGGTTACTGCACCAATGCAAAAGCTTATAGACTTTTTGATCCAGATACTAAGAAGGTTGTGATTAGCCGTGATGTACAATTTGCTAAGGAGCGCAGCTGGAAAGAAGTAGCTGAAGAATAGACTGCAGCTTTTGAAGGCTCAATTGAAGAAGAACAATCCACCCATGAAGTACGGGTAGAGAGATCAGCAACAGCAACTTCCCCAATTGGAACTCCAGTTGGAACGCCAGCTAGAACAACATCAACAGAGTCCTCTCCAAAACCAGTTCAAAGAAAACATAGATCACTGAGTGATATATACACTACTTCATTTGCCATGTTTACAGGAGATCCCATAAATGTGGAGACTGCCATACAAAGTGAAGTCTGGAGGGCAACCATGCAAGAGGAAATAGGTATTATTGAAAAGAACAACACATGGGAACTTGTTGATCTTCTTTTAGACAAAAACGCCATTAGTCTAAAGTGGATTTACAAGACAAAAATATCTCCCTGATGGGAGCATTCAGAAGCATAAGGCCAGATTAGTAGCCTATGGGTTCACTCAAGAGCAAGGTACAGATTTTGATGAAACTTTTTCCCCAGTTGCAAGATTTGAAACAGTGAGAGTATTCTTGGCATTAGTAGCTCAAATGAACTGGACTGTGTATCAATTTGACGTAAAGTCAGCTTTTTTGAATGGTGAACTAAAGGAAGAAGTGTTTGTAGAACAACCAGAAGGGTTTGTGATCTCAGGGAAGGAGCATAAAGTGTACAAACTCAAGAAGGCTTTGTACGGGCTTAAACAAGCTCCTAGAGCCTGGTACAACAAGATTGATGGATTATTTATTCAAAATGGCTTCACACGAAGTCCCAATGAACCAACCCTATATGCCAAAAGAGTTGAATCTAGCAATTTCATGCTGGTGAGTTTGTATGTTGATGACATTATCTATATGGGGTCCTCTGATAACTTAATTATTGAATTCAAGCAAGCCATGATGCAGCACTTTGAAATGACTGACTTGGGGGAATTACATTTCTTTCTCGGAGTTGAAGTGAGACAGACTAGAGATGGCATATACATATCCCAACATAAATACATAGTGGACTTACTGAAGCAGTATCGTATGGAAACCAGTAAAATTGCCACCACTCGTATGAATATGAATAAAAAGTTTAGCAACAATGATGAAACGGGGATGGCAGATGCAAGAAGATATCGAAGTCTAGTGGGACGCTTGATGTACTTAACTCATACAAGGCCAAACTTGGCATTTGCTGTAGGAATGATCTCAAGATTCATCCATAATCCGAGCAAACAACACTTTGGAGCAGCAAATCGCATTCTGCGCTACATTGTAGGAACAAGGGAGCTGGGAATTTGGTACATAAAAGACCGAAAGTATCAAACTAGAAGGCTACACAAATAGTGACTGGGTAGGCTCTCAAATGGATAGAAGAAGCACCAGTGGGAATTGTTTTAGACTTGGCTCAGGGCTAGTTACTTGGATGTCTAAGAAGCAAGCCTCGGTGGCATTGTCTTCAGCAGAAGTAGAATACGTTGCTGCTGGAGCTGCTGCTTGTCAAGCCTTATGGCTCCATAAAGTACTTGAAGATTTGGATCAGAAACAAATTGAAGCAACATCACTACATTGTGACAGCTCTTCTGCCATAGCCATTGCAAAAAATCCTATCATGCATGGAAGGACTAAGCATATTGAAACTAGGTATCACTTTATTAGAGATCTTGTATCAGAAGGAATAGTGGTGCTTGTACAATGCAGATCAGAGGAGCAGCTGGCTGACATATTCACGAAAGCTCTTGGACGTGAAAGGTTCGAATATCTTCGAAGGAAATTGTTCATTAACAGCTTTGAATCAAGGGGGAATGTTGAAAAATGATTCAAAGCTGGAGAAGATCATGGAAGATCAGAATGTTGGGCATGGAGACCGAAGTTTTTGTTTCTTAAAGTTAAAATTTGTTTAGTTGTTTGTTACTGAAGGAATCGGTCCTTCCCCTGATTTTTCTGTTTCCGTTGTAACTCGCTTCTATTTAAGAGCAGCATGTCATCTTGAATAAAACATAGCAGCAGTATTCATGTCCATATTGAGAATTCTTTCTTCTTGCTTGTCATTATCCAACAAGTTCAAGAGCTAGGAAGATCATATTGAGAATTCTTTCTTCTTGCTTGTCATTGTTGGGACTTGGTAGAATAAAGGAAGAAGAAAAGACAACTAATATTGACTACGATATTATAGTGCCTTTAAAGAATCTAGCTTGAGCAATCTGGTATTAATCAATAAAGTTGATGGGGGGAATTATTTTTAGTCCTACAGCTTGCCTTTTATTTGAGTCATTAAAATTTTAAGTTTTCTAAATTAGTTTTAAAAATTTGTTAAATTGTTATAATAGTTGGTACTATATTTATTAAAAGACTAAAAGATGGTTACCAAACATAAATACGATTCATAAACAAAAAACTAATAAATTGAATTGTTTATTATTTGTCAAAAAAGTATTCCACTGTTTGAATTTGTTTTGAAAAAGTTATGAGACAGTTTGAATTTTAATTTTATTTAAAAAAGCTAGTCTTTAAAAAGTGATCCTTTTTATAAGTAATTGTATTTAGAGTTGTAAAGTTATAAGATTAGTTTAAAAAATTAAAAATTTTAGAACTAACTATTTATACAATTGCAAAATTCTGAGATTCATTTAAAAAAATAAAAAAATTGTTAGATTGAAATAAAAAGTGAATAAAATTTTAGGGGGGAAAAATACCCAGCCTCTTGATCGCATGTAAAAAAAAAGAAAGAAAGGTCATGAATTGATGAACCAGCTAATTGAGAGATAGGTTGGGTTGGATAAAAATTGATCATGATTTGTAGGTTGGTTTCATCTCTAAGAAAACTATCTTATCTTAAGTTGGTTTTCGGTTCCATATGGAACAAACCTGATAAAGAACCGAACTAAGGTATATATTAACATATTATAAAATTTATAAGTTTACATATATAATATTTATGGAAAATATGAAATATTCTGCTTCCTCTCTCTCTTATGTGATCATTCAAAGTTTGCAGGTGCATTACTAAAATTGCATGTACATGAAATAAAGGCTCCAAAATTGAAAGAACATGTGTAATTTTTTGAATTTTACTAAATATATGTGTATTTTGAAGTGGATTCAATTTTTTATTATGTTGAATACTTTATAAACTAGTTGTGAATGAATTTTAATGGATTTTGGTGTTGTTTGAGTGTATGTGTATTAAAAAAAATCCTAAGAACTAGAATCGAAAAACCCGAAACCATGGTTCTAGTTCTGTTCGATTCTTAGTTCCCAAGTTGGGTAGGAAATTTGTGGAACTAGGGCTGTTGCAGGTTGGTTCGATTATACTATAACACTACTAAAAAAGCAAGTTTTTCCAACGAGCTGATCGTTAGTAATTACCAACACGTTAGATCGTTGGTAAAAAACTTTAAAATATATCAACAGTCAAACATGTTAATAATTTACCAATAGTTTAACATATTGGTAATTTATCTATTTTTCAACAGACAAATTACCAATGGCCAAACTGTTGGTAATTACCAACGCATTAGATCATTAGTAACGGTTGCCAATGGTGAAGCTGTTGGTAACTTTCCAATAGCTACAACTAGGGGCGAGCATGGTTTGGGTTGGTTCGGTTTTATGGTGGTACCGAATCAATCTGAAATGTCCTTAGTTCCAAAAATTTTTTATCCAACCCGAAAACCAAGAATCGAATAGAACCAAAACCATGGTTCTGGGTTTTTCGGTTTAGACCATATATCTATACCATATCAAAATTCTATAAAACTGCATCCATAACCAGTTTTATGAAATATTTAATATGATATACAATTAAATTAACATTTAAATACATGTACTTAGACATATTCAAAAGAGTTTAAAATACTATTATTATTGCTTGTAGAGTCTCTTTTATCTCAACCAGCTTACTTTTGCTCAAGTAATTTCAACATTGGCACAACATTTAACATAGAAAGCTGAGCCTTTAAAATAATCTTTTTCAGTATCAAAGCTTAAAATATGTTGATGTCATGAATTTCTAATTTTACATGGCTCATATAAATGAAAAAAACATGAGGATTATGTCATAGAGAATAGTTTGGAGTAAAGAGATCAAAAATAAAATGAACCAAAAGTAGTCGGTTTAGGAAGCGAAGTAATTTAAGTGAATATGGAGAAATTTCATAAATAATCCCACACCTTCCAAGCTGTTTCAATTTGGAAAATTAGTTTAATGATTTAATATGAAAAAAAAAGATGACCATTATAATTCTTTAAAGAAATACATATATATGAATATATTAGTAATACTATAATTTTTATTACATAATTATCTATGTATCTCGAGTTCAGCTCCACCTTGGACTAGTTCCATATGGAACCAGAACCAACCAAAAAACTATTGGTTCTCCTAAATGTGGAATCAACCCAGGAACCATAGTCTATTTTTACCCAACCCTACTCAATGGGGGTGGTTTGTGTTGGGTTTTGGGTTAAACAACCTATACTCACCCCTAGCTAAAACTGTTGGTAAGGCCTAAGCAGTTAGAAAGTGAAAAGAAGAGACCATTTTGAAACAATCATGAAAAATTTAGGACTAAATTGGCATTTTATCTTAACCCACTCCATGAAAAAGACCCAATGAGCCAAACCAAACCCAAAACTAACCCTAACTATATATACTCTCATATACCTTCATCTTTCTCATCTTGGCCTCTTATCTTTCCCCCCGCCCCGTTGTCCCTATTGGTCGTCGCCTCGCCTCGCTTCACTGTTCTTCTTCACCTTTGTCCGTTGTGCTCCCTCACCCGTCGTGCTCTTTCATTGTGCTCCTCGCTGTCGGATTCACTATTTCCGTTCGATTCGCTCCTCGTTGTCCATCGTTCTCCCTCCATCCTTCTACAGCCATCTCATGCTTCATCCTCTGCCACTGTTCTCCCTCTGTCCATCCTTCCCCAACCATCGTTCTCCCTCCATCCGTCTTTCCGCAACCCTCCATCCGTCTTTCCGCAACCCTCCATCCGTCCTCGCCTGATGCCTCCTCGCCTTGCACCTCGCCTGATACCTCCTTGCCTATCTGGCCCGCCCAATGCGATGTGTCTCCTCGTCTCTTTACCGATTTCAGTTTTGATTTTGTTTTTAATTTCATGTTCCATTTTGTAGATCTAGTTGTGAGTTTTGTGTATGAACTTCTAGATTCGATTATGAGTATCATTTTGATTTTGTAGATTTGGTTATTTGATTGTAGATTAGGTTTTGAATTTTTGTTAATTTTTTGTTTAATTTTTGAATTTATTCTGACATTTTGAAATTTTTGTGAATTTTTAATTTTTTATAAACTTCAGTGAGTTTTTTTTTAGTTTTTGTCAATTTTTGGAACATTTAGTTAATTTTGTGAAATTTTTTATTGTCAATTTTTATCTGAATTTTTAAAATTTTTGTGAATTTTTCGGTACTAATAAAATCTTATTTATATAATTTTACTAAATACAATTTTATCAATGTTGTTAATATTAATTTTTCAGTTTTGCTAAAATTAATTTTTAATTTTTTTTAACATTAATTTAGTAAAATTTAATGGAAATTTTAATATTAATTATTTTAATTTTTTCTGCATATTTTTTTAATTAAATGGCAACTTCCGACAGTTCCTTGTTGGAAATTTCTTTAATTTTTTTAAAAACTTCAAGATATTTACCAATGATTTGATGCGTTGGAAATATTACCAATGGCCAACATGTTGATATTTACTAACTCTAAAAAAAATTGATAATTTACTAACAACTTAAGCCGTTGGTAAATTATTAATTGTTTAAGTAGTTGGTAAATACTAACGGCCTAACACGTTTATAAAAGTTAAACCATTGGTAAAAGACATATGAACTTAGACCATTTGTAATTTCCATCGGTCATTTTTTAAATGGCTATATGTCAAAAATTACCAACAACTTAGTATTAAGTTGTTTGTAAAAAATTTTCCAAGTCGTTGCTTATCAATGGCTTGTTACAAGCAATCTCGCTTTGGTAATTTCAAAATTATTAATGTGTGACTATTGGTATTTTTTTTTTTTAATACTGTAAAACCAACCCAATCCCATACCTTGCTTAGCCCTACTTCAAACCACACGCAAAATGAGTTTTTATCCAAGTCAACACTTTTATGAGTAGTTTAGAAATAATTATTGTTTTATAAATATTTCAGCTCTTTAGTGCATGTATAAACACACACGTATATATATAATTGAAAGTGCTTAATTTTAGGAAATTATAGATTGTTGTTTTTTTATTAATGCACAAGTTTTCAAAAATAGTTATTTATATCATAGTGAACACTTCATTAGTACGGTTTATGTTAACTTTGTGGGTGGGTTGCTTAATTATGTTAGGAAAATCAATTATTCTCTCTATCCCAAAAAGGATGATTCATATTTCTTTTTGAGTTGCCCCAGAAAGAATGAAATTTTTCTCTTTTTAGTAACTTTTTATGCTAAATTTCCTATTTTGCCCCTATCATCTCTTCACGCATCTCTCCTCTCCCTCATCTCCTTTGGCGGTCTCTTTCTAGACTGAACTATAATATTCACAATTTGGATACAAAGAAGGCAAAATGGGGTAGAAGGGCCATCGATCAATTGGTCAAAGTTTGGCATCAACACTGAATTCTCTGTTTTGATCTTCTTTTTCTTCTTCACTTGGGGCTCACATGCAGCGGCATGATGCAATTCCAGCTTTTCAGGCTTGGGCACTGGTTTGGGTAGAAAGCTATGAATTATGTCCTGCAACAGGCTAGAATCAAGAGACTCTTCAGGGGAGAAAGTTGAAATGTTCTTCAACTCCATCTTTTTGGCTCCAATACTTCTTTAGTAAAGGATCTACGCATACATAAAGGATGATGAAGGTACAACGCTAGCACAAACAAGGAATGAACACCACCACCACTAGATGCATGTTCTTGACTGTGTCTTCTATAGGAGTCGAGTAGATTTATTCTTTGAGCCCAATATTCTCATGTTTACAGTAGGAAAAGAAATCTAGGTAATAAAAGAAAAGAATATCTCACTTGTCAGCTAATGAAAGACATTATAGCTGCATCCACTAATAAAATAATGGCAATTTCCAACTACTTAATTACCAACACATTAAACCGTTCATAAAAGAATTTAATGGTTACCAATGGTCACACATTGATAAATGGCCCATGGCGTATTCCAGCTTGGATGGGCCAGTTACCAATGGCCCAAACCGTTGGTAAATTACCAACGGCCCAAACCACTATTAAATTATCAATGTGTTAAACCATTGGTAAGTGAAATGTATATTACCAACAACATAAGCTGTTAGAAATTTAAATAGAGGGACCAATTTGAAATAAGGATAGAAAATGTGGGACTAAAGCTAGAATTTTACCAACCTCTCATGTATAAGAGTTTCCCCTTAAATGCGTTGCCTTCGTTTATTTCTTCTCCTCTCTCTCTCCTTTTTCCTTTCTTTCTCAATAAGGGTGCCATATTTTGCGCAGAGGAGTTGTTGCCACAGTCAATAATATTTTTCCACCAATTCTTTGTGTCTTCCTTTTTAACTTTCTTTATAGCCATTTTTTCAAACATGCAACCATTTTTTGTACATCAAGCTTTAAAGTTTCAGATTCAATTTTATTTTCCCAGAAATTTGATTGGTTTTCATGGTTTTACTCCTTTTGTCCTTTTCTTTAGCTTTATTTAAAAAAGTTTCTTTGAAATCACAACCAGTTTTTGTACATTGAGATTTGAAATTTTGAATCTCTAAATTTTTTTGCTTGATTTCTGGGTTTAGGGATGTTTTCTATGCCAGTTCCTTTGGAGACTTTAATTTGTTGGCAGGGTGGGTAAGGGCCGAATGCCTCTTTTGGTAGTGGGTGTGATGGTGCTAGAATGGAGGGTGATTGCCACGCGCCTCCTTCAGTAATGATGGGAATTCTTGCACATTATTAGTTCTACTTTCTGATTTAAGCATCCATTTCGCACGTTATTTTTTTAATTGACATTCTCAATGATTTTTTTAAGGCTTGGCACCTCTGTGATCTTGAGTTTGAGAAAGCATTCAAGGCTCTTAAAGAAGCTGGTGTGAAGGTGGTAGTTATGTCCAATTTTGACTCTTGTTTAAGGCTTGTTTTTACGTGCATTAAGCTATGATGATTGGTTTGATGCTATGGTAGGATCAGCTAAAGTAAGCTCATGTACCCCCTTATGTAACTACTTGTTAGAAAGCAAAAGAAGTCATAGAGAGGAAGAAAGCTTTTAGGGAAGGAAAAGAACTTTATTGATGTTAACAAATTGAGCAGTACATTAGATGCTCTTTATATAGAGCTAACTCCCAATGATCATAAGCATAAAACAAGGAATAGATAAAAACAAATTGCAACTACTCCAATAAACCTGCATAAAATCTAGAACTAACTAAACAAGATAACAAATATTTTAGACTTGGTCAAAGACCATCTACTTTACTCAACATTCCCTCCCTTAAACTGAAAAATCTACAGATTTTTAATTTTTCAAAGAGCACTCAACATGCAAACACCCAACAAACTTTTTAGCTTTTGAAACACAAGAGACTTAAGAGGCTTTGTAAATATATCAACAACTTGTTCTTCAGTTCTGCAGAAAATAAGCTCAATGGCTCATTCATTTGTGAGATTCCTTAAGAAATGAAACCTCCCATCAATGTGCTTGCTTCTCCCATGTAGAATAGGATTCTTGGACAACTTTATTGCTGAACTACTATCACAATAGATTGCAGTAGCTCCTTCACGTTGGAAATGTAATTTTTTAAGAATCTTTTTGAGCCAAATAACTTGGCAGGCACAAGCTATTGTAGCTACATATTCTACTTCAGTTGTTGATAGTGTGACAATATCTTGCTTCTTTGAAGACCATGAAACAGCTGTTGAGCAAAAAATGAGGACATAACCTGTAGTGCTTTTCCAATTATCCAAATCTCCAACATAATCATTGTTAATAAAACCATAAAAATCTGATTTTCTCCCTTCTTGTAGAACAATCCGAATTCCTTAGGGCCTTGAAGATATCAAAGAATTCTTTTGGCAACAAGAAGATACAGCTTTGTTGGGCACTCCA
The DNA here is from genome assembly GCA_005392925.1 of Aquilaria sinensis. Lineage (NCBI taxonomy): Eukaryota > Viridiplantae > Streptophyta > Magnoliopsida > Malvales > Thymelaeaceae > Aquilaria > Aquilaria sinensis. The sequence goes on along the minus strand of SMDT01000591.1, from coordinate 56,008 downwards.
TGTATCTGCTGATCAGACTTACTGCATACATTAGCTTACCGCCACTTTGATTGTTCAACAGCTTCTTTGAAAACTGCTGGATCACAATCAGAAAATAGAGCAAGTTGAGTCAATGTATCCTCAGATTGGTCAATTCCAGTTACGTGATAATCAATCATCCACGTAAGCCTTTTCTTTTCACATTAAGGTCATTATTCAGCTACAACTTCAATGATTGGAGCAATTTAATCAACGACAAGTTACAACCCTATATCTACTTTTTCTTCATCATCAAAATCAGTTGCAATTTGCTGTTTTTCATTGTTGGTCCTCCATGTCCAGATATTTCCCTCGTCAAAGATTATGTTGAGGCTAATGACAATTTTCTTGGTGATAGGATTGTATAATCGGTATTCTTTTGACTTATCATTAACACCAAGAAAAAAAAAATTTCTCCTTTATCATCAAGCTTCTTCCTTTTTTGATTTGGACCATGTGCATATGCTATGGAACCAAAAATTTTGGAATACTCGACACTTGGCTTGTGTCCACTCCAAGCTTCTTCAGGCATCAACTCTTTAACAACAAATGTGGGGCTTCTGTTTAGTAAATAAATGCTCCAATTAAGAGCTTCTGGCCAAAAATTTCTTGGCATCTCATTCCTTCTTAGAATGGTTCGAACCATGTTTAGTGTTGTCCAATTCTTTATTTCGGCTACTCCATTCTGCTGGGGTGTGTAGGCTACTGTAAGTTGCTTCAGGATTCCATGAGCCTCACAAAAATCTATAAATTCATATGAGTTGTATTTGCCACCTTGATCACTACGAAGAACTTTTATTGGTCTGCCCGCTTCTTTTTCTACTAGTGCCTTGAAACTTTTGAAAGCTAATAAAGCTTCAGACTTTTCCTGTAGAAAATAAACCTAATTTTTTTTACTATAGTCATCAATGACCGTTATAAAGTAACGTTTACCACCATTTGATGTTGGATTGATGGGGCCATAGAAGTCAAAATGTAACAGCTCCAAGACTTGCTGTGCTCTCAATGTTTTTCTTGTAGGAAAACTGTCTCGATGCTACTTTCTAATGATACAATCTTCAAAAATTTGGGACGCTTTTGGATTTGTGGACGGCCTATCAGCATATTCTTTTGTTGAAGAGTTTTTAGTCCTCCAAAGTTCAAATGAACATAGCATAAATGCCACAGCCATGCATCATCTTCTAATTTTGCTAAAAAGCTAAACTATGTCACATTATTGAGATACAATGGTAACATCCAATTGGAAGTCATGTTGATTTGAGAAATCAGACCATTTTGATCATCTTGAATATGACAAACTCTATCTTTGATAGCAATTTCGAATCCCTTTTCCTAGAGTTGTCCAATACTAAGAAGATTAGTCTTCAAATCTGGGGCAAAGAAAACATTATCGATATACTGCTCCATGTTGTCTTTGGTGTATATTTTGATGCTTTCTTTGCCCATAATAGAAACTGTAGAGTTGTCACCAAAATTGATGGTGTTCCAGAACGACTCATCCAAATCTGAAAACATTGACCGATCTCCACACATGTGATTACTATAGCCTGTGTCTAAATACCACAAATTTTTGTGGATCTCTTCATCTTTATGACAAGCCATCAAGAGAAAAACTTTTTATTCCTTTTCAGCAAAATTGGACTCTACACCACAATCTCAATTCAAATTAGTTCTGCATTTAGATTGATAATGGCCATACCTGTGACATCTAAAACATTCAATATTCGACTTGTCTGTAGACTTCTGCCTATTACCATTTGAATGGTGTTGACCATTCTCTTTCCAAGAATTTGTGGCTTGATCATCATTAGATTTATGGTGTGTATATTTGTCCTTTCCAACCCTTTTCCATGATATGAAACTTTGAGCTTTGTTGATGCCTTCAAGGCCTATTCCTCTGCATCCTGCTAGACAATTTTCTGCTTATGAACCAACAAAGAACTTTGCAATTCATCTATTGTTAGTTCATCAATATCTTTAGATTCTTCTATGGAGCAGACAACAAAATTAAATTTTGATGTCAAAGACCGAAGAATCTTTTCTATAATCTTTATGTCCTCCATACTTTCACCATGAATTCTCATCTTGTTAGCTATAGTCATTTTTCTTGAAAAGAAATCAGTAACATATTCACCTATCTTCATCCATAAAGTTTCAAACTCTGTCTGAAGTGCTTGTAGTTGTGCACGTTTTGCCTTCACATTCCCTTGATACTTCTTTTTCATGGAGTCCCAACTCTGTTTAGAGCTTTCTTTGCAAAGAATTGCCTCCAAGATTGATCGATCAATGGCTTGAAAAAACGTAGTTCTTGGCCTTTAGGTCCTTCAGCTTCAATGCTTCCCGTTCTGCCCATTGTGTGTCAGACAACACCTCTCCTTCTGTTGCCTTAGGTACCCTAGATTCAACTCCATGCCAATATTCCTTGGACCTCAAGAATTTTTCCATCAGCATGCTCCAATGATCATAGTGACCATCAAAATGTAGAATTGATGGTTGCACTTAGCCTACCCTGCAAAAAAGATGCGTGCTTTTGTCTTGGCAATGCAAACGAATAAGAAAACTATTTGTTAAAAACATTACTCGAGCATTTCATTTAAAACATGCTTAAATCATGCCAAGACAGTGAAATGCTAGTTACTTCGGCTTTAAGTAATAGTCTGTGCACATTTAACATCACTAGCATGCACCCAAAAGTAACTCAATGGTTTTACACCACAATGTATCCTAATAGAGGCAACATCTTAGTACACAAGGTACTATATACATGAGACAAAAACCTAACTCAATCCTTTACTTGAGCCCCACCTTTGAGCTATCAAAGCTCCAAGTGCAAGCTTTTCCTTAGTCCTTGTGCACCACTTAGCCTCTACACTGTAAAGGGATAAAATTTAGTCAGTACGTAGCTTAATCCACAAGTAAACTTAAAATCACAAGGATTCTAGAGAAAGAATACCTGTGAAAAGAGAAAGCTTAGCCCTCAACTATCCACTAGTTGTTAGGCCCGATGTTAGAACCTACACAACAAACATAAGGGAGTGAGTACATGAATGTACTCAGTAAGGGTCCCTCGGGGTGCCTACAAAAAAGATAGTAGCAAGTTAGCATGCAACCATGACAAACAAACAATCAAGCAGCCAACCAACAAGCAACTCAAGACAACAACATGGAAGATACGCAATGCATGAATGTATGGTATGTAATTCACATAATCCTTGGGGCTTCTTGCACACTAAGTGCCTATACTTACCATAAGCCCAATTGGCGGAGGTACTTGAGTCACTAGCCCTCATATCCTGAATACTTTACCTCCCTTAAGTCCCACTTATGGGTCCTAGAGTCGATCGTCACCTCTTCTCAAACTTACATGCCTTATCCTTAATTTATTAGGCTCCTTAGTGGCTCACTTACCAAACCAAATGGTTCGGTTAGCATCTTCTTAGGTTTCTTATTCAATTCTCTTAGGTTTGAGACCTTTTTCTTCTAGGCCAATGTAACCTCTGAAACTGACTTAATCCCCTTTAGTGCCCACTTGACAACTTGAGCACTTTTAGCCCTTAGCCACTCTACTTAGCTCTAACATAACCACCCTACTTAGCTACCTCTTAAATAATGCGTAATTCTTAATTGAGGAATTAGTCTAAGACCCAACCAAGAATATGAGACATCTTAAATGAGCCTAGGGATGATAACAGAGAGTTTGAGGCATTCTTAGGATGCCCCGAGCTTAATGGAATAATGCCTTGGTGACGCCATTGGCAACGCATCGCCAAAGGCATCAACACTCTGTAATCCCAATGTCTGACAGTGATGTGTCTCCAATTCACATAGCCAATGGTGGCACATCATCAAATGGCATCACCAACAGTGACATGTCACCAATGCATTTACAGCATTGTGCAACAGCGTGCGAACTTGCACGAAACTTGCCTAAACTTTTTCATCCCAAGTCTGATTCACACGAGTCTTATTTCTACTTTATTCCCACACATAACACTACATTTTTATGCATTATTTAAGCTAAATTAACTTGAACCCTTACATCAAACTCAGCCGCGAAGCAAGAATTGAAGTACATGCTCATTTGAGCTTAACCAAGCTCTCTTGAGTTCCAATCCTAAAACCAATGTGATATGGCACCAAGAACCTTAAATCAAAACCATTTCTAGCTATGCCAACAACTTAGAACTAGCCCATATAAATCCAAGAAGTTTACCTAAGGTTTCAAGTCCAAAACAAGCATCTAAGAGCTAGATTGAAGCAAGAACACCAAAATGGAGCTTAAGGCTTCTTGTAATCACCTAAGGGCCTTCAAATTCAATGGAAATTTGTAGAATTGGGGAGCTTTAGAGTGAAAATTCTAGTGGGGAGAGGAAGCTACGAATTTTGGGGAAGAAAGCAAATGGTAAAGGAAGTTAACTAACCCAAAAATATCCGAACTCCCCCACTAAGGCATATTTCTTGTTTTCTTGCTCCTTGACCCTCAAGTTCTCATTTGTTTTACTTTGGTCACCACACACTCACCCAAAACCATCTTTCTTTTGTCCTAAAGGATGCCCAAGAGCCTCTTACACTTGGCCTCTTGGACACTTAAACCACTTAAGACACAAATGGCTCAATTGAACACTTAGTGCAACTTTTTACTCTTTTCCTTCAAAGACGGTTTTAATGGCTAGGATAACTAATGCTCTTGGGTTAACTAGGCCAAATTCTTTACATGACCCTAATTTCATTAAAATTATAGTCATGTTGTTCACTTGGGTCAAAATTATCATTTTGCTGCTTTTTGACTTTTAGGTGCCAAACCACACTTAGGAACTCACTTAGTTAGCTAAGCTTGTGTTTCTTACTTAAAAAGGTGCTAAGTCGAGATACTTAATTAAAAAAAATTAAATAAAATAAAAAATAATTACTTGGTTAAGACCCATCATTAACTAGGAGAGTCATCACATCCTCCCCTTCTTCAGAAATTTGGTCCTCAAAATTTTGACATAGTCAGGCGAATTCATTTAGATATTGCCTTAGCATATCCTGCTCAGTATCCCAAGTGCCCTCTTTCTCCCTATGGTTAGACCATAGTACCTTGACCATTGGGATCCACTTTGTTCTTAGTTTTCAAACTTGGCGGTCAAGAAACTTGATGCAGCATTCTTTATAACATAGGTCCTCTCTTATTGGAATGATGGGTGGGCTTAATACTTGCCTGGGATTCACAATGGATTTCCATAACGAACTCATATGAAATACATTATGAACATGGGTCAAACTTGGTGGCAAAGCTAATTGATAAGCCATTTTTCCCACCCTTTCAAGGATTTTGAAAGGACTAATGTATCTTGGAGCCAACTTACCCCTTTGGCGAAACCTAGCCACACCTTTCATTGGGGAAACCTTAAGGAGTAGTTTGTCTCCTACCTCAAACTCTACTTCTTTCCTTCACACATTGGCATACTTAGTTTGCCAGTCTGAGGCAGCCTTGATCCTTCGTTGGATCCACTTAATCATTGCTGTGGTCAGCAATCATTTCTGGACCAACAATTACTTCATCAGCCTTATATGCCCAACAATGAGGCGTCACACACTTATGCCCATACAAAGCTTTATAGGGTGCCATCTTAATAGCTTCTTGATAGCTATTATTATAAGCAAACTCAATCAAGGGCAAATGCTGGTTCCAATCCCCTCTAAAATCCATTACACAACTTTGTAACATATCTTTTAAGGTTTGGATTACCCGCTCAGTTTGCCCGTCGGTCTGGCGGTGATAAGTAGTACTTAGGTTCACAGTGGAACCCATAGCCTTTTGAAAGGCATTCCAAAACTGTAAGACAAAATGGGGATGTCTATCAGATACAATCTGATCGGGGATTCCATGGAGTCTCACCACTTCCCAAATATACAACTAGGCCAACTTTTCCATGGTGTAAGTAATCTTGATGAGGATAAAGTGCACAGACTTTGTCAACCTATCCACCACCACCCAAACTAAATCATGCTGACTTCTTGTGTTGGGAAACCTAACACAAAAGTCCATGGTTATGGATCCCCATTTAACTTTCCAACATTCCTAATGGTTTTTAGTGCTTTGCCTTCACCATTTGATAGGTGAGGCACTTAGACACATACTAATATATGTCCCTCTTAAACTTTGGCCACTAGAAATTAGTCCTAAGGTCGTGGTACATCTTATTCATACCAGGGTGAATGTTGAGCTTACTTGTATGTGCCTCTTGCAACACTTGTTGCCATAAGTCACTTAGCACATAGGGTCGGTCACCATAATGAAGCAACCCATCGTTGTACTGAAATTCGTTTAGCACAGTACCATGCCTTTCCTCCCCAGAAATTCTCTTCAAATTTTGGTCCTTGTCCTGAGCTTCCTTAACCCTGGCCAGCCATACTGACTGGATCTCAAGGACTATGACTTGAGCCATTTCTTAGTCTTGCCACATTTCAAATAAAATTGTGAATTATTCCACAACGGGATTTTTTTAGGTACGTGCGACTTGATCTTTGGAGAGAATCACCCCAAAATACTTACGGCTTAAGGCATCGGTAACGATGTTTCCCTTACCAAAACAATAGTCTATTGAGCAATCATAATCCTTGATATACTCGATCCATGTTCTTTGCCTCATGTTAAGGTCCTTTTGGGTAAATAAATACTTCAAACTTTTATGGTCTGTAAAGATCTTAAATGACCTTCCTATAAGGTAGTGTCTCCAGAGCTTTAAGGCAAACACAACCACCGCTAACTCAAGATCATGCACCGGGTAGTTCAACTCGCCTTAGCTGCCTAGATCTATATGCAATCACTTTCTTATCCTACATCAACACACAACCTAATCCTATCCCAGATACATCAGTGTACACCACAAAAGTCTCATGTGGTTCTGGTAGGATTAAGATGGGAGCAGAAATTAACCTTTTCTTAAGCTCCTGGAAACTTTCCCCACACTTAGAAGTCTAGATGAACTTCTGTGCCTTCTTTGTCAAGGCAGTCAATGACGAAGCTATCACAGAAAATTTCTCAATGAACCTTCGGTAATAGCCCGCTAAACCCAAGAAACTTGCAATTTTAGTTACAGTCGTTAGGCGTTTCCACTCTACTACTACCTTTACCTCTTCTAGGTCTACACTTAGTCCCTGAGCATTTATGATATGTCCAAGTAAAGGAATTTCACTTGCCCAGAATTGGCACTTAGATAGTTTTGCATCATATTGGTTATCCTTAAGCACTTGCAAAGCTATCTTTAAATGTTCCTCATGTTCGTGGGGAGTCTGAGAGTACACCAATATATCATCAATGAACACCTCAACAAACTGATCTAGGTAGGGCCTAAAAATCTGATTGGCATCCATGAAAACTGTCGGAGCATTAGTCACTCCAAATGGCATAACCGTGTACACATAATGCCCATACCTAGTCTTGAATGCAGTCTTTGGGATATCTCCATCCCTTACTCTTATCTGGAAATATCCAGACCTTAGGTCTATTCTGGAAAAGACCTTTGCCCCTCTTAACCTATCAAATAAGTCATCAATTCTGGGCAATGGGTATTTTTTCTTTATAGCCACTGCATTTAGTTTCCTATAATCTATGCACAACCGTAAGGTTCCATCCTTTTGCTTTAAAAATAACACTGGGACACCCCATGGGGAAACACCTGGCCTTATAAAGCCCTTCTCAAGCAGTTCTTCTAACTGCTTTTTTAGCTTATCCATTTCAAGTGCTGACATCCTGTATGAAGGTATGGAAATCGATCATGGCCCAAGCTATAAGTGTATGGAGAATTCAATCTCCCTACTTGGAGGTCATCTTGAGAGGTCTATAAGAAAAACTTCCGGAAATAGATTGGCTATTGGAATTTCCCTGAGTTGCTCCTCGACTTCCACCCCATTCAGTGAGTAAGTCACTTCCTCACTCGCAATGGGAATGAACTTCATCAACTTGAGGTGCAAACTCTTAGCACTACTTGCCAAACTGCCTATGGATGTCACACTTACCCCTGAGGCATCCTCAAGGGTAACCTTACAACCTGCACAGTCGATCTGGGCCTTATACATACTTAGCCATTCCATTCCAAGAAAAACATCATAAGGGATCGAAATCAAAACCCAAAGGTCCCACAAAAACCTATGACCTTTTAATTCCAATGGATACCCCTTAACCATTTCATTGGTGAAAACAAAATTTCTTCCAACAGTCTTAATAAACCTCATCTCATCCATCAAAGTTCTTTGTAGTTCAAACTTGACAACCATGCCCAAGCAAAATGACAGAAATAGTAGCACCAGTATAAAAAAGAATCCTAATACTACTATCCTGAGCATTGAAGCTACCTTGCACAACTGTAGGGTCTCTAGGTGTTTCGCCCATCAATGCAAAGACACGTGGCTGCACAAGGGCTTTGGTAGATGCGTTTTCAACTCCTGAGGCTCCTGGTTTTCCTTGACCTTGGTCTTGCCTAAGCCTTGGGCACTCCTTAGCCCAATGTCCAAGTTGGTAGCAATAATTGCAGAGATTGGTCTCGAGGGTGCAAGGTTTGTTCCCATGAAACCTCTGAGACTTAGGACAATGGCCCTTCTTAACCTTCTTGATTTTCTTGGAGGGACCTCGGTATCCTCCTAGGTTAGGCCTATTGCCCAACAATCTTGATTGCACTGGGACCCTTGGCTCAATGGCCTTATCCTTGGGATTTGCTTCCACCAACTTCCTTTCTAGTGGCCAGGCCTTTTGAACAGCCTCATCATAGGTTTGAACTCCAATCACCATCAAGAAAATCCTTAACTCCACCTTAAGTCCACGAATAAACTTCTTTGCCTTAAGTTCATCCTTCTCAGCCAAGCGAGGAGCATACCGAAAAAAGCACTAAACTTCCTTTCATACTCATGGACAGTCAATCTGCCTTGTACCAATTCATAAAATTCAATCCTCTTTTGATCTTGGGCCACCTCACTATTGAATTCATTACAGAGTTCCTTCTCAAATTCGGTCCAATCAAGTTCTTTGGGCCTCTACCCGGGTCTACCTTCATTGTAAGAGTTAAGTCTCTCCATGACATCTTTCCACCACAAGGAAGCCTTGCCTTCTAGGAAGAAAGGAACCAACTCCATCTTGGCTTTGTCATCCAACTTCATGTTCTTAAAGATTTCATTAATCTGATACAACCATCCATCAGCCATATTAGGATCTCCTATGCCATTGAACTTTGGAGTGTTGATATCTCGACATATCGAAACAAGCCCCATATGGTTTGGAATAACAGATTTCTTCCTTCTCCTTTATGGATGGATATCCTCCTCCTCTTCTTCCTCACTGTCCTCTTCGAAGTGCACTTGAGCACGCTCATTAACTTGCTCTTGACCTTGCACTTGCCCTTAGGGTGGGAGATTTCTCCCCTGATCTTGGTGCACCGTTGGGCCATGGTGCATATTGGCCCTTACCCCATTAGGGTCCTCCAAGCTCTCCCCCTAATTTGGAGGTTGAGCATGCTCCTCCAGTAGGATAGCCATACCATGTAAGAGCCGGTCCATCGACTCAATAAGTCTCCTCAACAATGAAACCACTTCTTTCATGTCTGCCCCATTGGGATCACTAATTCCTACACCAAAAGCTTGAGCCTCAGCAGCAACACTTGACCAAGTATTAACCATAATACCTACAACCGAAGCCAGAAGACCACACCTAGAGCAACTCATAAGCAGTATTAACCACACTTAGCACAAGGAACACTTAGATCTTAGTTCACTTATTGCCTCTACTATGACTATTGACCCACTCTAATACCAAACTATCATGAAATGGGATCCCGGCGCCCCATATTTCTTGGCTTGTAGCGCCATAGGGACTATGAATCCCATTAGGTTACTATTGGCTAACTATTTCTTGTTAGTAAAATTAAAACAATTTACGTGCTACTAGTTTCTTAGCCTACCCTGCAAAAGAGATATGTGCTTTTGTCCTGGCAATGCAAACGAATAAGTAAACTATTTGTTAAAAACATTGCTCAAGCATTTCATTTAAAATATGCTTAAATCATTCCAAGACAGTGAAATGCTAGTTACTTCAGCTTCAAGTAATAGTCTGTGCACATTTAACATCACTAGCATGCACCCAAAAGTAACTCAATGGTTTTACACCACAATGTATCCTAATAGAGGCAACATATTAGTACACAAGTTACTATATACATGAGACAACCTAACTAAGATCCTTTATTTGAGCCATACCTTTGAGCTATCAAAGCTCCAAGTGCAAGTCCTTCCTTAGTCCTTATGCACCATTTAGCCCCTACATTGTAAAGGCATAAAACTTAGTCAGTACGTAGCTTAGTCCACAAGTAAACTTAGAATCACAAGGATTCTAGAGAAAGAATACCTGCAAAAAGACAAACCTGAGCCTACAACTATCCACTAGTTTTTAGGCTCGATGTTAGAACCTATACAACAAACTTAAGGGAGTGAGTACACGAATGTACTCAGTAAGGGTCCCTTGGGGTACCCGTAGATTCTCCCCTTTTCCCCGAGAATGTGGACCGCATCCAACTGAACACGTGTCATAATCTGGGCCGGCCACGTCAAGCAGACTTCTACTGTTCGCCCCTCTATAAATATTTGGTAAGCACCCTTGGTAAGGGGGGATTGGACTCTAAAGAGAAAACTTCCTCATTTATTACTTTCTCTTCACCTCTAAAACACTGACTTGGGCGTCGGAGGCACCCCCCGGAAAAAGACTCCGGGAACCTCCTAACCACTGTTTTCTGAGCATTTCATACAGATTCTCCTGGGAAACCTCCACTTCAGGCGTTCTTCCTCACTGAAAGTCCCTCCAGGCCTCACCATGTCACACAACGAAGATGCTGCTGGGCATCACCAACCAACAAGCAACTCAAGACAACAACATGTAAGATATGCAATGCATGAATGTATGACATGCAATTCACACAATCTTTGGGACTTCTTGCACACTAAGTGCCTTATACTTGCCGTGAGCCCAAACAGCGGAGGTACTTGAAACACTGGCCCTCATATCCTGAATACTTTACCTTCCTTAAGTCCCACTTATGGGTCTTAGAGTAGGTCGTCACCTCCTTTCAAACTTACCCGCCTTATCCTTAATTTATTGTACATGGTAGCCATCTTATGTGGTTTAACTAGCCAAACCCTTTGGCACCGTTGCTGGGGAAATTTGTTTTTTTGTTAAAGTTTCCCTTTTTTGTATTTCAATAAATAGACTTATGCCAAGATTTTCTCGTACAGGTAAATTAGTGTTTGATCCAAAGATTGAGAAGACAGTAAAGGCAAACAGGAAAGCAAAGGGGCAAGTAGTCTATTTTTCAAAACATAGGAAAAGTTGGAAAGTGTTGCCTATTGAGCTTAAAAATTTGAAAATAGACAAAGTGTTCAACATTGACATGCATAAATTGAAGCCCTTGCATGAGAAATTTTCAAAAACACCCTGGTTGACGCGGGAAGGGATTGTCTAGCCAAAGACAATAAAGAAAGACACTTTTGGGAGGCAACCCAAGTGTGGTTATGTACCACAAACAATTTGGATTTCTTTTCTTTTATTTTCCAGCTTTTATTTTTTAGGTTTCTTTGTTCTCACAACCAGTTTTCTTGGTCATGTAGTATATTATTTTTATTTTTATTATTTTTTTTAGACAGGAAGTAAAGCGAAACATAGCAGTATCATGTTGAAGTGTAGTTTGGGGTTGCGGAGCACGGCGAAATCACCTTTCAGGACAGTACCTTTTCTTTTCCCCATCTGTGTTTTTATTGTCAACATTGAGGACAATTTTTTGTTTAAGTGTAGGAGAGTGAATAGCTTGGACCTTAATTTTCTATTTTCAAAATTTTTGAACTAAAATTTTGTTGATTCATACTTTTGAGCATTGATATGAATTGTTAGGATAATTTCATTTTTTTTTCGTGAATTCCCATCTTTAGTATTAAGTTATCAATTTATCAGTCTTTATGCAACACTCAAATTTTATTTTTAAATTATTTTTACAATTTTTGATCAAGCTAGTTGATGGTTATCTTGAGAAGCTAATTTTTTCATTAAATTTTTGTGCTTAGTACATTGATTTAAACCTTATGAGATTATGAGCTTATTACGTTGGATATGTGGCTTGTTCAGTTGTGGATGATTTGAATCACTTGAAAAAAAAATGTTTGAATTGTTGCGTTCTGCTAAAAAACAAACATTTGCTACTCCGTTGTTTTTGAGTATTGAAGTAGCTAGGGTCTTTTCTTAAGGCAAAAGTAGATCACTCTCGAGATGGTACTAGGAACATGAGTATGGTCAAAGACCATCTTAAAGTTGCATCGAGTTAGTAGCCTGGGTATGATAGAGCCTCTATTATACACTCGTTAAATGGCAAAACACAAGAAAAAGACAAAAAAGAAAAAATAAGTCAATTAGAATCAGAATAAGAATAATTTTTAATTGATTTCTTATCTTCTATAGGTTTGTGGTAAGATTGATTGTACTTTTTGAGTTCTTATCTACTTGGTTTGTTCTCTTTACTTGGTGCATAAATTTGATGTTTTCTCAAGTTTTGAAAGGTGATTGTTGCTAGCCTGCAAAAAAATTGTTTTCGTGCACTTATTTTGTTTTGAGTTGCTATTGACTGGTAGGTTGCCTGTTTAATTTCTTTTGTTGAGTTTTCAAGACCTTTGGATGTGAAATTATCTTACTTTCTTTATCTCAAAAGTATGTTTCTATCTTTCTCAGATTTCTCTTATTTTGGGTTTTGTCTAAGGACAGCCAAAAGCGATATGTGGGGGAATTTGATAAGCTTACATTTGTTATATTTATTTCTCTCATATTTAGTATGCTTTAATGTGTTTTGAACCTTAAAGATATACTTCGAGTATGTTTTGCAGCTTAGAGCATATTTGGGCTCAACTACTTAAAAGTGGATTTAATTTGCAAGTTTACAAGTTTTAATTTAGTTGTGCTCTTTCAGGATTTTGGTAGATTGCCGATGTTCCAATAGAAAAATCATATCCTGAGCTACAGAGATCAGAATTGAGGATTCTTGATCCATTGGAAAGCTAACATCTAGAGCTATGAATCATATGCAGATCAAGAAACCCAGTTCATACTTTAAGGTAGTCAAATTCATCTTCAAAATTGCAATTTGTTTGTCATCGCTGGTTCATAAGCAATTGCGGTGTTTGGGCATATATTTGGCTGTAGATGTCCGTTTTACATGATTCAGGTGTAATTTTAAAGCTAAGAAAAATCTATACAACTTTCATTCGTTGATATTTAAGAGATAATGACTACATCAAGGTCAAATTTCAGCTTGAAGTGGCTGTTGATGTTCTGGAGAATTGTTTGGCCCAGAACTTTGAAACCTTCTAGTTATTTTGAATCTTTTTATTTGTGTACGGTAATTTTGTAAAAACATAAAATGTTTAGGGAGATTTTTGGAATTTAGTACACTAGGTTAGTTTTTATTAGAATTGGAGCATAACAGCTCGTCTCTCTCTCTAAGGCGGCAGCCCCCTTCTCTCCTCCAACTTGCTTTCATCTTTTTTCTTGTTTCTTTTTTTTTCTTTTTAGTGATTTTCCATGACCATGTTTAGTTAATTTTTTCATTCTTGGTTGAAGGAGACTGAAACCCCAAATTCTTCAGTACTATGAGATCAAAGTTGTTTTTATTCAATCAATTAATACTTTGAGTATTTTATGTTCTTCTATGATTAATTTCATAATTATTTCATTTATATGTTACAAGGCCTACTAGTTGTTATTCAAATTCAATCTACTGCTTGGTTAGAAATCAAATCCATAATTGTTAAGTCTCTCTAATCTGTGAAGCAACAAAGGTTTATTGATTTGCTATGTCATAAATCATTAGATCTTAAGGAGAACTTCAACTAAATTAAATGCAACCGTTTGTGTTTGTGTTATTTAGTTTTATTGATCTATCTATTTTAATACAATTTTTAAATTAAATCGAACCATTTGTCCTAGGTTGTTTAACAGTTATGGTTAATTAGATCGTTTGTTTTCTAATTAACTATGACTAAGAAGAGGTAAGAATAGGTCCAATGATAAATATTCAAAGTCTTGATCGATTTATCTATGTATCGATGATCAGTTGTAGGAATTTGGTGGTAGATGTTGACTAATGCCAAGATTTGCATTCTTGATTGTTTCATTTTATTTCTTACTTGATAAGTTTTTCAAATTTTGTTCTCTGACTATTTTACTTTTATTGTTGATTGTAAACAATCACTCCCCTCCTCCTAATCTTTTATTTTAGTTTTCTGACAGGAAGCTTTCGGTTAAAAAATTTTCCTTTGTGGTTCAACCTAGTTTTCACTGCTATACTATAAATTTATTTATTTTGAGTTGTTAGTAATACCAGAATTATTTTTTGTGATTTCAATGACCGACCAGTAGAGTATATCTATGCTATACTTAAAAGGCCTTATTTGGTATTTATATTTCATTACTGTTTTTTGGTAATGATTTTAGTGATATAAGATGAAAATGGTGAACTTAAGGTAATGTAAATGTACTTTTTAGTATACTATTAATTGTACAATTTCTTTCTAAAAATCTCTTCTTGAATTTGATTTGTTGGGAGTAAAGCAGGGAATGAATAATATTGACTGTAAATGAAGTTTTTTTTTCCAGAAAAATAGTTTTCAATGGCTTCACGTTGGAAACCTCTTTAATTTTTGGGAAAGTACCAAAAAAGTGATTATACTTTTCGGCATGGCTACATTTGGTCACCATTTTTTTAAGTGGCGCCAGACGCATTGGCAAAGTTTCAAGTTAGTTGGGCCTAACTTCATGATTAGGCAGTTGGTTTTGATGACGTGTTAATGGATAGGCGAGTTAGCAATTGATGACATGTTAACTGTGATGTTTGAACTGCTCCATTGGTCCCCAGTTTGACCCAATTACTTCATATTGGCCTCCAATCTTTCATTTGTTTCATTTATATACATAACCCTCTCAAAATTGTTACCTTAGATATGCTGCCACCCTTAGTCACCCGACTCAACATTACCACCACCCTCAATCACCCAACCCCAACGCTGCTGCCACCCTCAATTAGACCTATACTCTTAATCTAACCCGCACCTTAACCACGTCAAATCGATTGCGCACCACCGCCAATCGAATACATCCTAAACCCAGAGTTGGGAAAGCACACCAATCAGCGTCAGACAGGGGAGCTGAAGAATTCTTGCTGGAAAATAATACTCAGCTCATCGTTACTCTAAGTTCACATGGGTGACGAAAAATGGGACTGAAATGGAGAAGTTGATAAAATTAAAGAACCAAAATGTCCTTTCTCCTTTTGCCTCCATGTCATGTCATTTCATCATTGATTTCCACGCAATCATCCTTTAATTACCACATAATCTTCTCCTGATGGAATATCTTAATATTTAACAGAATCTTTCCATCGTCAGTTATATCGATAACCTATTTTGCCTCATTTCAAAACATTGATACTTGATTTGGCACAAAATATTGTCTTTAGTGATGCGTTGGGCACCACTTAAAATAATTGTGACCAAATATGTCTATGGTTAAAAGTACAGTCACTTTTTTTGTACTTTATCCTTAATTTTTTTAAAGACTACCAAATTTACCAAAGGGATGGACCATTGGCAAGTGACCCATGGTCACAACTGTTAATAATTACCAACGGCCCGGATCATTGGTAAATTACCAATGGCCACACACATTTGTAAATATTAACAGTCTAACATGTTCATAAAAGTTTGACCATTGGTATAATGTGTCTAAACCTGAATGGTTGGTAATTACCAACAGCCCTATTACCAATGACTAGGCATTGCAAATTACCAACGGCTTACTATTGACCCATTGGTAAGTTGATTACCAACGAATAGAATACCAACAACTTGTTACCAACGGCTATGCATTGGTAATTTTAAAATTACCAATGCGAGACCATTGGTAATGGCCATTGGAAAATGACATAAGTTTAGTAGTGATCATTTACAGTGGTCAACAACACCTACCCATGCCTATTGATTACACATAATCCTTCAAAGGATGATACCTAAGTAGTTAAAAAGGTGGGGTTTGGACTGACTTAGTCAAGGTAAAATCAAGTCAACCCCATAGATGCAACTTTAACCCGATTTGTAGATCTCAATTAGGGTTAGCTTAGGCTAAGGTTTTTTGGATTATGAACGTTATTTAAAAATCAAATTTCAACCCGAATACAAACCTACAATATTCCAAACTTTCACCCCAATTTGGAACTAGAAATCTATTGTTTGAACATGACCTACTATTGTCTAAACCTATCAACTTTGGAATTTTCTTAGAAATCACAAACCTTAATTTATTTATTTATTTTTCCAAATCTCTCTTGGACCTTCTATTTTTGCAATATAGTCCCACAATCTAATGGAAAATCTTAGGTAAAATTAGTTCACTGGCTCCATACTTCTTATTTTTTTCCATAACTTTAGTCATTAAAATTTTATCCTATTTGGATAAGTCATTGGTTCTTAATTTTCTGTTTATTTAACTAAAGCTTAGAATTATTAGTACATCAGAGTGTCAACTGTAAAGCTGAATAATGGTGTAATTGAATAACACCTAAAATTTCTTTTATTAATCCTCTAATTTTTATGATGTCATGATAAAAAAAATTGACAAAAGGAAGCCTTCTCCCAATGTACTCAGTAACCATTTATCAATAAATTTGTAATGTAAATTTTACAATAAGGGTAAAATTCATTTGTGCTCCTTTACCTTTTTGTGCTATCCTAAACAGGTCCTTAACTTTCACTCTGTCTTCTTAAAGTCCCTAACATCTCTATTTTTATCTCAACCGTGGTCCTTCTGTTAATTTTACAATTAAAGTTAATGGAATATTTGAAAAAATTTCAATTTCGGTCCCTAATCTTTTTTTTTCTCCCACCCAAAGCATTTTCAAGTCTTTAAATTTAACATTTTTTTTTCTCTCTCTCTCTTTTTCCCACACCTACTGCCGGTTCTAACTCACCATTGCCAGTGAAATCATCATTGGCATCAGATGGCCAGGCACGTCCCACCTGAGCATGATCTCCTTGTTTCTTATCTTGCCGGTATCTTCCTCTACAACCGATGGTACAGGTTCTACCACAACTAATGGATCCGGTTGTTAGGGCAGATTCAAATAGGGTTGTTAAGGCAGGTGGTGGACCCCATCGTGGCGTGCGAAGGAAGGTTCTATCCGAGAGCATAGGGACAGTCACAGAGCTCCGACACAAGACCGTTCCAAAATTCTCATTGTAAAATGGTCCCAATTCATCTCCTTCAGCCTACTTCTTCCTTCCGCCCTGCTTCCCAAAACTACCCAGTTTCAACTTATTGACCTAATTTCAGCAATGGAGAGCACAGGATTTGTCATCAAACTAGTGAAGGTAGAGCGGGTTGTGAAGAAATCAAGAAAAATGGTGCTTTAGCTAGTTGCAAGCCTGGTACAATCGGCCTGTCCCCCATTCGCCCACTGATCTCGAACTACCATGCCAGCACTATCACCTTGGCTCATCAGGTCAAATCTACTTTGCAGTCAACCTAGAGTTCTCAAGCCTCCAGCTCCAACAATTAGTCCATCTCGAGCAGTTCCTTGCTACTAACCTTTCGCTCAATGCAGAGCCACACCTCCGTTACCTCATCGTCTCCTCTACTCCATGCAGTATTTACCACTAGTTCCTCCAATAAATTTGTGGTACTTCTAATATCTAGACTTTCATCATAGGGCTCGAAAAAGGAAACAAAGAACAGGAAAACAAAGACATTCTACACCTTTTCGCATATTTTGCCTAGCCAATTTGGTTTAGAGGATTTTCTGGAGAAAGAGTTACTTCTGATTCTGGAGCACCATAATAACGAGTTGTCATTTGATGACACCCCCAACAGAGAAATATCTAAAATTGCGGTATTGGAGGCGGCTGGTGGATGTAAATGGCAGTGTGTTCAGTGGTTCGTACAAAGAGTCAGTCACATATAACATGGGCACTAGTTTGGTTCAGGTGGTGCTGATGGCATACATGATGGAAAGAGGTGGAGTTTATTTTTTCGGGGTAATTGAAATGGATGAGAGAGAGGGTTAATGCATTAAACTTATAGGTAAAGAGTACTGTGAGTGAAAGGAAGAAGATGTATGGATTATAACTAGCATTTTCCCTAGAATTTCATTAAATTTATTGTATTTTTGTCCCTAACTTCTCTATTTTTGTCCCAAATACGGTCATTCTGTCAGTTTTATAATTAAAGTTAACAGAATCTTTGAGAAAATGCCAAATTTGGTCACTATATTTTCTCACACTCACTCAAAGCAGCTTCAAGTCTTTACATTTACTCGTTTATTTGACTCTCTCTCTTTATCCCTCATTCACCTGCACCTACTGTAGAATTTGACTCTTTGTCGCCGATGAAATTATCATTGGCATCAACCTCCGTTATGGCCGGGCATATCCCATCTAAGCAAGATCTCCTTGTGTCTTGTCTTCCTAGCATCCTGTTCTACAACCGGCAGCATAGGCTCTGCAATAGCTAGCAAATCTGGTAGTTAAGGCAAATTCAGATGTGGCTGTTGGGGCAAGTGGTGGACCTTATGGTGGCAGTGGATGAAGGTTCTACCCAAGAGCATAGAGGCAGTGGCAGAGCTCCCAAACGAGATTGTTCCAAAATTCTCACTCTAAAATGGTCCCTGAGTCATTTTCTTCAGCCTCCTTCTTCCTTCCTCCTTGCTTCCCAAAGCTATCCACTTTCAACTTATTGACTTGATTTTAGTAATGAAGAGCATGAGATTTATCATTGAATTGGTATAAGGGGAGTGGATTATGAAGAAGTCAGGACAAATGTTGCTTTAGCTAGTTCTAAGTCTGGTACAATCGATCTAGCTCCTCATCTACCTTCCAATCTCCAGCTACCTCATCGGCTCCGTTGCATTGGATCATCGGGTTAGATATACTTTGGAGTCAACTTGGAGTTCTCGGGCTTCCAGCATCACCAATCCATCCACGCCAAGCAGTTTCTTGTCACTAACCTTTCTTTCAAAGGGAAGCTGCACCTTCATTGCCTCATCATCTCCT
The DNA here is from genome assembly GCA_005392925.1 of Aquilaria sinensis. Taxonomy (NCBI): domain Eukaryota; kingdom Viridiplantae; phylum Streptophyta; class Magnoliopsida; order Malvales; family Thymelaeaceae; genus Aquilaria; species Aquilaria sinensis. Next base: position 36,889 of record SMDT01000591.1, on the reverse strand, counting down.
TTGCCCCTTACGATCATTGCGACCAACTCCTCCAAGAAATCTGTGGCTCTTTATGTGGCGGAACGGGGCCCTAGTGCCCTAAATTACTAACACTGGTAGGCTCTTTGGGAGGTATGATCCCATTTAGATTTCAATTAGCTAGTTAATACTCGTGAAGTACCTTAAATCATTACATGCAACTAGTTACTTAGCCTACCTTGCATAGAAAATATGCATGCATTGTCCTGGCTATGCAATAATAATAAATTAAAATTATAAAGAAAACTGTGGCTTCAGTTCATAAAACATAAGTGAAAACAAGCCAAGACATAAAAACTTTAGTTGCTTTAATTTCAAGTAACAATTATACGCATACACCTCAATCTTATATGCACCCAAATGTAACCCTAGTGTTATATACACCAATGGACACTAGTAGAGGCAATCTTATTGTATGAAAAATATCATACATTTAGATTAAGCAACTTATATCTACTAAGATTCATCCTTAGCTCTTCACCCAAGCAAGCTAGCTTCAAGTGATGAGCCCCACTTTCCTTGTACTCATTTAACCTCAAAATGTAAGGCAAATACTTTGGTCAGTACTAGTTTATTCTATAAGTAACTTAGAAACGTAAAGTTTCTTACTTAGAGAATACCTTTAAACCAATAAAACTTAACTTTAACAGCTACCTCTTACCAACTGTTAAGCCCGACTAGCCTGCTTAAACCTGCAGAACACTTAAAGGGTAAGTACTCAAAAGTACTCAGTAAAGGATTTGGTACCCACAGGGGGAAACAAATGCAAGCATGCACAGCACAACAAACATACAAGTATATATGTATAACATACAAAGCAAAGCAAGCAATCAACAACACAACCATAAACAAGGATAAGAACAACAACATACAATGCAAATAATGGATGGTGGATGAATGAATGAAATATGCACATGCAAATGCATTTAGGACTTCCTTACACCCGTAGGTGCTGGACTTCCCGCGAGCTCATATGGCTGGGGTACTTGGATACTGGTTATCGTATCATATGCTAACACTTAACTAACCCCATGAAGTTCTCTTACGAGCGCCTTAGAGTAAGTCATTGCTCACTCAACCCTTGCTCACCTTGACAAGTTACTTAGAGTAAGTCATCGTTTACTCCTTCCTTACCCGTCTCTTCCCTTAACTTATTGTGCAGGGTAGTTACCTTATGTGGTTTAACTTACCAAGCTCTTTGAGCTTAGCTTAGGGCTCTTTAGTGGCTTACTTACCAAACCATAAAGTTTGGTTAGGATCCTCTTAGGTTTCCTTTTCGTTGGCCGAAGGTCCATGACCTTCCACTTAGCCAACAAAGAATTTGAAACTTGCCTTAATCCCCTTAATGCTCCCTTAGCAACTTAAGCACTCTAACCCCTTTAGCCACCTTTACTTACCCTACCCTAACCACACCACATAGATACCACCTAAATAATGCATAATTCCCAACTTAGGAATGAGTTCTTGACCCAAACAAGGCTATAGAACATCTTAAATTAGCCTAAGAATGATAACTGAGAGTTTGAGACATTTTTAGGATGCCCCGAACTTGAGGGACAAATGTCTTTGTTACACCATCGGTGACGCATCACCAAAGGCATCAATGCTCAGGAAACCTAAGGTATAGCGGTGACACATCTCCAATTTACGTCGCTGGTCGCCAAATGGCGATGCGTCGCCAATGCACTATAGCATTGTGTGACAGCGCGCGAACTCGCATGAAACTTGCTCAAACTTTCCCATCCCAAGTCCTATTCAAATGGGTGTTGTTTCTACTTCATTCCCACACATAATGATACATTTCTATGCGTTATTTGAGCTAAATTAACTTAAACCTCTTACCTTAAATTGTCCTTAAAGCAAGAATAAGCCATAAGCTCACCAAGGGCACAAAATTAAGACCATTTTTCATGGAGTTCCTTTGAGTTCCAAGCTTGAATTCAACCAAAATAGACACCAAGGGCACAAAATTAAGACCATTTTTAACCATTTAACAAGCTTAGAACTAACTCACAAGGATCAAAGATGTTTACCGTAGGGTTTGAACCAAAAACTAACTCCAAATGCACCAAATCCACCAAAAACGAGTTAAGGGCTTGTTTGGATGGTTTTGGGACCTTCGATTTTCATGGAAACTTGAGTGATTTGGGAGGTTTGGAAGTGGAGAGCTATGGAGGAGAGAGAGCCATGAAAATGACAAATGGGGGAGATGATGAATAGTGTCATCTCCTCCACTTAAATAACCAACCTCTCTTCCATTTGACACTTTAGCCCTCAAACTTAACTTTGAATCACTTAGGCCACTTAAACTCTTCCTACACCAACACTCCTTGGTCCCATTAAAAGGTTTTTCTTACCCAAACACTTTTTCCTTAGGTCATTTAAGTCATTATAAGAGATAATAGCTCAATTTCTCACTTAGTGCTTTTTTCGCCCTTAACTCCCGCTTTTGGTACAAATGGCTATAACCACTTATGGTTTTAAATCAATTACCTCAAAACACTTGCATGAATCTAATTTTATTGAAATTACGGTCATGCCGCTGACTTGGGCCAGAATAACCATTTTGCCCTCTTTGCCCTTTAGGTACCAATTACACTTTGGAACTCAATTTATAAGAAATTGCCTACTACAAAAAAGTTTAAGAAAAAGCCTTTGGGCAAGGAGCGGACCTAGAAATTTTTGTTAGCAGAGGCTTACTATTAATATCTTAACATATTCTAATGCAATAAAAAAATCTAAAATATATATAGATATAACTTATTTAAATTGTACTCATCATTCCTGCATGAAACTAAATTCAACTATAATTACATTGGTATCAATTGTTGCAATATGCTCATTACCTATAGATATTGATTAAGAATTCCTAAAAATTGGTATTTATTTTATTGTGAAATTGAGACTTTACAATGTTCATGGTAGGGAAAGCTTGGTTTGTTTTACCTAGTAAAACAAAGCTAAGAATTCCAAGATTAGTTGAATAAATCATAAATAAAAGTTAGATTGATGCAAAATCTATGAGTGTTCTCAAGAGAGTTGAAAAATTTCTAGGTTTACTTCAACTTGAAACTTTTTATTGAAGATGAGAATTGCAGTGGTACTGCCACTCAAATTGGACGTAAGTCATGAGATAAAGGGCAAACCTAAATTTATTTTTATAAATTATTTATTCTAAATAGATAATAACTTAATTTAGAAAGAATTAGTTCTGATCAATAACAAATACTTCACATAAGAGAGATAAATAGAAATGGATCCAAATATATGAAATTGCTTAGGACGACCCAAAGATAAAATTTTCGTACATCTTTTCAGCTTCTCCCTGATTCCACCCTTGCTTTGGGCAACAGTCTTTTTTTTTTTTTATCTTATTACTCTAATGGTTGGACATCTATATTAAACCATTTGATTTGTTTTCATTTTTATGTTTAACCTTTTACAAGTAAAATGGTAAAGTTGAAAAAGTGATATGAAGTGATAGTTTAAGGGCAATATAATAAAATAATTTATTAGATATGAAAATATTGTAAAGATTTGGGAATATCTAAAATGAAATATATTGCAATAATCTGGAAATGAAATGAGTAAATTTTAATTATTTTAATGTTCGAGTACCACATATGTAGGTACAGGGGGTTCCGTACAACCATGATTGGCAGAAAATACTAGCCTCCAGTAGTCAAGGGCCCTAAACAATTTATTTTCGTCTCTACCTGACCGTCGTGTCTACTGCTTCACGACCAATTCAGTTGGAACACACAGAATTACAGTTGGGAAGTGTGCAAAGTTTGTTATCCTGTTTGGTTCTGGATCACATACAAAAAAAAAAACAACAAAAAAAGAAAAAAAAAACACCTACACGTTTATTTTCTTTTTCTTGCAAAATAATTAATTCTTCTGGGGAACAGTTTCCAGTAAAGTTGGTCTGTTTGAATTACAAAAACCTAGGATTGCACATTAATTAGTAGTCTCTAGATAGTTTAAATCACTACTAAATTTTACCTATTTTCTAGCAAGCAAATTACCAATAGTCCAATTATTGATAATTACCAATGCGTTAGACTGTTGGTAAAAAAATTTAAAATTTACCAACGGTCAAATACGTTAGTAATTTACCAATAGTCAAGTTGTTGATAACTTTCCAATGGCTTAAACCATTAGTAAGACTTAAGCCATTATAAAGTGAAAAGAAAGGACCATTCTTAAACAATTATGAAAAATTTGGGACCAAAGTGAAGTTTTTCCTCTATTTCAATTATACACACACACACACACACACACACACACATATATATATATATCTATGTATGTATGTAAAAGCCTATAAAGCCCGAAAAGCCCACAACTCTAACCTAGCCGATATAAAAACCCTAACCTATCTGTCACCTCCCATTTACATTCCTCTCATTTGTTGCCTTTCACTGTCTCCTCCTTCTCTACTCTTGTGTCTCCTCCCCCTGCTATTCTCCATCTGGCCTTTCCCAACTGGTGTTCTCCCTCGGTCCTTCCACAGCCTTCTCACGCTTCGTCCTCCGTCGTTGTTCTCCTTCTGTCCTTCCATAGCGCTCTATCTGTCCTTCCCCAACCCTACGTTTGTCCTTGGCCGACGCCTTCTCGCCTCACCGCGTCACCAGATGCCTCACCGTCTCCCCGCCTCACCCGGTGCCGTTCTCCCTTGCCTCTTTACTAGTTTTGGATTTAATTTTGTTTTTAATTTCATGTTTGATTTTATAGATCTAGTTGTGAGTTTTGTAGATTTGGTTGTTTGATTTTGTAGATTTGGTTGCCTAATTTTTTAGATTTGGTTGTTTGATTCTAGATTCAGTTTCAATTTTTTGAATTGTTAGTTGATTTTGTGTTTGATTTTTGAATTTATTCTAACATTTTGAAATTTTTTAAATTTTGAATTTTTTATTAATTTGGTAAGTTTTTATGAATTTCAGTAAGTTTTTTTTTTTAAATTTTGTGAATTTTTAAATTTTTTTATTAAATTTGATAAATTTTTATTAAATTCAGTACATTTTTTTGAATTTTGATAATTTTTAAAATATTTATTTAATTTTGTGAAATTTTTTATTTCTGAATTTTTTGTGAATTTTTTGATACTAATAAAATCTTATTTATAAATTTTTAGTCAATATAACATATAATTTTACTAAATATAATTTTATCAAAGTTGTTAATATTAATTTCTTGGTTTTGTTAATATCAATTTTTAATTTCTCATACATTAATTTAGTAAAATTTAATGAAAATTTTTATTTTTAATTTTAATTTTTTAACATATATATTTTTTTAAAAATAAATAGTAGTTTCCAACGGCTCATCATCGGAAGCTGCTTTAATTTCTTTTTTAAATTTCAAGATATTTACCAATGGTCAAACACGTTGGTTTTTACCAAAGACTCAAGCTGTTGGTAATTCACCAACAGTTTAAGCCATTGGCAAAAGTTAAACTGTTGGTAAAAAGTATATAAATTTAGACTGTTGGTAATTTTTATCGGACGTTTTTCCAACTGCTATATGTTGGAAATTACCAACAGCTTAGTATTAAGCCATTGGTAAAAAATTTTCCAATGTGTTGATTACCAACAGCTCACTACCAACGGTCTTGTATTGGTAATTTTGAAATTACCAATGAGTAGCCGTTGGTAATTTTGTACTTAGTTGGAATGGATGGGAGAGAGGGTAGGTGTGTTAAATTGTAGGGAAAGGATACTGTGAGGGAGAGGAAGAAGGTGTAGGGATTATAGTTGGAAGTTTCCTTTGAATTCCGTTAAATTTTCTATAAAATTGATGGAAGTACTACATTTGGGACAAAAAAAAGGATATTAGAGACTTTAAGAGGATAAAATGAAGGTTAGAGACTTATTTAGGATAGCACAAAAAGGTTAGGTACTACGAATAAATTTTACACTATAAAGTTTTTATTTGTTTTCACAATATTCAAATTAATCTCTAAATTATTTTTTGATGTTATTCGATCAAACCATAGCTTAAATTAGCTTTGCATATGATATGAGACTAATGGCAGGAATTTAAGAAAAAAAAAAGAAAATCTTCAAACTTAATCCTCAAAAGTTTACAAAGTAAGACAAATAACGCTCCATGTTTGTTACGATACTGGCGCCTTGTGATTTCATCTATGGTGGAGTGCTATGTTTTCCACTTCGGCCTGTTGTTGGTATTGTTGGTTATTATTACTGTTTACAGTGTTTTATTATTTACTGGGTTGTTTCGTTTCTGTCCTAGTTAATAGGAGTCTACCTGATCTTTAGGAGTATCTTAACAGTAGACTAGTTTGTTTTGATTAGGAGATTAGAATCCCTGTTTTTCCTGAGAAGTCCGTTTCATGTATTACTATTTATATTCTGTTCAGTCAATGAATAAAGCAGTATTGTTCAGCAAACTTTGAGTTATTTACACTTTGTCAAGCTTTTTTAACATTGTGGTATCAAAGGCCCTACTGGGCTTGAAGTAGAAACGCAGAAACTTTTGACTTGCCGTAGCAAGAAATATGTCAGCAGACAACAGTTATTTGCAGCCCTCAATCCCTTGCTTCGATGGTCACTATGACCATTGGAGTATGTTGATGGAAAACTTTCTAAAATCCAAGGAATATTGGAGTCTCATTGAAACGGGAATTGCAGAACCTACAGAAGGGGAGATTTTAACAGCTGAACAGAAGAAAACTTTGGAAGAGCAGAGGCTACAGGATCTCAAGGTAAAGAATTACCTATTCCAAGCAATTGATCGTTCTGTTCTTGAGACTATTCTGGTAAAAGATACATCCAAGCATATTTGGGACTCAATGAAGAAAAAGTATCAAGGGAATGCAAAAGTCAAGCGCTCGCAACTGCAAGCACTCCGTCGGGAATTTAAAATTCTTGAAATGCAACCTGGTGAGTCAGTTTCAGATTATTTCTCAAGAACTATGTCAATTGCTAATAAGATGCGCATACATGGTGATAAAATGCAAGATGTTACTATAGTGGAGAAAATTCTCCGGTCCATGACAGAAAAATTTGATTACATAGTTTGCTCCATTGAAGAATCTAAAGATATAGATCAGCTGTCAGTTGATGAGTTGTAAAGCTCATTGCTTGTCCATGAGCAAAAACTCAATCGAAGTAATGGAGCAGAGCAAGCAGCGTTGAGAGTCACGGCTGGAGGTGAATCCTCAAGGGGCAGAGGCCGAGGTACATGGAGATGACGAAGAGGTAAAGGCAACAGAGATGGCAATGGCAGAGGAAGAGGAGGATTTGACAAGTCCACCATTGAGTGCTATCGTTGTCACGGGTATGGTCATTTTCAGTCAGAATGCACTGAAAAAATATACTATGACACAGGTGAAAAGACCAACTTTGCTAAGAAAGAAGAAAAAGAAGAAGAAACCTTGCTAATGGCATATCATGATGAGGAGGCGAAGTCAAATTTGTGGTACCTAGACTCTGGTTGCAGCAACCATATGTGTGGTAACAAATCTTTATTTTCTTACTTGGATGAGTCCTTTAATGAATCTGTGAAGCTTGGAAATAATTCTAGACTAACAGTCATGGGGAAGGGAGATATCAAGCTAAAAGTTGCCAATCACACCATCAAAATATGTGATGTTTTTTATGTTCCAGAGTTGATGAGTAATCTGATAAGTTTGGGTCAGTTGTAAGAGAAGGGATATACTATTATCATGAAACAGGGGTGTTGTCACATTCAACATCCAGAAAAGGGTATGATTGCACAAGTTAACATGGGTGGTAACAGATTGTTTCCATTACATATAACAAATGATGTTCAAAGCTGCTTAGTTTCAAGAACGGATGATGTAACTTGGCTATGGCATCTTCGGTATGGACACCTGCATTTCAATGGTCTAAAGACTTTGCAGCAAAAGGATATGGTAAGAGGCCTTCCCGACATTAATTGTCAATCAAGAATGTGTGAAGAATGTGTCATCGGGAAACAACACCGAGATTCCTTTCCAAAGGGGAATACTTGGAGGGCCAAGGAGGTGTTGCAGCTGGTCCACTCAGATATTTATGGCCCAATCAATCCGGTGTCAAATGGCGGAAAAAGGTATTTTATTACCTTTTGATAAGCTTATATTTATTATATTTATTTCTCTCATATTTAGTATGTTTTAATATGTTTTGAACCTCAAATACATATTTTGAGTATGTTTTGTAGCTTAAAGCATATATGGACTTAATTGATTGAAAGTGAATTTAATTTACCATTTTACAAGTTTTAATTTGGTTGTGCTCTTTCAGGATGTTGACAGATTGGTGATGTTCTGGTAGAAAAATTATATCTTGAGCTACAAAGATCGGAATGAAGTGATTCTTGATTCATTGGAAAGCTAACATCTGGAGCTACAAATCACATTCAGACCCGGAAACCCAGTTTGCACGTTAAGGGAGTCAAATTCAGCTTCAAAGTCGCGATTTACGAGTCACCGCCGGTTCAGAAGCAGTTGCGGTATTTTGGGCATATCTTTGGCTGTAGATGTCCGTTTTATGTGATTCAGGTGTCGTTACGAAGATAAGAAAGAGATATACAACTTTGATGCTTTGAGTTTTGAGAAATACTGGCTGTATCAAGGTCGAATATCAGCTTGAAGTTGCTACTGATGTCCTGGAGTATTGCTTGGCTGACAACTTTGAAACCTTATAGTTATTTTAAATCTTTTTATTTCTTTGGGGTACTTTTGTAACAATATAAAAAGTTTAGAGAGTTTTTATGAGTTTAGCTACAGGTTTTAGTTTTCTTTGGCTTTTAAGCGTGGCTGCCGCCGCACCGCCCATCATCTTCTCTTTGTTTCTTTTAGTTTGTTTTCCATTGTTTTTTTTTCTCTTTCGATCATGGCTGAGTAATTTTCTGGTTCAGTTTTAGGAGCGATTTCCATCGCCAACACCGGTTGTGAGGATTGATTTTTCTTGCTTAAACTTTCTTTAATTTCAAGTATTTACTTCTTTGTTGTTCAGATTTATTGCAATTAATTTTCCTGTTCTCGCTTGTTCAATTGGTTCTGCAACTGTAAATCTGCTTGATTTTCTTTCAACCGCTTAGGTGAATAATTCAATTAGAAGCAAGTGAATTGATTAGAGATTGCTTTTATCTCTGGTTAGTTCATACGAAGAAGTAAGACAGGTTAAATTGTTCAAGCTTTTGGATTGTTGCCTGAAATAAACTTTTTGGTTCATTGATCTTAATGCTGATTTTGAGATAATTAGAAATTGCTTTTCAATATCTGGTTAATCAAAATTAAGAAATTAATCTGAAGCTTTTTCTGATTAATTTTACTGCTGAATTCTTAGTGTTCTTTTTAGCTTTAAAGAGAGTCTTGTTTATTTGCTTGAATTGAAGAAATATTTTCTTTTGATGATCAACTGCGTGATTGGAATGGATAATCAACCCCTGAATTGAGCGTTTTTAGTATTAGTTAATTTCGTTTTGATTCTACAGTTAATTTATTTCAGCTTTTAATTGAAGAAACCCCCCTAATCTTTTATTTCAGTTTTCTGACAGGAAGCTTTCAGTAAAAAAATCTCCTTTGGGATTCGACCTAGTTTTCACTGCTAAACTATAAATTTATTTATTCTGAGTTGTTAGGGATATCAGAATTATTTTTTGCGGTTTCGACGACCGCCCACCTTTATCGATGATTATAGTAGAAAGACATGGATTTATTTCTTGAAAGAAAAAGGTAAAGCTCTTGTTGTGTTCAAAACCTTTAAAGCTTTAGTTGAAAAATCTATGGGGAAAACTATTAAGATTCTTCGTACACATCGTGGTGGTGAATATACTTCACATAAGTTTGCAAGTTTTTGTGCAATGCATGGAATTCGCAGGCAACTCACAGCAGCATATTCACCACAACAAAACGGTGTAGCAGAAAGGAAGAATCGCACAATCTTGAATATAGTGCGAAGTATGCTGGCAAGGAAGAGTGTCCCAAAGAGTTTTTGGCCAGAAGCAGTCAACTGGAGTATTCATGTGCTAAATAGGAGTCCCACTTTTGTAGTGAAGGACATGACACCAGAAGAAGCGTGGAGTGCAAAGAAACCTACTTTTGATCATTTCAGAATTTTTGGGTGTATTGCATATGCCCATGTTCCAGACCAGAAAAGAACGAAACTAGAGGACAAAGGAATGAAGTGCATTTTCCTTGGAGTGAGTGAGGAGTCCAAGGCATACAAGTTATTCGATCCTATTACGAAAAAGATCATAATTAGTCGTGATGTCTTATTTGATGAAGAAAGCTCATGGGACTGGAATGAACAGAAGCAGCAACACACTCCGGAGAGCTTTGATGAAGAAGAAACAAAAGTGCAACAGGAGATCACTCCCAACAAAGATGTGACAAATGAACAGCCAGCACCTGAAGCTCAAACAGTAGTTCTAAGCTCACGATCTCAAAGAACAAATCGAAAGAGACCTGCCTGGATGATAGATTATGAAAGTGGAGGTGAGTTGTCTGATGATGATAGTACTACTCATTTTGCCCTATATGTTGACTGTGATCCCATAGCATATGAAGAGGTAGTAAAGGAGCATAAGTGGCAAAGAGCTATGGACTCAGAAATTGAAGCCATAGAGAGGAACAATACTTGGGAGCTGACTGATCTTCCAAAAGGACAGGAAACAATTGGTGTGAAATGGGTATACAAAACTAAGTTCAACGAAAAAGGGGAAGTGGACAAATATAAGGCTCGGCTGGCTGCTAAAGGGTACAAGCAGAAGTTTGGAGTGGATTACAAGGAAGTGTTTGCTCCAGTGGCCAGGATGGATACCATTCGACTTGTGATTTCATTGGTTGCACAACACTCATGGCCTATTTATCAGCTTGATGTCAAATCAGCCTTTCTGCATGGAGATCTCCAAGAACAGGTATACATAGACCAACCTGTTGGTTATGTGAAAAAAGGAAGTGAGGAGAAGGTATACAGATTAAAGAAGGCTCTTTACGGTCTAAAACAAGCACCACGAGCTTGGTATAGTCGTATAGATAACTATTTTTCTAACGCTGGTTTTCAGAAGTGTCCATATGAGCATACTCTCTACATTAAATCTGGAATCATAGGGAAATTTTTGGCAGTTTGCTTGTATGTAGATGACCTCATTTATACAGGCAATGATGACAAGATGTTTGTTGAATTTAAGAATTCTATGATGGCTGAGTTCGAGATGACTGATCTAGGAAAATTGCACCATTTTCTTGGTATAGAAGTTCTACAATCATCAGCATGAATTTTCATCACACAAACAAAATATGCTCTGGAGGTTTTGGAGAAATTTGAGATGAATGACTGTAACGCAGCTGCAACCCCAGCAGAACCAGGGCTGAAATTGTCGCGGAACGGGGCCCCAGTGCCCCTAATCTCGTAGGCCCTTAGGGATTATGAATCCCACTAGTTACTATTGGCTAACTATTACTTGTCAATATAAATTAAACAATTTATATGCAACTAGTTTCTTAGCCTACTCAGTTTAAGTTATGCATGCTTCTATCCTGGCAATGCAAACGAATTTTATAAGTCGTGGATTAAAACATTGCTCGAGCATTTTACTAAAACATATATAAAACGTACCAAGACCTTGAAAATACTGGTTGCTTTAACTACAAGTAACAGTTTGTGCATACATTATACCTCTAGCATGCACCCAAAAGTAACAAGATGGATTTACATCTCAATGTATCCTATTAGAGGCAGCTTACTTAGTACACAAGGTACTATGTACAAGAGACAAAAACTACTAACTAAGATCAACTACTTGAGTCCCACCTTGAGCTATACCAAGCTCCAAGTGTAAACCCTTCACTAGATCTTGTTCTTGTGTACTCTTAGCCTCTACACTGTAAAGGCACAACTTGGTTAGCACATAACTTATATCACAAGTAACTTAGAATCACTAGGATTCTCAAGAGAAATACCTGCAAAACAAAAAACTTAGGCCTCGACTATCGCTTAGTGATTAGGCCCGGAGTTAGAACCTGCACAATAAAACTTAAGGGAATGAGTACTTGAAAGTACTCAGTAAGGATCCCTTGAATACCTGCAAGGAAAAATGCAGAAACTATGCAATATGGCAACCAAGCAACCAAACAAGCAATTCAATCAACAAACAACTCAAACAATCAACAAAATATAAGATATGCAATGTATGGATGTATGGTATGAAATGCACACAATATATGCACTTGGGACTTTCTGCACTCTAGGTGCCTTAAAACTTTGCCGTGAGCTCAAACGGCGGAGGTACTTGAGATACTGGCCCTCGTATCCCGGATACTTTACCTCACTTAAGTCCCACTTACGGGTTCTAGAATAGGTCGTCACCTATCTCAAACTTACCCGCCTTTACCCTTAACTTATTGTACAGGGTAGTCTTCCTATGTGGTTTAACTAGCTAAACCCTCAAGGTTTAACTTAGAATACTACTAGTGGCTTGCTTACCAAACCAAATGGTTCGGTTGGGATCAACTTAGGTTTTTCTCTTCATTGACCATATGTAAATGACACTCTATATGACCAATAAAGAGTCTAAAAACCCACTTAAATCCCCTTAATGCTCATCTAAAAGCTTAAGCACTATGAATAACTTAGCCACCAAGTCACACTTTTGTTCTTAACCACACAACTTGACTACCTCTTAAATAATGCACAATTCCCGCTCTAGGAATGAATTCTAGACCCAACCGAGGCTATGGAACGTCTTAGAATAGCCTAGGAATAGAAACCGAGAGTCTAAGTTGCTCTTAGGATGGACCGGAAAAAATGGGCCCAACATTTCATAAAGTTGCCTCTGGCGCCCCCGCGGCACCAAAGAGCAAAAGACGCAGCGCCAAACGAACAAAACTTTTTGAGTGAAAAATCGCCCTCTGGCACCGCGGCGCCGTCACGGCGCCAATGCACATGTTTCCTCTGGCGCTGCGGCGCCAACGCCGTTTTCTGGCTGCGGTCCCAACGCCGGCGGCTGCGGGGCGCTGCGGCGCCAGTACACTTGTTCCTGGCGCTGCGGCGCCAACGCCGTTTTCTGCGTTGCGCGACAGCTGCGTTCTTGCACTTAAACTACTCAAACTCTCTCATTTCCAATCCAAACGAAATGGGTCTTGTTCCTAACTCATTCCCACACACAAAACTACCAAACCATGCATTATTTGAGCTTAATTACTTGAACCCTTACCTCAATTCAGCCACAAAAGCAAGCATTGATACACAATCATCCTTAGCTCAATCAAGCTTCTTTGAGTTCCACACCTAAAACCAATGCAATTTGGCATCCAACCCAATCAAACTAAGACCATTTCTAGCTCTAGAAACAACTTAGAATCAATCCAAATGATCCCAAGAAGCTTACCCACGAATTTGAATCCAAACTAGCACCAAAGAGCAAACTTGAGCTAGAACAACAACAAATGAGCTTGAGGATTCGTACCAACACCTTGGGCTTCCTTAAATTGATGGAAATTTGCAAGAAAATGAAGCTTTGGGCTGTGAATTTGGTGTAGAAAGAGGAGCCACGAAAATGGTGCTTGGAAAACAAATGGCTAAGGAAGAAGACTTAGCAAACTTATACTTTCTTTCCCCTTCACTTAAGAACTTCTTCCTCTCTTGCACTTAAGTCGTCAAGCTCTCAAATGCTTTAAATGGGTCACTAACTCACACTTAAAACCAACTTTCCTTTGCTCTGAAAGATGCTAAAAGCTTCTCAAACTTGATTCCTTGGACGCTTTAGCCACTTAAGATTTAAATGGCCCAAAAACACACTTAGTGCCACAAGTTCTCAAAACTCACAAGGATGGTTCTAAAAGCTAGAATAACTAATGGTCTAAATTTAACTATGCCAAATCACACTTAGGAACTCACTTACTTAATTAAGCTTACCTTACTTGCTTATCAAAGTGCTAACTTGAGGTACTTAATTTAATAAATACTTAATCAAAGTAAAATAAACACTTACTTGATTAACCAACTAGGAGAGCCGTCACAGAAATTGACGGTGGATCCCAATGGTAAGCAAGTCGGCAGCACATTCTTTAAGCAAATCGTTGGAAGTCTGATGTATCTTACAGCCACAAGGCCTGATATCATTGGAAGTTAGCCTCATTAGCAGATTTATGGAACACCCAACAGAGCAACATTTCTCTGCTGCAAAAAGAATCTTGCGCAATGTAAAAGGTACATTGGATTTTGGTGTTCTTTATAAGTGGGGAGAAGAGTCAGAGCTTGTTGGATTCACAGACAGTGATTATGCCGGTGATGTTAATGATAGAAGAAGCACATCTGCTTATATTTTTATGATGGGGTCAGGACCGATTTCATGGGCTTCAAAGAAACAGCCAATTGTGACTTTATCAACTACAGAAGCTGAGTTCGTTGCAGCTATAGCTTGTGCTAGGCAGGCCATCTGGTTGAGAAAGTTATTTGAGAAATTAAGTTATGAGCAACAAGGTCCTACAGCAATTCATTGTGACAACATCTCTACAATCAAGCTCTCAAAGAATCTGGTTTTTCCTGGAAGGAGCAAACACATAGATGTGATAAGCTTATATTTATTATATTTATTTCTCTCATATTTAGTATGTTTTAATATGTTTTGAACCTTAAATATGTATTTTGAGTATGTTTTGTAGCTTAAAGCATATATGGACTTAATTGATTAAAAGTGAATTTAATTTACCATTTTACAAGTTTTAATTTGGTTGTGCTCTTTCAGGATGTTGACAGATTGGTGATATTCCGGTAGAAAAATTATATCTTGACCTACAGAGATCGGAATGAAGTGATTCTTGATTCATTGGAAAGCTAACATCTGGAGCTACAAATCACATTCAGACCCAGAAACCCAGTTTGCACGTTAAGGGGGTCAAATTCTGCTTCAAAGTCGCGATTTACGAGTCACCGCCGGTTCAGAAGCAGTTGCGGTATTTTGGGCATATCTTTGGCTGTGGATGTCCGTTTTATGCGATTAAGGTGTCTTTTCGAAGATAAGAAAGAGATATACAACTTTTATTCTTTGAGGTTTGAGAAATAATGCCTGAATAAAGGTCGAATATCAGCTTGAAGTTACTGTTGCTGTTCTGGAGCATTGCTTGGCTGACAACTTTGAAACCTTATAATTATTTTGAATCTTCTTATTTGTTTTGGGGTACTTTTGTAACAATATAGAAAGTTTAGGGAGTTCTTATGAGTTTAGCCATAGGTTTTAGTTTTCTTTTGGTTTAAAAGCGCAGCCGCTGACCCTGGCGCATCTTCTCTTTTTCGCTTTTAGTTTTTTTTCAATTGTTCTTTGTTTCTCTTTCGATCATGGCTGAGTAATTTTCTGATTCAGTTCTAGGGACTATTTCCATCGCCAACACCGGTTGTGAGGATTAATTTTTCTTGCTTAAACTTTCTTTAATTTCAAGTATTTACTTCTTTATTGTTTAGATTTATTGCAATTAATTTTCCTATTCTCGCTTGTTGAATTGGTTCTGCAATTGCAAATCTGCTTGATTTTCTTTCAACCGCTTAAGTGAAAAATTCAATTAGAAGCAAGTGAATTGATTAGAGATTGCTTTTATTTCTGGTTAGTTCATACGAAGAAGTAAGACAGGTTAAATTGTTCAAGCTTTTGGATTGTTGCCTGGAATAAACTTTTTGGTTCATTGATCTTAATGCTAATTTTGAGATAATTAGAAATTGCTTTTCAATATCTGGTTAATCAAAATTAGGAAATTAATTTGAAGCTTTTTCTGGTTCATTTTACTGCTGAATTCTTAGGGTTCTTTTTAGCTTTAAAGAGAGTCCTGTTTATTTGCTTGAATTGAAGAAATATTTTCTTTCGATGATCAACTGCGTGATTCGAATGGATAATCAACCATGAACTGAGCGTTTTTAGTATTGGTTATTTTCGTTTTGATTCTACAGTAAATTTTTTTCAGCTTTTAATTGAAAAAACCCCCCCAATCTTTTATTTCAGTTTTCTGACAGGAAGCTTTCAGTAAAGAAAAAAAAATCTCCTTTGGGATTCGACCTGGTTTTCACTGTTAGACTATAAATTTATTTATTCTGAGTTGTTAGGGATACCAGAATTATTTTTGGCGGTTTCGACGACCGACCAAAAATTTGGCGCCGTTGCCGGGGAGATTTTTTTTTTTCTGTTAAAGTTTCCTTTTTCATTTATTTATTTATTTTCTTTATTTTCTTTCTTTCTCAGTTAACTGACTTATGCCCAGATCTTCTCGTACAGGTGAATTAGTGTTTGATCCAGAGATTGAGAAGACAGCAAAGGCAAACAAGAAAGCGAAAAGACAAGCAGTCAATTTTTCAGCTTCGACTTCTGCGAACAGCAACTCAGAAAGTGAAGAAGAACCAGTTGTTATTGTAGAGATGGCAGCCCAAAGAACACTAAGGGAGTTGGCAACTCCTGATGTTGTCCAGCAACCCCTGTGCATCGATTTTCCTGATATTGAGGTTGCATTTGAATTAAAATCTGGATTAATTCACTTATTACCTACTTTTCGTGGTCTTGCAGGTGAGGACCCCCACAAACACTTGAAGGAATTTCATGTTGTCTGCTCAACCATGAAACCACAAGGAGTTACAGAAGAACAGATTAAACTGAGAGCCTTCCCGTTCTCATTGGCGGACAAGGCAAAAGATTGGCTGTACTACCTTCCCTCCGGTTCGATCAGAACCTTGAATGACTTGAAGAGAAAATTTTTGGAGAAATTCTTTCCAGCTTCAAGGGCTGGGACAATTCGGAAGGAAATCAGCGGGATTCGTCAGTACAGCGGAGAAAGCCTATATGAGTACTGGGAGAGGTTCAACCAGCTATGTGCGAGCTGTCCACATCACCAAATTTCTGATCAACTGTTGTTGCAGTACTTCTACGAAGGGCTACTGTTCATGGATCGATGTGTGTTAGACACTGCAAGTAGAGGAGCACTTGTAGAAAAGACGCCCGAAGAAGCAAAAGACTTGATTTCTAAAATGGTAGTCAACTCGCAACAATTTGGGACACTGGTAGACCATGTGCCGAAAAAGGTAAATGAGGTAGGAACTTCGAATATTGAAGCTCAACTTTCTGAACTAACCTCTCTTGTTAGACAAGTGGCTTTGGGACAAGTTCAAAATTCTAGAATTTGCGGCATTTGCTCTGTTCAAGGACACTTTACCAACTCGTGCCCACAATTGCAAGAGGATACAACACCTCAAGTGAATGCGGTAAGTGGGTTTGTTAACCAACCAAGAAGGTATGATCCCTACGCCAATCAATACAACCCTGGTTGGAGAGACCACCCGAATTTGAGATATGGGCAGCCAAGTAATCAACAACAGTACCCATCTGCCAGTTACAACAAACCAGCACCTCCATCACAGAACCAAGCACCAAATTCAGGTATGGCTTTAGAAGATATTGTGAAAGCTTTAGCCACTAACACCCAAATGTTTCAGCAGGAAACAAGGGCTAGCATTAAAGACTTGGGGAACCAAATTTCACAACTGGCAGCCTCATTGAACAAAATTGAAGCTGAAAAAGGGAGGCTGCCATCTCAAGCTGAAATCAACCCAAGAGAGCATGTTAATGCCGTGACCTTTCAAAGTGGCAAAGAGGTGCAAACCACCACATCAAAAATGGCAGCACTTAAAAAGGAACAAGATAGCCTAAAACCATCAACTTCTGATGCACAAACTGAGGAGGTAAGCAACAAGCCAATTTTTCCAAAATCAAAAATTCTAATCCCACCTCCTTTTCCTGGCAGGTTGGCTAAATCAAAGAAAGAAGAGACCGAGCAGGAAATTCTTGAAACTCTTAGGAAGGTTGAAATCAACATACCCTTGCTGGATGCAATTAAGCAGGTGCCACGGTATGCCAAGTTTCTGAAGGAGTTGTGCACCAATAAAAAGAAGCTGGAAGTTGATGAGACAATCAAAGTTGGGGAGAATGTGTCAGCAATAATCCAAAGAAAATTGCCTGAGAAGTGTAAGGACCCTGGTATGTTTACTATATCATGTGTAATAGGCAATTTTAATATGAAAAAAGCTATGTTAGATTTGGGAGCCCCAATGAATGTCATGCCATATTCAATATATGCTTCTTTGAAACTTGGACCTTTGAATGAAACTAGTGTTGTGATGCAATTAGCTGATAAATCCAATGCCTATCCTAGGGGCATGGTTGAGGATGTTCTTGTGCAAGTAAATGATTTAATTTTTCCTGCTGATTTTTATGTGCTTGATATGGAGAATGATGACCTAGCTGCTCCTATTTTGTTAGGAAGACCATTTTTAAAGACATCCAAGACCAAGATTGATGTGGATACTGGCACTCTCACAATGGAATTTGATGGAAAAATTGCACAGTTTAATATTTTTGACACATTAAAGGAAACTGACAAGGATAATTCTGTTTCTTTTGTTGAAAAAATTGATACTTTGGTGCAAAATGAATCAAGAACAAAGGTTGAAAACCAAGTAAGGTTTGCACAAAAAGGTAAGAAAAAAAATGTCAAGTTGCACCAAGAACATGAGATGTCATTTGTGGTTGGACAAAAGGTGTTTCGCAAACACAGAAAAAGATGGAAAGAGTTATCTAGTAAGTCTGACCTGAATTGGATTGGACCATTTGTTATTACTGATATTTCTACTCATGGTGCAGTCGAGCTTAAAAGTTTGAAAACGGATAAAGTGTTCAACACTGAGATGCATAAGTTGAAGCCTTTTCATGAGGGATTCTCAAAGCACCCTGGTTGATGCAGGAAGAAACTGTCTAGCCAAAGACAATAAAGAAAGGCGCTTTTGGGAGGCAACCCAAGCGTAGTTTTGTGCCACGAACAATTATGATTTTTTTTCCTTTCTTTTTCTTTCTTTTATTTTTATTTTTATTTTTATTTTTCAGCTTTTATTTTTTAGGTTTCTTTATTCTCACAACTAATTTTCTTGGTCAGGTAATATCTCTTTTAAGCTGGAGGTGAACTGAACCATATGGGGCAGCAAGTTGAAATCAAATTCTGGGCAATAGATCATTGTGAAATCACCTTTCAGGGCGGTACCTTTTCTTTTCTTCATCTGTGCTTTTATTGTAAACATTGAGGACAATGTTTGATTTAAGTATGAGGGAGTGGGTAGCTTGAGCCATAATTTTCTGTTGTCAAAAATTTTGAACTAAAATTTTTTTATTCATATTTTTTAGCATCGATCTGAATTGTTAGATGATTTCACTTTTTTTGTTCTTGAATGCTTAGCTTGAGTGTTAAGTTAGTAATTTATTAGTCTTTATGCAACTCCCAAATTTTATTTTTAAATTGTTATTGTTGCAATTTTTTATCAAGCTAGTTGATGGTTATCTTAAGAAGCTGATTTTTTCCATCAAATTTGTGTACTTAGTACATTGATTTAAACCTTGTGAGATATGAGCTTATTAAGTTGAATATGCGGTTTGTTAGGTTGATGAATGATTTGAATCACTCGAGAAAAAATAAATAAATAAAAATAAAAATTGTTTGACTTGTTGCATTCTGCAAAAAAAAAAAAAGAAAAAAAAGAGAGAAATTTGCTACTCCGCTGTTCTGGGTATTGAAGTAGGTTGGGGTCTTCTCCTAAGGCAAGAGTCGATCACTGCTCAAAAAGGTACGAGGAATATGAGTATGGTCAAAGACCACTTTGGAGTTGTGTCGAGTTAGTAGCTTGGGTATGGTAGAGCCCCTATTATACACTCGCTAAACGGCAGAACACAAGAAAAAGACAAAACAAAACAAAAAAGTGAAAAAAATCAAGTCAAATAAAAAAAAAAGTAAATTCTCATTTGATCTCTTATTTTTCATGGGTTTGTGGTAAGACCGGTGGTGCTTTTTGAGTTCTTATCTACCTGGTTTGTTCTCTTTACTTCGTGCACAAGTTTGATATTTTTCTTAGATTTTTAACGGTGATTGTTGCTAGCTTGAGAAGAAATTGTTTTCAATAACTTATTTAGTTTTGAGTTGCTATTGCCGAGTAGATTGCATGCTTAATTCCTCTTGTTAAGTTTTTCAAGACCCTTGGATGTGAAATTCTCTTACTCTGTTCAGCTCAAAAGTACATTTCTAATTTGAGTTTTGCCCAGGGACGAGCAAAAGCTAAGTGTGGGGGAATTTGATAAGCTTATATTTATTATATTTATTTCTCTCATATTTAGTATGTTTTAATATGTTTTGAACCTTAAATATATATTTTGAGTATGTTTTGTAGCTTAGAGCATATCTGGACTTAATTGATTGAAAGTGAATTTAATTTGCCATTTTACAAGTTTTAATTTGGTTGTGCTCTTTCAGGATGTTGACAGATTGGTGATGTTCCGGTAGAAAAATCATATCTTGAGCTACAGAGATCGGAATGAAGTGATTCTTGATTCATTGGAAAGCTAACATCTGGAGCTACAAATCACATTCAGACCATGAAACCCAGTTTGCAAGTTAAGAGGGTCAAATTCAGCTTCAAAGTCGCGATTTACGAGTCACCGCCGGTTCAGAAGCAGTTGCGGTATTTTGGGCATATATTTGGCTGTAGATGTCCGTTTTATGCGATTCAGGTGTCATTTCGAAGATAAGAAAGAGATATACAACTTTTATGCTTTGAGTTTTGAGAAATAATGGCTGAATCAAGGTCGAATATCAGCTTGAAGTTGCTGTTGCTGTTCTGGAGCATTGCTTGGCTGACAACTTTGAAACCTTATAGTTATTTTGAATCTTTTTATTTGTTTGGGGTACTTTTGTAACAATATAGAAAGTTTAGGGAGTTTTTATGAGTTTAGCCATAGGTTTTAGTTTTCTTTGGTTTTTAAGCGTGGCTGCCGCCGCACCCCCCGGCCCATCTCCATCTCTTTTTCGCTTTTCTAGTTTTTTTTCTTTTATTCTTCTTTGTTTTTCTTTCGATCATGGCTGAGTAATTTTCTGGTTCAGTTCTAGGGACGATTTCCATCACCAACACCGGTTGTGAGGATTGATTTTTCTTGCTTAAACTTTCTTTAATTTCAAGTATTTACTTCTTTGTTGTTCAGATTTATTGCAATTAATTTTCCTGTTCTCGCTTGTTGAATTGGTTCTGCAATTGCAAATCTGCTTGATTTTCTTTCAACCGCTTAGGTGAAGAATTCAATTAGAAGCAAGTGAATTGATTAGAGATTGCTTTTATTTCTGGTTAGTTCATACGAAGAAGTAAGACAGGTTAAATTGTTCAAGCTTTTGGATTGTTGCCTGGAATAAACTTTTTGGTTCATTGATCTTAATGCTGATTTTGAGATAATTAGAAATTGCTTTTCAATATCTGGTTAATCAAAATTAAGAAATTAATCTGAAGCTTTTTCTGGTTAATTTTACTGCTGAATTCTTAGGGTTCTTTTTAGCTTTAAAGAGAGTCCTGTTTATTTGCTTGAATTGAAGAAATATTTTCTTTCGATGATCAACTGCGTGATTGGAATGGATAATCAACCCTGAACTGAGCGTTTTTAGTATTGGTTAATTTCGTTTTAATTCTACAGTTAATTAATTTCAGCTTTTAATTGAAGAAACCCCCCCAATCTTTTATTTCAGTTTTCTGACAGGAAGCTTTCAGTAAAAAAATCTCCTTTGGGATTCGACCTGGTTTTCACTACTAGACTATAAAATTATTTATTCTGAGTTGTTAGGGATATCAGAATTATTTTTTGCGGTTTCGACGACCGACCAAGATGTTAGATATCATTTCTTGCGTGATCTGTGCAGGGATGGTGTGATTGATATGGTGCACTACAAAACTGAAGAACAACTTGCAGACATATTGACCAAGCCCCTTAAATTGGCTGTGTTTTTAAAACTCCGAGGCCTAATAGGTGTGTATTCAAGGAAAGAAGTGGTTGGCAGAGAAACTGATGCAAATTGCTAGAGTTTTTCTTTGTTTCGTTAAACTGATGCTTAAAGAAATTTAAGGCATCAGTTTAAGGGGGGATATGTTGGTTATTATTATTGTTTACAGTGTTTTGTTATTTACTGGTTGTTTCGTTTCTGTCCTAGTTAATAGGAGTCTACCTGATCTTTAGGAGTATCTTAACAGTAGACTAGTTTGTTTTGATTAGGAGATTAGAATCCCTATTTTTCCTGAGAAGTCCATTTCATATATTACTATTTATATTCTGTTCAGTCAATGAATAAAGCAGTATTGTTCAGCAAATTTTGAGTTATTTACACTTTGTCAAGCTTTTTTAACAGGTATTGCCTCGGGCCTTCTTAGGCTTGCCTGAACATGTACTTTCCAGTGGCCCTGGAAGCAAAGCCATCTTTCTTTATTTTATTATTTTTTTGTCACTACTTCGTTGAAAGGTTGGCAGCGACAATCGAAGAATTGCAATTGAATATCTCAAATTAATATTATATTTTTTATGATTTATTAATAATAGAAATTAAATTGTTAATTAAAACTAAAAGATAAAAGTTACTGTTAGATAGTTTTTATTTTCAAACTCTTAAACTAATTACTAATGCTAATAAGTTTTGATGAATGTAGCCGCAAGTGGTGGGCATTGGAATAAGCATTGCCTACAAAAGCTTAATATATTTATTTGGCAGGAAAATTTGACAAAGCGTGGCAGAGTCTAGTTCAGCAGTAGTGGTATATTTCAACTCAAAGTCAATTAGACGTATTTATGAGCTCTTAGAAAGAAGTCAAATATTCGTCCTTGTCAAAAACAAAGGCAAACATGGGAGGCTACACTATACCTATCATGACTTGGGCAATATGCTTAATACATGTACCTGCTTAATACATGCAATATGCAAGGTATCTGAAATTAAAAGATTTTCTTCTTATGGATTGCAAACAGGGGTCTCAAGTCAAATTCTTTTTGGGCAGAATAGTTTACATGTTCTAATCCCTCCTTGACGGCTTGACCTTAGCTTATACGACGGTCCTCCTCAGTAAGTCCAAATCACATGCACAAGTTGGCTTCACGGTCGAACTTGATTGGTTTATTTTCTTTCAAGTTTGAACGGGGACGACTGGAAACACGAAAGAAACATAGCCATGTCAAAACTTTAGGGATCCACCGAGTGGAAGACCCTTATCTACATACCAATTGAGGACGGCGGCTAAAGTTCATTGTTTTATAATTATAGTTAATTAGTTTTTATTTGGCCACTTGTGTTTCACTTTTTTCCCCAATTTCTCCACCAAACATAAATTTTCAATTGAATTACAGTGTCACTATTCTTGATGCCCAAACATTAAGCAGCACTAGGATGAGCTTTCGTCTTATTGAAAGGATGACTTGGGAGACCGGCCCCTTTCCGGATTGAATGTTATTTTCTTTGGTTTAATTTGAATGAAGTTTTTTACTGCAAAAAAAGAAAAAAAAAAGAATAGAGGAATTTTGAGGAAGAGATATATTGTGACTCCTGATAAAGTTTAACTTTAGCAGGCTGCGGTGAAACTGAGTTTAACCACTCCACCAAGTTGATTATGTCAAACTATTGAGTTAATTACAATTTATCCCTTGAGATTTAGGCAAATTACACTTTATGCCCTCTTATTTAAAAAACTATAATTTTACCCACACCTTTTTAATACAATCCAACTAAAATCTTAATTTAGACTATATGGTTGTTATCTTCAATCAATTTCAATCTATATAGTATTTGTTCAATAATTAATTGATGCTTAAAAAATACCATTTTAAAAACTGAAAGTAATATAGAAAGGAAAATTTGATAATTTGAAATATCTATCAACTGTAAAAAATACTATACAGATTGAAATTACTAGAATATGACTACTGAAGAGGTTAAATTGTAATTACCCCTAAACTATTTGACATCAATTAAAAATTCAAGCAAACCGGCCGTAATGTTTATTTTAAGTTCAAAGCATGTCACCTCTTAATTTTTTATGAAGCGAAGTTCTAAAATTTAAAATGCAATATCATAAATTTAGCTGGGCAATATAAGACTCTTTGATTACTTAATATTTTTCTTGTATTTTTATCTGATGTATAATTAATTTGCGTCATGGTATCTTCAAATTTAAATATTGACAAATTTTTATATAAAAAAAACCACACTTTCTTGGAGTCGTAAGAATCATTGGATCAAGGCCCTATTCGTAACATTCTTTTTCAGAAAACACTTATTAATTATTATCATTTTTCATATTTTTCATATAAATTAACTACTATTTGAATTTTTATATTTTTTATCCCAAATATCAAGACATTAATTAATCGATAAATTAAATTTAACTAAAAAAGTTAGTGATTTCTCCAATAAATATATATGAACTTAGTTAGTTAATATGACCTAGATTAATCATATATAAGAAAATGTAAAAAAATACAAGTAATTAAGGTGTCTTATATTCCCCTACTAAATTTGACCTTTCGATTTTAAACTTGAGAAATTTCATTTTTTAAGAAAATCAATCGTATGTCAGTGAGTCAAATTTAGGTTAGATGAAGGTATTACCACATTTTACCTGCTAAGTTGGACACCCTACCTGCATCTACCATTCATTTGTCGGGTAGATAATTTTTACATTTATATCCTACCTATTTTTAGACGGGTTAAGTCGAGTAAAACCTATTAACTTGCCACACTTTTACAATTACAATTTTATTAAGTCATATTATATCTAGTCACATATTTGTTATTGTTAGAAACATCTATTATACCTTATCTGTTAAACCAATTTTAACTTGTTTCTAATTTCATATAATTTATTCATTATACTTTTATTTTCAATACATAACTAATATTAATATGTTAAAAAAAAACTCCCTACCCATAGAATTGGATGCAACTGCATATCTGCCAGAATGGATATCCATTCTCATGCCTATGACAAATTTTAAATTATTATAAACATTGCGGTTTTTTGGATGTATATTTGGAATTTATAGTTTTGTGCTAACATTTGATTTGGAGTAGTGGTCGACATGTGTGTTGCTTTCCGTGGCTCGAATCAAATTACCTATTTCAAGAAATACGATTAAACCTACAAGATCTAACTTGAGATCCCTGTTTGCAATCCATAAGAAGAAAATCTTTGAATTTCAGAAGACACCGTTGCTATATTAAGCTAGTACGTTGTTGTTCCTACAATATAATACATATTCCATATTGCCCAAGTCATGATAGGTATAGTGTAGCCTCCCATGTTTTGCTTTGTTTTTGACAAGGAGGTATATTTGACTTCTCTCAAAGAGCTCATAAATACGTCTAATTGACTTTGAGTTGAAATACACCACTACTGCTGAACTAGGCTCTGCTACGCTTTGTCAAAATTTCCTACCAAATAAATATATTCAGCTTTTGCAGGCAAAGCTTATTCCAATGCCAACCACTTGTGGCTACATTCAACAAAACTTATTAGCATTAGTGATTAATGTGAAAAAAATTACTTAATGGTAGCTTTTATCTTTTAGTTTTAATTAGTAATTTAAATTTTACTGTTAATAAATTATAAAATAAAATAAAATACTAACTTGAGACATTCGATTGTAATTCTTTTATTGTCACTTCCAACCTTCAAACCAAGTAAAGGCAAAAAAATAATAAAATAAAGAAGATGGTTTGCTTCCAAGGCTACAAGAAAGTCCATGTCAAGTTTCTGAATGAGCTATGCACTAATAAAAAGAAGCTACAAACTGATGAGACGATTAAAGTAGGTGATAATGTATTAGCGATACTTAAAGGAAGTTGCCTCAAAAGTGTAAGGACCCTGGTATATTTACTGTACTATGTGTAATATGCAATTTTATGGTGGAAAAAAGCTATGTTAGGAGCTTCAATTAATGCCAAGCTATATTTAATATATGCTTCTTTGAAACTTAGATCTTTGAATGAAACTGGTGTTGTGATTCAATTAGTTGATAGATCGAATGCCTATCTTAGAGGCATAGTTGAGGATGTTTTTGTGCAAGTAAATAATTTAATTTTTCCTACTAATTTTTATGTACTTGATGTGGAGAATAGTAACCTAACTACTCCTATTTTGTTAGAAAGATCATTTTTAAAGACATCCAAGACCAAGATTGATGTGGATACTAGCACTCTTACAATGGAATTTGATTTCAAAATTGCACAGTTCAATATTTTTAACACGCTGAAGGAAACTGCAATGATAATTTTTGCTTCCTTTGTTGAAAAAATTGATACTTTGGTGCAAAATGAATTAGGGACAAATTCTGAAAACCAAGGAAAGTTAGCACAAAAAGATAAGAAAGAAAATGTCAAGTTGTATGAAGAATATGAGATGCCATTTGTAGTTGCACAAAAGATGTTACACAAACACAAAAAAAATGGAAAGTATTAGTTGGTAAGCATGAGCTTAATTGGATTGGACCATTTGTTATTATTGATATTTCTATCATGGTATAGTCAAGCTTAAAAGACAAAGTGTTCAACAATCAACACTGAGATGCAGAAGTTGAAGTCCTTCTATGAAGGATTCTCAAAGCACCCTAGTTGATGGAAAAATGGCTTGTCTAGCCAAAGACAATAAAGAAAGATGCTTTTGGGAGGCAATCCAAGTGTGGTCTTATGCCATAAACAATAAGGATTTCATTTCTCTTATCTTTTTTTTTTTCCTGCTTTTATTTTTCGAGTTTCTTTATTCTCACAATTGGTTTTATTGGTCAAACAGTACTTTTCCAGGTTGGAAGTGAAGCGAAACACTGGGACAATAAGCTAAAGTCTAGTTATGGGTTGGAAATCACTGTGAAATTACCTTTCAGGATAGTATCTTTTTGTTTCCCCCTTTATGTTCTTATTGTGAACATTGAACACAATGTTCAATTTAAGTGTGAAGTAATAGATAGCTTGGACTCTAATTTATTTGTTTTCAAAACTTTAGAACTAAAAATTTTTATTCATACTTTTGAGTATCAATTTGAATTGTTAAGATAATTTGACTTTTTGGTTCTTGAATGTTTAGCTTTAGTGTTAAGTTATTAATTTATTAGTCTTTATGCAACTCTCAATTCCTATTTTTAAATTTTTTTTGCAATTTTTTATCAAGCTAATTGATGATTATCTTAAGAAACTAATTTTTGCATCAAATTTTTGTGCTTAATATATTGATTTAAAACTTGTTAGATTATGAGCTTATTAAGTTGGATATATGGTTTGTTTCGATTGATGGATAATTTGAATCATTTGAGAAGAAAACAAGTTTTAAAATTGTTATATTCTGATGAATAAAATATTGCTACTTTACTATTTATGGTTATTGAGGTAATTAGGGGTTTCTCCTAAGACAAAAGTCAATCACTGCTCGAAAAAGTACTAAGAACATGATTATGGTCAAAGATAACTTTGAAATTGTGTCGAGTTAGTAGTTTAGATATGGCAAAGCCCCTGTTACACACTCGCTAAACAGCGGAACACAAGAAAAAGATATTTCAAAAAAAGAACAAAAAAATTGAAAAAAATTCAATTAAAATTAGAACGATAAATAAATTATCAATTGATTTCTTATTTTCCATGAGTTTGTGGTAATATTGGTTGTGCTTTTTAAGTTTTTATTTGCTTGATTTGCTCTCTTTAGTTGGTACATAAGTTTGATGTTATTTTTATCAAGTTTTGAGAGGTGATTGTTGCAAGCTTGTGAAGAAATTTTTTTCATGGAATTATTTTGTTTTAAGTTGCTATTGGCTAGTAGATTACATATTTAATTCCCCTTGTTGAGTTTTCAAGACCCTTGGATGTGAAATTATCTTATTATATCTTTAGCTCAAAAGTATGTTTCTATCTTTTTAAGATTATTTTTATTTTGAGTTTAAGGTTTAATTTACTCGAGGATGAGTAAAAGCTAAGTTTGAGAAAATTTGACTAGCATATAATTGTTATATTTATTTTTCTCATATTTAGTTTGTTTTATTGTATTTTGAACCTTAAAGATTTATTTTGAGTATGTTTTGTTAGTTAGAGCATGTATGGACTCAATTGATTAAAAGTGAATTTAATTTTCAATTTTACAAGTTTTAATTTGATTGTGCTCTTTCTGGATTTTGACAAATTGGCGATGTTCCAGTAGAAAACTCATATCCTGAGCTATAGAGATTGAAATGAAGTGATTCTTGATTCATTGGAAAGCTAACATCTGAAGCTACAATTCATATGCAGACCAGAAATCCTAGTTTGCACTTTAAGAGGGTCAAATTTAGCTTCAAAGTCGTAACTTGCATGCAATCGATGGTTTTAGAGCAGTTTTGGTATTGTGCCATAACTTTGGCTATAGATGTTGGTTGTATGCTATTCAGGTGTTATTCTGAAGCTGAGAAATAGCCCTACAACTTTCATCCTTTAAGTTTTGAGAGATAATGGCTACATCAAGGTCGAATGTTAACTCAAAGTTGTTGCTAATGTTCTAGAGCGTTTCTTGAATCACAACTTTGAAACCAGTTTTTGTGTGGAATAATTTCAAAGGCTTCTAAACCATGTGAGAAAAAATCTCAGTTGAAAGACACCATTCTCCTAGTCATATTAAGACATTCTAGTTATTTTGAATTTTTATATTTCTATGGGATAATTTTAGAATAATATTGAAAGTTCATGGTGCTTTTGTAGTTTTCTTTCATTAGGTTATTTATGTTTCATGTATATTAGAAGATACTAGGAGCAGACTTGCGGTTGTCCCCTCTCTTCCCCAACTTTCTTTCATCTCTTTTCTTGTTTCTTTTTTTTTTTTTTTTAGTGATTTTTCATGGACATAGCCAGTTGATTTATTTTACTTTTTGTTGAATGAGACTGAAACTCCAAATTTTTTAATTAGTACTGTGAGATCAAAATTGTTTTAGTCATTCAATTAATACTTTGTGTATTGGATATTCTTCTATGATTAATTTCATGATTGTTTCATTTATGTGCTGCTAAGCTTACTAGTTCTTATTCAAATTCAATCTATTATTGGGTTAGAAATCAAAGCCGTAATTGTTTGGTCTCTCTAATCTGTGAAGCAATTAAGGTTTATTGATTTGCTACGTCAGAAATCATTAGGTCTTAGGGAGAACATTCAACTAAATTAAATGCAATCACTTGTGCTTGTGTTATTTAGTTCCATCAATCTCTTTAATTTCTAATGCAATTGTTAAATTAAATTGAAGCATTTGTCTTAGGTTGTTTAGCAGTTATGGTTAATTAGATCACTTGTTTTCCCATTAACTACGACTAAGAAGAGGCAGGAAGATAATTCCAATGATGAATATTCAAAGTCTTGATTGATCTATGTATGCACCAATGATCAATTATAGGAATTCAGTGGTAAATGTTGACTGATATTAATGTTTGCATTCTTGATTGTTTTGTTTTATTTCTAACATGATAAGTTTCTTAATTTTTGTTCTTTGATTTATTTTTTTATTTTTTTTCATTTCTGATTGCAAATAATCCCCTCAATCTTTTATTTCAAGTTTTCTGTTATGAAGCTTTTAGATAAAAATTTCTCTTAAGATTCAACCTGGATTTCACCGTTATAATACAAATTTATTTTATTCTGGGGTGTTTGATAAACTAGAATTATTTTTTATGGTTTTGACGACCGACTATAACTAATTCAACTAGGCAAAAAATGCAACTAGGGGTAGAACATTTCTGTTTCATGCTTTTTGTTTCTTTTTTCGGGCCTTGTGTTGAAAATCTAGATATCAAAAGCGCCACAGATTTCTTGGAGGAACTGGAGGCAATGACTGCAGGGGGCAGAGGAGATGATGAGGTAACGAAGGTATGAATCCTCTTTGAAAAAAAGGTTTGTAACAAGGGACTGCTTGGCGTGGATGGATTGGTGAAGCTGGAGGCCCAGGAACTCCAGGTTGACCCCAAAGTATATCCAGCCAAAAGATTTAAGGCAACGACAATAATGTGGTAGTTAGAGATCAGAGGGCGGATTAGGAGCCAAACCAATTGTACCAGACTTACAACAAGCTAAAGCAACATTTTGCCTGACCTCTTCGTAATCCACTCCTTCGCTAGCTCAATTATAAATTTCATGCTCTCCATTACTAAAATCAGGTCAATAGGTTGATAATGGATAGTTTTGGGAAGGGGTAAATTTCATTTATGGTCCCTAACCTTTTCACATCATCCTAAACGGGTCCCTAACCTTTATTCTGTCCTTTTAAAGTCCATAACCTTTATATTTTTGTCAAATCATGGTCCTTCTTTCATTTTCAGGGTTAACTTTGACAAAATTTTTATGAAAAATGACAACATTGGTCCTACATTTTCTTATTCATACTCAAATTACCCTCACACTAATAAATTTGTCACTATAACTATCATCTCTCCCTCTTTCCCTCTTTCACAATCTTCGGCTACCACAATCCCATCCCATTAACCTAAAGTAACATTCTTGTATCCT
Organism: Aquilaria sinensis; assembly: GCA_005392925.1. Classification (NCBI taxonomy): domain Eukaryota; kingdom Viridiplantae; phylum Streptophyta; class Magnoliopsida; order Malvales; family Thymelaeaceae; genus Aquilaria; species Aquilaria sinensis. The sequence goes on along the minus strand of SMDT01000591.1, from coordinate 6,524 downwards.
CATCTTTATTTTCTACCCAAAGTCGGCCAATTTACCACTACATTTGTTCAAGTTCGCTCAAGATCAATCTAGATCAAACACAGACAAAGAATTATTGAAGTTCAAATTTAAAATCCAAATCTCTCTTCATAAACTCAAACCCATTAACACAGTTTCATCCGGTCATTGAATTGAATGATAGGAACGACAAAAAATGCAGTGGTAAATTAGGAAAAACATTTTTCTGATATATTAAATGCACTTGTCATTTTTTTTTCTTTTTTACAAAAGCATATATGTTTTATGATTTATTTTTTATTTTTTATGCTGGATAAAAAAAAATGGAAACTAATTTCAACTGGATGGAACCTTAATTAACCCATAATTTCAAATTAACATCTGACTAGAGCTTCAACATAACCTTGAAATGGAAACTATCTCTATGGAACAAATTTAGCATAAAAAGTTCTCAAATTAGCCCTAATTATGAAATTGAATAGCAGACATAAATCCATTACCAAAAACCAAATCAATCCCATATATATATATCATTTCTTTCCCAAACTTGTCAAAAATTTTGAAAATGGCAAGCAAAAATCCGCCATGCACACGAACAGATTTCAAAATTCATGTCAGAAACACGAAAACCATTATAAATATTATGGACAAGAATCAACTTTCTTCACCAACAAGTCATCCTAAAAATGGTGAACCAAATCATAGCAAACCTTCTCTTCCTCTTAATACTTTCCCAGCTCCAACCTTTTGTTTCAAACCAGTCTCGATTGTAGTATCAAACTCATCTCAAGTTACTCCCTACAATTCCCTTTCTTCCCGTTCAATCTCACCTACCTTGAACGTCTCGATCGAATGATCAAATCTTCCATGGACCAAGCTCGAAACTCTAGCTCATTGGGCTCTAAAATGATCCGTCTGTAAGTGTCATGAAGGCAATTTTACTTCGCAGTTAAACTAAAACTGGGCAGGGATCTTGCCGTCATTTTGCTGTACATGGACAACGGCGGTAGGCTTACTTGGATCCAGTGTGAGCCTTGCATCAATTGCTTTCAGCAAAAGAACCTCAAATACTTGCAGGATGCTTATTCTACCTACTGGTCTCTTCCCTGCAGCCGCCCTCTTTGCCAGGGCCCCGACCGCCGCTACGACTGCATTGACGGCACTTGTCTATAACATCGGCTACATTGATGGTTTGAGAACCAAAGGCATTGCTCCTCTAGAGACCTTCTTCCTCCAAATCAACCGTTCGATGGCTCTGGTGGCCAACAATGTCACCTTTTTCTTTGGAGACCTTCTTTTTTCAAATCACAAGTACAATTAAGATATCTAGATTGATCTTGAGCGAACCTGGATGAATGTAGTGGTAAATTGGCCAACTTCAAGTAATAAATAGGGATGAGGATACAAGGATGTGATTTCAAGTAAACGGATTGGGATCGTGACAGCCGGAGATTGTGAAAGAGGGAGAGAGGGGGAGATGATAGTTGTAGTAGCAAATTTATTTGTGTGGGGGTAATTTGAGTAGGAATAAGAAAATGTAGAACCAATGCTGTCATTTTTCATAAAAAATTCTATCAAAGTTAACCCTGAAAATGACAGAATGACCACGATTGGACAAATATATAGAGGTTAGGGACTTTGAGATGACAGAATAAAGGTTAGGGACCCGTTTAGGATGACGCAAAAAGGTTAAGGACTATAAATGAAATTTACCCTTTTAGGAAGCAAGCAATAATGAAGAAGTAGGTTGAAGAAGATGAATGAGGGACCATTTTATAGTGAGAATTATGGAACAGTCTTATATAGGAGCTCTGTCACTGCCTCCATACTCTTGGATAGAACCTTCATCTACTGCCACCATAGGGTCCACCACCTACCCCAACAACCAAGTTTGCCAGCTACTACAGAGCATGTGTTGCTGATTGTAGAACAGGATACTAGGAAAATGATAAACAATGAGATCGTTCTCAAGTGGGATGTCCCCGACCATGGCAGAGGTCGATGCCAATGATGATTTCACCGGCAATAGAGAGTCAGAATCTGCAGTAGGCACAGGTGAAGGAGGGATAGAGAGAGAGAATGAGTGAGTGAGTGAAAGAAACTGTTAAATTTAAAGACTTAAGGCTGCTTTGAGTGAGTGTAAGAAAATATAATGACCAAAATTGGCATTTTTTCAGAGATTTTGTTAACTTTAGTTGTAAAATTAATAGAATGACTGTATTTGGAACAAAAATAAAGAAGTTACGGACTTAAAGAGGTGAAAATGAAGTTTAATGACTTGTTTAGGACAACACGAAACGGTAAAAGAGCACAAATGAATTTAACTCTTACCGTAAAATTTGCATTATAAATTTATTTACAAATGATTAATGAGCAAATTGGGAGAAAGTTTCTTTTTGTCCAATTTTCCTATCGTGACATCACAAAAATTATAGGATTAATAAAAAAAATGTAGATGGTATTCAATTACACCATTATCCTGCTTCACAATTGACACTATGATGTAAGCTCTAGTTAAACAGAGAGAAAGTTAAGGACTAATGTCTTATCCAAATAGGACTATAGTGTTAAATATTGTGGTATACCGTTTACTGCGGCTACGTAGTATGTGATACAAATGTTTTAGCATTTTGTCATTTTACAATATGGTATACCGTAGTATTTTGCGGATATAGCATACCACTCACTTTTTCTATGCATTTTGTCAAAAAACTGTTGTATACCGCAAATATCGTGTGATACGTGCCGCAGTATTTTATTTTTCACGGCTATTTTTTTCATTTTATGTAAAAAATATCATAAATATATAAAACATTAAATATAAATAATGCACATATCATAAAATAAACATTTACTTTTATTTTTTGTTACTTTTTTTAATTAATATAAAAATTTAATAGATGATAGCAGCTTGAAGGTCTTTGTGGTGTTAAACAATATTACTCAATTGGATTTCTAATGCATGCTACCTCAATTGAATATCTTCTATCATATATATTTTATTTATGTTTGACATATTATGATGATAAAAATTAGAATACATATAAAATGTGTAAAAATAAATTATTAAACAAATTATGTCATCTTATAATAATATTACAATATTTATTTATTTTTTTAAAAATGGTAATAATGTATGATGCGATATACTATATAGTATACCTTAAAATTCATGATATAATATACTTAATAGTAATAGTATTTAGTACCTTGAATATGATCAAAATGTCAACCACCATTTGCATCCATCAGCCGCCTCCGATTACATTATCCATTGTGTATGGCCAGATACATAAGCTGAATATTAAATTTATGCAAATTATAGGCTTAAGTAGTTAACATATAGCACAATTTACTGACTTCTGGATATATTAAATACAGGAGACTCGGACAACAAAGCAACAGCTACATCCGAAATAGATGAAGATATCTCGTTAAAAAAAAGAAGAAGATAAACTTATATAAATGATGTAAAGTAAGCCTTACGAACTAAAGTGGAAGGAGTATTGTAAATGATAGGACCTTGATTTTAATTACATTAGCATAACATATCTGCACCTGGTGCAAAGCGCTCTTATTTGCTTAGTTCAGGAGCTAGCAGGGGCTGGTCTTCCTTAAAATTGTAAAATATCTGTAAAATTTAAAGGTAAATATATTCTAATTTATTCTTAAAATTGTTTAAATTTTCTTATAAGGGCAATAATTTAGGAAATATATTTGTTTTAGCTCCTCCTTTATAAAAAATCTGGATCTGCCCTTGGCTTAATTTTGCCTTATTTATAAAAGTATCACTGTATCTTGAACAGTAAATCTTATGAAATGAACAACATTTCTTACAAGATTGTCATTGTGTCTTAAACAACACATATTATGAAATAAACAACATTTTACAAAATAATACATTTATATGAATAGTACAATATTTTTTACTGAAGAGTAACATTATATGTGGAATAACATTTATTATGATATGAATAGCATATTACAAAACATTTAATTTATATGAGTGAAATATTATTTCTTACTGAATGTAATAATATTATTTACAAATAACATTTCTTATAAAATGCACAACATTTTATAAAATAATACATTTGTATGAGTGGAATAAAATTTCTTACAAAAAATAACAACATTGTTTATATACATAATTTCTTATGATGTGGACAACATATTATGGAGCAGCAACTTTATATTACTGAAACAACATTTTTTGCTAATTAAAATATTATTATTTACAAAATAATATTTCTTATAAAATAAATAACATTTCTTACAAAATGAGTTTCTTCACCTCCCTTCTCTTACTAACAAGTGGAATATGGAATTCTTTGTTACCCATCTGAGATAAAATTTAAATTAAAAAATTATTAAATTTAATAAAAAAAATTATAAATTAATTCGAGATTTGGATGAAATTTCATTGTTTCGGTGGTTATCCAAATGGACTTAAGGAAAAGAGTATTTTAATCGAGCGAGTACATCTGAAAGTCATGAACATTAGAGCTGAGCATGGTTCGGTTTGGTGCGGGTTAGTAGCGGAACCGCACCAAACCGAAAATCCTTCAATTCTGAAAAAATGCGAACTAACCCGAGAACCAAGAACCGACTAGAACCAGAACCATGGTTCTGGGTTTTCGGTTTTGGGTCCTCGGGTCTGACGGTTCCACACCAGATCTCTTCCAACTCAACAGATCAACATATACAGCAAGAATGAGTAAGACTCTGATACAACAAATCAACATATACAGCAAGAACTTTACAATCTTTCTCATTGCCTCATCCGTTTAAGAAAAGGTAACAGCAATAACTCCACCAAAAGACCATTAAAAAACAAACTCTACCAACAACTCAGAGCATTAGCACTATCAACAGACTGACACATTAACCAACACTGGATCAACCTTTCCTCCAAAAGTAACCTGACCAATTATACTGGCAGTACAGAGAAGTGGCAAAATCCTCATATTTCTCTGTTTCAAAATATCATACTCCACCATCACCTCTTTTAGTTAAAATCAAAAGGATTGATCCAAATAAAATAACAGCCCAGCAGAGATTATATCTTGATAAAGTTATAAATTTGACACACACCCTAGAAATCAAAGGAGAAAAAAATGCAGCCACAAAAGTAAAAGGGTGTAGAATCAGCCCCCTTCCAATGAGAACAAAATGGCCGCATCCAGAAATCAGATATGCACAAACAAAGGAATCCATGAAAACAGACAAAAGAGAGTTCATTATTATTCTTGCTCATATTTTATTAAATTTCTTGCATTAAAAATGTTTTACTAAAATAGTCTTTACAATGTGCTTACCATATTTAGAAAGTTAGACTTAGAAGCTTCTTTAAACTCATATGACGAAGTCTTACTTGTCTACAAAGTCTTTAGTTCATCATTTCTTCTAAACAGAAAGTTGACCACATGCTCAACTTTCAGCCTAAAGCAAGCCTCCAGACTTCCCTTCTTTCTACAGCTGGTTTCCTGAACTTGTCATTCTAGATAAGTTTCTCATAGTAATATTATCTTAACTACAAGATTTCCACCTTCAAAGGTACGTTACTAAAAGTCAAAGCTTTAATCAACTTACAATTAAAACTTGTTTTTACAGAAATCTTAAGGCTAAGCTCTTGGCTCAATAGTTCTTACCCTTAGCAATTCTTTATTCATTAGGCTTAATTCCCACACAACTCTTTTGAATCAGCTTATAATCTTTGGTGATTAGCATGTCTTAACTCAAACCTGCAGTTTAGCCACTTTAGTTCTTCAGAGTCCTGGCATCCAACATCTTATGATTCTATTTTTGTATGCCATTAGACTACATTTTTCATGTCTAACTTTCATATCAATATTCATATCCAATAAATAGTTTATTCTTGAAAGTCAGCTATAGGTTCAAACCTTCAGTTTCAAATGTTAGAGAGCATATTCATATCCACAATAAATTTAGAGAACATTCAACATGCTACAGATATAAATCATGCTACATATATTAATCCATATTTAAATATAAAATTTCCTAGGAGAATTCAAAGTTTGTTACATATTCTTTGAGCACCAGAATAAACTACATGGCTTTTATCACCAACCTGGCAGCACCTAGTACACATTCTTTAGGCACCAACAGTAGTCGAAAACCCTCTAACTACATGCAATTTCACCATCACCAGCACATCCAATTTAACTATAGTTTTAACTCATAAACAAGCAGTCTAACTATTTTTATTTAATCAACCCTAATTGGGAACTTTTATCATCATATCATTGAAGAAAAGTAAAAAACAGTAAACAAATCATTGAAGAAAAGTAAAAAACAGTAAACAAAAGCATGTACTTACTTGTACAGCTGCCCCTAAGATGTAAAATTAGCCTCTGTGGTGATGCCCGACTCCATATGCAAATCAGACAAATCTAAAAGACAAGCATATCCTCAATCAAATAAGATCATGCAAAAAAATAAATAAATAAATTAGAAACATTAGAAGTTTAGAACCAAACCATAATAATTACCTTTTTCAATAATCT